>CM056497.1:6211877-6717348 GCA_029783415.1 Anisodus acutangulus
TCTAATAATTTTTCTAATTCAGAAAATGCTGACTTTGAAATCTTTTATTTCAGGAGGAGGCTGAGTGCTACACCTGATTCCTGTCTATGATCAATATGATGTATTTTTTCAATTTGAAAATCAATTTCTCCACTCTATCATGTAACTGAATAATTTGTTCACCCAATATGTTCATATAAACATTGGCGTAGTTATGTTGTTTTAGCATTATATTAATATGCTTAGTAGTAATATGCAAAGTATCATGTTCAAATAATTTTGAAAAAGCTGCAAAGTGTATAATAGTATTATCTTTCTCAATAACAAAGGGTTGTTGATGAGGTAAAGCAGTATGAATAATCTCTCCATTTGCTAATTTATAATCTTTTTCCAAAACAGAGATATAATCTCCCATATATTTTGCCATAAACTATGGTACAAAAGATAAAATCTTGTTGGCTTTAATAAGATCTATATAAAATTCTTCTTGTAAAGAAGTTCTTTCTTGATTATTAAAAGAAGCAAAAAACCAATTTTTAAAAGGCGCCCACATGGGTTTAAAGAAATCCTCACTTATCATTTTTCTTGCGGGTGATCCCCGACTAAAATCAATTTTTTTGTGGTGCATTCATCATGTCGCAGGAAAATTCATGTCCGACTCAGTTATTTTTGGGTCTTCTTCCTGGATACCACGAACTATATTGTCCTTATCAATTCTGATACTGTCAATTCTATTATCAGTATGTTCTCTAATTTGAGAAGTGGATGCTCTTGATGGAGATCTTACCACATATTCAACTGGTGAAACATAAGAACGATTTGAAATATCATATCTAGTAGATATGGATCTTAAACTATCAGCATAAATTTTTTCTAACCTATAACTTGGTTCAGAAAATCTTAGCTTAATAGTACCATCTGGGGTCTGCTCAATTTATGTAATATCATAATTAAAATCATTTTTGGAAGGAGTAGCTCCCTCTATGACCCATTCCTTGAGAAAATCAATTTCATCCTATTTGACAGGTCTTCTAGTTATAATCTTGGATTTACCAAAATTGGTTTCTATTAAAATAGTTTCATTTTTAAAATCCATAATCTTACATATAGGATTCATTATATACAAAGGTTTAAAATATATCCTGTAACAAATACATATAACTTCAGTTCCATGCATATAAGTATAACCATGTAATTTTATGCTTAATATTAAATCATTCAAAGAATTCTCATCCTGCAAGGATAACTACAAGTTATGATAAGCATTAAAATATACATGACCATATGCAAGATTGGTTTGAACAGTCCCTATAAGGGATTTCTTTCAGTTCTGGTTCCTGCCATCTCTTAAAGCAGCTATAAAGCTTTCAGGCAAGCCTCTTAATGTAAGTGTCTTGAATGCAACATGTACTAATCCTATATGCATGAATCTATGAATTTCCCTATAAGGAGCAATATCACTGTCATTTAATAATTTGAAGGTAGCATGATCGCTATCTGCCGTGATAGTTTATTCAGTAGTTTTTACTACTTGTTGAAAACCTAATTTTTCAAAAGTACCCATTTGATATATTAATCTGGGTTTGATTTTAGGAATAGTCCACGTATTAAGTAGATCTAGATGTTGAGGTATATCATATTCCTCTTTTTTACTGTTTTTAACAGTGTTCTTGTTTATGATGATATTCATCATTTATAATAGTGTGTTGAACTAGTTACCTATTACTACTTGAACATCATGGCTCTGATACCAATTCAGCGAAAGGGATCACAGAGGGTACTTCAATGGAAATTTTACGGGTCGATAGGCCCTGTCATAGAAGCTATGATCATATCTAACTAACCGAACCCAAATTAGCCTTTCAAGTCTTGTTAATAGTCAATTCCGACTATATGGGTTATCTAAATTCATTCAAATTTTCAAATGGGTTAACTTAGAAAAAGGCAAATTAAACCATGATGAATATATATATCTGGCTCAATGCGCCTATTTTAATGGATTGGTTGAGTAAATTAAATTTTCATGGCCAAGTTTGACATTCTGTTTCGACTGGTCTAGTAGAAGGGCCAATATATCACTCAAATTAAAGTTTAGTGTTTTAACTTTGTGATTGCCCTTTCGTATTAATGGTTTGCAATTTCTAAAGGGGAGAAAAAGAAGCAATCCTAATAAAAAGATGGAAGAAAATTCAAAAGGAGACAAGACAAAGGCAAAGACATTTAAGTCTTTGGTCATAGCCCCACTTCATTAAAAAAAAATTGATTATCCATTGCACCGCACAAGCGAGATTCTAGAACAGGACAATATTACGATGTTATAATGTATTGTCAGCAGCACATGTCACAACCCTCGTGTCTATCCTATCTCTGTTGTCAAGTCTTCGCTGCCAAGGAAGTGGGGGTTGAGTGGATTGTCAATAGTAGATAACATCTTTTGCTTTTTCAATTTGCAGATGTTTGTTTTTCAGAGAAGTCGTAGTTATTAGACCAACTAATAGGCAAAGAAAAGCTTTAAATGTGGAATTCGTTTCAAAAAGAAAATAACAAAAGATAATTTTATATTTTAAAAAAATCAATAATATCAAAGTTAACGGAAAGAAAATACTTTAGATATTGTCGGTCTACTCATCTCCATCCTACAAAATTATTCTATAAGGTCTTATCATCTCCTGTCGAACGTCCTTGTACAATTTGCCAAAGAAATTACTCCTAAACAATACTATACTCTTAACAAAAGAAAAAGTAGTGAATTTAGGAAGAGGGCAAAAATGGATTTCTATGCAGCTGAATGACAAAAGCTTAACTTCGTCCCAAGACTATTATTGTAGCACCGTGAGTCTTCCACGGCTAATTCTCAGAAGCCAGATACTACTCTTCTTTTAGATGCTGCTGGCGGTTACGAAAGATAATGCAGCCCAAGGATGCCACAAGCCCCACCAAGTAACCAGCTACAGCTCCATAGGTCACACAAATAGGCCATTCCTACATGCAAATACCAATTGTCCATGAACAAGAATGAACAACTTATTACTAAAACATTTTCCGACCCGGTGGAGAGGTCGGCCAAATAGAAAAGCCAATCTTTTCACGAAGACCATAACTAATATATAAAAAGGATGTTTGCTGCTACTTATATAACCTAGGAAGTGAAACTGCATATGAAGAAATTAGCATTCAAAGACCAATGGGACCAGAGTAGCTTAATAACTGTGGCCTTTTTAACTGGTAGTAGATGCAAATTAATCAAGCAAAATGACTACCCAAGGAATATATATACATTTAACAAGTGCAGCTGCACCAGCTACCAGCTGGTACATCTAAGATAGTAACAGAAAGTCACCAAGAGCTAACTAGAAGTAAGACACAACTTGATATAAACAAATGTGTGAAACACTCGGAATAAAACCGCATCTCCCTCTTCCATTTTTCACCTTAACTGCTATTGTTTCCAATCATCTGACACGTGTAAATGATGTAAGATTTGATACAAATTTTGAGCAAAAACATAAAGGACATTATGATGGAAGATGTACTCATGCTGTGGCATAGCTAATTAGCTTTTATTTTAATTTGTCCAAGCATACCTCGAGCAAGGAAAAAAAATCCATAATCCATACACCTCTGTAATGGACGTATATGCTCAAGTGACAAAAACATAATAGGAGGGCATAACAACAAAAAGTAAAACAACGAAAGATAGATGAATTTGGGTGGGATTCTTGGGGACTTAATGAATTTGGATATAACACGAGCTGTTAAGTTTATCAATAATCTTGGCGTGGAACATGGAGATCTTGTTCACAAATCACAAAGCAGACATAAAGTGGTAGAATTAGAATAGCGTTTTTTGCAGTTAACCCCCTTTTATGTTGTGGATTTGTTGTTCAAAAAATGATTCGCAGAGGAGAGATTTTGTTTACGGATTTTTTAGTAGAGCGACATCTAATTGAATTGATTCACAGGATCTTACATCAAGGAAAATGAAAATGGAAGAGATATCTGTTAAGATCGGCTTCATGAAAGCAAGAAAGAAAGCAAATTTAGCAAACATAGAGATGGAAAGAGATGGATTTTGCCCAGTTTGACAAATAAAGATGGGGGCTTAGTTTAGCCGCCTATGTAGTAAGAAAAGCTCTGAGTTTTGATGTTGAATAGCCATAGTGAGTTCATCACCAGTGGCTCACTCGAGCGATGAATTTTACAGATAGCAATGCAATCTGATCTTACCCCAACAAGAAGGGGCCACAGAAAGCCAACATGTGTTCTTCTCTCCTTTTGATCACTTTATCTTTTGCATTCATACTGATATAGCAAGTATGAGGTGAAGAAGTGGACGGATAGAGAACTGTATAAGATGGTGAGGAAGAAGTCAAAGCTAGCGGTTACGGCGGCTTTTGAACATCTGTATGCGAAATTAGAAGAGAAAAGCGGGGATAATAAGTTATACAGACTACTCAAGGCAAGGGAGATGAGGGCCCGAGACTTGATCACGTGAGGTGCATCAAGGACAAGGACGACAAAGTACTGGTGGAGGAAGCGCATATTAGGCGGAGGTAACAGTCTTACTTCCATAAACTCTTGAACGAAAAATGAGATAAAGACATTGTGCGGAGAGATCTGGAGCATTCTGGTAGGTACCGGAATTTGGATATTGTAGAAGCATTAAGATTGATGAGGTTAAGGGTGCTATTTGCAGGATGCGCAGGAGACGAGCGACCGAACCTGATGAGATCTCAGTTGAATTTTGGAAGAGTGCAGGCATGGCACGTTTGGAGTGACTGACTGAGTTGTTTAACGTCATTTTTAAGACGACGAGAATGCCCGAAGAATGGAAGTGGAGTACAATGATTCTCTTGTACAAAAACAAAGGTGATATCCAAAGTTGCAATAATTATAGGGGTATCAAGTTGCTGAGCCACACTATGAAGGTTTGGGAAAGGGTTGTGGAGATGAGGGTGAGGAGAGACGTGTCTATTTTCGAGAACCAGTTTGAATTCATGCCGGGACGTTCGATTATTAAAGTCATTCATCTTATTAGAGGTTGGTGGAGCAGTATAGGGAGAGGAAGTGAGACTTACATATGATTTTCATCGACCTCGATAAGGCATACGACAAAGTCCCTAGAGTGGTTCTATGGAGATGTCTTGAGGTTAGAGGTGTACCTGTGGCGTATACTAGGGCGATCAAGGATATGTATCATGGAGCTAAGACTAGGGTACGGATAGTAGAAGGAGACTCGGAGCCCTTTCCAATGATAATGGGGATGCACCAGGGATCAACTCTTAGCCCATTCCTATTTGCCTTGGTGATGGACGGACTGACAAGACAAATTCAAGGGGAGATACCATGGTGTATGTTATTCGCAGACGATATAGTCCTGATTGATGAGACTCGCAGCGGAGTGAACGTCAAGTTGGAGGTTTACACACATACTCTGGAGTCTAAAGGGTTCAGGTTGAGTAGGTCCAAGACGGAATATTTAGAGTGCAAGTTCAGCAACGGGAGACAGATGTGGAGGTTAGGCTTGGTACTTAAGTCATTCTAAAGAAAGGAAGCTTCAAGTACCTAGGGTCTATTATCCAAGAGAATTGATAGATTGATGACGCACATCGTATTGGGGTAGGGGGATGAAATGGAGGCTCACATCTGGAGTTTTGTGCGACAAAAAAGTGCCACCAAAATTTAAAGGCAAGTTCTATAGGGTGGTGGTTAGACCGACTATGTTGTATGGGGCGGAGTGTTGACCAGTCAAGACTTCACACGTATAAAAGATGAAGATGTTGAGATGGATGTGTGGGCATACAAGGAGAGATATGATTAGAAATTATGATATCCGGGACAAAGTGGGAGTGGCCTCGGTGGAGGATAAGATGCGTGAAGCGAGGTTGAGATGGTTCGAGCATGTGCAGAAAAGAGACATAGATGCCCCAGTGCGGAGGTGTGAGAGGTTGGCTATGGACAGGTTCAGGAGGGGTAGAGGTAGGCCAAAAAAATATTGGGGAGATGTGATTAGATGGAATATGATGCAAGTGCAACTTACTGAGGACATGACCTTAGATAGGAGATTGTGGAGGACACGAATTAGGGTAGTAGGTAGTCGAGCGTAGTCCTACTTACGCTTACAAAATGATAGTTGTAGTGTTATTACGGTAGACCCGATTAGCCTATCGCACTTATAGGCGCAATATTGCTTTATAGTCTCATGTAGTCTGATTTCTGGTGCTATGTGTTCTTTAGTGTACTTTGTTTATCTTATTTAGTTGTGTTAGCTACTGCTTACTTTTGTTAGAATTCGCTACCATGGCGTATTCGATGTAGTTATCAGCATGTTCATACTGCTTTAATTTCTTGTCTGAATCTGATTGTTTCTCTCGCTTTGCTTTGCTTGTGATTATGCTTTGTCTTGAGCTGAGGGTCTCCCAGAAACAGCCGCTCTACCTACCAAGGTAGAGGTAAGGTCTGCGTACACTCTACCCTTCCCAGATCCCACGTTGTGAGATTTCACTAGGTATGTTGTTGTATTCATACTGGTATAGCAGGATATGGTAAATGAACTATTAGCTTAGTTTCTTTAAAAAGAACATCTAGCAGATTCCCAACACCTCTCATTTGAAGATATGGTTCACTTCAAAGTGTCCAGAACAACACAAACAAGTTTCCAGTTGATGGGTGTGTCTTCCATAAGGGTGAGTTATACTAATCTGGGCACTGATGAGGTGGAAACCTCTACAAGGAAGCACAAAAAGAATGACACAAGAACAGGAAAAACAAATCCATAAAACCTTCATGCTATCAAGCGATCAGCAAATCAAGCCACCAGAAACATAAAAGGGCAGCTCGGTGCACTAAGCTCCCGCTATGAGCGGGGTCCGGAGAAGGACCGGACTACAAGGGTCTATTGTACACAGTCTTACCTCACATTTCTGCAAAAGGTTGTTTCCACGGCTTGAATCCATGACCTCCTAATCATATGGCAGCAACTTTACCATTTACTCCAAGGCTCCAGAAACATAGTGTGCAAAAAATGAGCTTCAAAGTTTAATTGATTTCTGTCATATCCACTCCTTGAAAAACTATATTTCTTTCTAACCAAAATCACCACCGCAGATAATTAGGACTGAATATCAGATGCTTTGCCTTCTAGCAGAACTGGGTATCCTACTTTTATATGTGCAAGGTTCATTGAGGTGAGCAAGGTTCATTGAGGTGGCTCTACTTTTCTTAGAAAGACTCCAGAAAATAATTTGTTAAAAGGGAATATACTATAAACAAGGTCATGCAGAGCAAATTTTCTGTCTTTCTATTGCAAGAGTATCAAAAAATCATATTGTGGACTACTGAAGCTGTAGAAAAAATGGAGTTAATGCATCTAAATTCAAAAAGGCTGCACCATGAAATGGATTACAATACCTATATTATGAACCTTGAGTCCTTGACAACCAGGTAACATACCTGCCATGGGCTTTCCCAATCAAGTGGCATTGGCCAAGCACCAAACCATGCTCCAATAACAGCTCCATGAGCTGGTAGACAGATCATACAGTCCGTGGACTCATTTGCCCTGCAAAAACAAACAAATAATCTCTAGGATAGCTCTTTATAAATATCAAATGCCCTTGGATGAGGACATGGGAATTACTTTGTTCTAGCAAATACACGGTGCCAATCAGTCCATGATGAGCCAAAAACACAAGCCGCTGGTACAAACTGCCAAATCAACATTTAATAAATTTACTTATCCCAGAAAAGAATTAAAAAATAAATAAAAACAGCTAAACCAACAAAGGAAAAAAATGAACAAGGACAAAATACGAATGCTACATAACATTAACATGTGATCTAAGTGGTCAAAGTATCCTATCATTTCGTCATCTTTTTGAATGTGATAATTCCCGGGATTTCCCTGCTGACTTTTTATTTCCCCCTAAATACTTCAACCAAATTTTCTGTAAGCATGAGATGAATCCACTAAACTACAATTGTTATTATATTCTTGGTAGCTTATAAGCCAGAAAAATCTTTTCATGCAGTAAATAGCAAGTCCTAGTTGTTAACACTTACAGTGAGTAGTGACATCAGAAGAGACCAACTAAGGGTCTTGGGGAAATACCTGTGACAAGACAGAAGGATCAAAGACTAGTTAGGATAAGAACTACTGCCTTTCAGAAGCTATAATAAATAGAAAGTAACAGAAAACCATTATATAACTTGTATCATCAAAGTCCCAGTTGAGGTTGGACAGCACAGCACAAAATGACTCCTATGCTATCTAAGACAAAAACTCAAACTAATCTCTGTCGTTTTGCGACCATAGAGAGCCTGTAACATGTCTGATGATCATCAAAGGCAAAACCAGGATGTGAAATTTATGGGATCGAGTTCTGGATTCTACGACCTCATTTGTTACTGGGTTTGAAATCAATTATTTATACTTATTATGTGAATTTTTCGATACATATACAAGGTCTGAGCCAAAGCTACTAGGTTCGGATGAATAGAGCTGGCCAGTGGGCCGGGTCGGCCCCGCCCCGCCCCGCCCCGAATAGTTAAAAAAAATTGCGGTATCGGGACTCGGACCGGGACGGGACAATGTCTCGTCCCGACCCGCCCCAGTCCCGCCTGTCCTGGCCCGATCCCGATCCCGCCTGAAATCCCCTTTTGCAAAAATAACCGTTGCACCAACGACCATTTTACATTTTGGTCGTTGTGCAACGGCCATTTTTGGCCCTCCCCGTCCCCCTCCCCTAACCCCCTTAATATTTATTTTTAACTCATAAGTTATTATATTTACACTTTAACCCAATTTTCCAACTATAAATACCTCATTTTCTCTTCATCTTCCTACAATCTCTCTAATCTCTCAATCTATCTCTCTGCAAGTCTACATTGTCTACTAAATATTCAATTTTATTTATTCATTTGGGAATTGGGAGTGAAGTTGGCAACTAGCTTGAGGATCTTCCATCGAGCAAAGTTTCAATTTTCAACCTCTCGATTACACGTTGGCGTTTGGTACATTCGTTCCTTCATTAAATTATTATTGTTTGTTTGTTTTATTTAGCGCACTTAATTTCATTTACTTTAATTATTTATTAGAAAAATTATAAATTTAAAATGGAAGTATTTAAACGTATGCTTACGAGTAGGGGTCAGACTTCTAGTAGGGGAAACAAGGGCAATGATAATTCTTCTAGTCATCCTATTCCTACACATGATGATTTTGTTGATACTGAACATTTTCCTACAATACCATTAGATTTAGACGAGGAGCTATTTTCTGGAATTCAAGAAGACTTTAATTTAGACGATAATCTCGATGATACACCCACTAATGTTGATGACAACACACCCAGTAGTGCACCTTCAACTGAAATGACTCCTATTCCCCCTAGTATGAGACGAGGTCCAGCAAAACGACCATTAAAATCAGATGCATGGATATTTTTTTATAGGGACGTAGAGAATCAAGTAGCTAGATGTAAAATTTGTAAAGATGTTTTAAAATTTAAAACTAGAAAAGGTCACGGTGGGACGGGGGTTTAATGAGACACATAGTAAGGGCTCATCCAGCTAGGTATGCCTAATACGAAGCTTCAAAACCGGGTGCGCAAACGCCCGCTCCATCGGAACAAGGTTCACATCACGTCTTGTTTGGACCAAGTATGCGAGGTCAAATTAACCCTATGACGGGGGAATTGTAGGCCCTAAATACAATAAACATAGAGATAGGGAAGCAATATCAAAATTAGTTGCTATGGAGGGTTTGCCTTTTTTATTTCCTTCATCTCCCAATTTTATTCATTACATTAGAGATTTGTATAATCCTTCTTTTAACTGTTTTCCTAGATCAACTGTTAAGAGAGATGTATTTAAATTTGCACATAAATATCAACAGTATTTACGTTATTCATTATATCATTTTAATGGCAAAGTGGCTATCACTTCTGATATAGGCTGTAGTACTAACGGTCATGATTATTTAACGGTAAATTGTCATTGGATAGATTATAGCAAAAACGTATCTTAGCGTATAGATATATAGATGATAGGCACACTAGTAATTTTATTGCAGAAAATATTTATCAAGTGTGCGATTATTACGGAATAACCGATAAAATTATGACTATTACATTAGATAACGCTTCTTCTAACAATTACGCTATTACAATTTAAAAAAATAGTTTAACTCCATCTTTTCCAGATCATTTTCATATAAAATGTGCGTGCCATATATATAACTTAATTGTAAAGGATGGTCTATCACTTTTTGAAGACATTCTTAGTAAAATACAATTTGCTATAAACTTTATTTTTAAAAATAATAGAATACAACGAAGAAAAGAACATAAAAAAATATGTCACGATTGCCAACTACCTTACAGAAAAATTCCAGAAGAAGTACCCACTAGGTGGAATTCTTTATACGAGCAACTACTGCTTATGACTATAGAAAACCTATAACTTTATTTTTTAACTCTCATAATCAAAATCCAGCTTATATGGTTGTAGATAGCGATTGGGTAAAAATTTCCGAACTTATTGTATTTTTAGAGAGATTTTTTCAAGCTACAAAAGAATTTTTCGGTATATATTATCCTACTATTTCAACTATGTTGTTTTATATAGCTCTAATATTTTTATTACTTAGTAATATATGAAAAAATCAGCATATATGGCAGCTGTTAAATTTTTTTTATCAAAATTAAAAAATATTTTATTCCTATTCCACTATTTATATTATTGGTGCTGTATTAAATCCGACTATTAAAATAGACGGTATTAAATCACTTATTGAAACTATTTACGATTGTATAGAAGTACTACCACCTCTAAGTCCCAAAAATCCAAATCATCCACCACCTATTGAACAAACTAAAGAAGAAGTGTTGTCTAGCGTAGAAGACCAATGCAAAAAAGTATATAGGTTTTACCAACAAGAAAATGCTAGTAACCTACCGGCTTCCATATCATCTTCTTCTTCAACACAACCTCATAAAAGACATGTTGTTTCTGCGGCTAGTATTGAAAGCCTCAGATATAGAATGTGCGGCCGTACCGCTACTAATCAAATTAGCGAGTTTGATATTTTTATTTTGCAGGATTTTGTACCGTACCAAGCAGTTCTCAATGAAGAAGGACGTGAAGACTTGCTGAAATACTGGAGGGGGAATGAGAAGACCTTTTCTGACACTTTCAATGATGGCCCGAGATGTTTTGAACATTCAAGCGTCATCAACTGCGTCTGAAAGCGCTTTTTCTGCCGGCAGATATTAAATAGGAGACCACAAACACTCATTAGCCGGAGACAGCTTGGAGATTGTAGTATTATTCAAAGATTGGATACGAGCGGAGCGGAGAAGGTGCGGTCAACCGGAGATCAACGAAGAAGACGAAAACTACAACGAAATCTTATCCGAAGGGGGTGGAAGCGACGTGGATCAATTTGACAAACAAATACCAATTCCAACCGAAGAACCACAGGAAGTTATCAAGAAACTATAACATATTTTTTTAAGAATGTAATTTTTTTAATTGCAATTTCATTATGTAATTTGCAACTTTTGGACAACACCACAAAGTTGCAATTTCGACAATTGTATTTGTCTTACAAAAAAATCATGTCTATTAAATAATATAAGAGGCACAAAAACAGCTTTGGGATGTTTTTATTACACTATCTTGTCTTGTTTAATTATTGAGTTTTAAGTTTTTTATACATATGTTATTAAAAAAAACGCCCGGATCCCGATTCCGACGGGATCGGGACCGGACTTCGGCAAATCCCGCCAAACCCGATCCCGCCCCCTTCACCCGACCCGACCCGACCCCGCCAAACCCGGCCCGCTAGTCCCGAGCCCGGCCCACTGGCCAGCTCTAGATGAACCTATAACTCACACTCTACATCCACCTCTCATGATCATGCTAGAAAATTATCACAATCTATGTTGCATGGTAGATCAGCTCTATTTTCCATCCAACCTCAACTATGGCATAAGGTTTCAGTATCAATATAAAAGGCTACAAACACATGTAAAGCATTACATACTCGAAACCAACAGGTGCTCCTAATATAGTAGCTCCGAGTGCATTTACTACAGCTCCTATAAACATGAAACAAGATAATTCATTAATATTACTAGATGAATCCTAGACAAATAACATCAACGATATAGTTCCAATAACAGATATTACTAACCGGCAGGAAGCGCCAGCAAGCCACGTCCTACAGCTTTGACATACTGTGAAGCCACAAGCAAAAAAATTCGAATCGATTACAGTAAGTAACAAAGTGTGTAAACTGTAAAAATTGAAAAAATAAATTCAAATAAAAAAGAGATTTAGGATTACGGAGCATTGGTTCCTATCGTGTCGAAGGTGACTGTAAAGAAGAATCAGTACTGGAGCCAGAAATACCTGAGAAACTAAATTCGAACCAAAATAAGGAACATGTAAGAATACAAATAACAGAGCGCGAAGGGAGATGATATTGTAATGCGAGAAATATACCGAAATGAGACGAATAGTTTGTGATGAGATCGAGGGAGTAGATGTGATTAGCTACCCAGAAAGCTAAACCTAACCCTAATCCACATATCAGATGAAGAATAAGAGCTTTCAATGGTGATACCCACAACAATATCGTATTTCCACCTATTGGATCGTTCTTCTTCTTGTCCATCGTCTTGTTCCTCAATTCTGCAAGCAAACCAAAAAAACTTCTGTTCTTCACTTATTGAAATTTGAATCAGGAGAGTTAATTGGGCCTAAGCATAAGGGCCAAGTCTGGATTTTGCGAAATAGAGGAAGAGTGACACTTTGACCGGCCCCCTTTTTTTTTTCTTTATAATATATTATATATCCTATGTGGCACCATTATTTTAAAAGTTAGTTTCAGGACTCGTCTCGGAGCTTAATTCGAGTGAGGGCACTGGTAAAACGCTTTGGGGCTCACGTGTGGGGTTTAGTTTATGTGAGACTTACGCCCTAAGCGTCCGTTTTTGCTTGTGCTTATGCTTATGCTTATGCTTTGTCATGATTCGAGGGTCTTTCGAAACATCCGCTCTACCTATCAAGGTAGAGGTAAGGTCTGCGTACACTCTACCCTCCCCAGATCCCACATTGTGGGATTTCACTGGGTATGTTGTTGTTGCTTACGCCCTAAGCGCTCGACTGTACGTCCTGAACACGCTCAATACTCGGGGCTCGCCTAACAGTTCTTACACAAATTATATGTTAAATTCCTTAATTAAAATCGTTAACCCTCATAATTCTTTAACAAATGAATAATACTTAATAGTTTTTCATCTATAGAAATAAAAAGATTGTGTATAACTCAAATAACAAGTTGTAGTAGTAATATTTACTATTTGATAACATCGTGAGGATGAATATCACTTGATATTTCTTTTAAAAATACATATCTGAATTGTACATTTTCACTTGTCATTGGTCTTTTGTCCTATGTATTAAAATTATTATATTTTATTATTTCGTTGTTTGAGAGTAATTTTATTTTTATTTATGAAGGAGTTACGTTTTAATTATATTATTGATAAAGTTTATTGATCATTTGCTTATAGGGAAATAAAATGAATAGTATTATAGTAATAATGTTTTATGAAATTGTTTCATTGTTTGAAAGTTAATATGTTAGAGTTGGTATTACTAATTATTAATACATCCTTCCCACTAAATTCATAACATTTTGATGATTTCAAATATATTATCTTGATGATTTCAAATATATTATCTAGTAATGTGTTAAGGTTCTCCTTTTGGTTTCAGTTCTTCACTATTGTCCACAATTAGTACATACTTTATTCTATATGTTATCAATTACTTCAGACTTGGACAAATCCTGCACCTACATACTTCTATTATATCTTGTATACTCGCAAGTTCCTTTTTATATCTTATTGTAAGGTTGCAAAATATAAGTTGTCAACTCATATAATTAGTTAAACCGCTAATATTTTAATGATCCAATTATTGATTTAGCATATTTACAAACAGATAATCAATAAATTAAATTGAACCGACCAATAAACAGCCTTAACATTAAGTTAAACAAATGTGTGAAGTTTGTCAACTCCGCTACAAACTAAATACTTCAAAAAGTAAATATAACTTACATAAAACATATAAAATCGGCTATTGAGTGCATAATCCTATAAATTCTGGGATATGTAAAGAATGGGCCAATTATAGTGTTAGTAAAAATAGAATAACAATATTGATTAAGAACAAATAAAACAGTAAAAACAACTTAAGGAATCACAGTTGTGTCATGGCAAGCCACTGCCTTGAAAGCTATTTCAGACCGATTCCGATGCAAATCGTTTAGCCCAGTCACTCTCCAAGGTTCCACAGCACTTCCAGACATTTGCACTAGTAGCTAGAAGTTTGGAGTTTGCACAAAGTAGTTTGCCCAAGAATAGAATAAGGAAAAGGAACGTTGAAGAAGATGATATAATTTTCAATGTATCAACAAATAAAGTCTCTACCGGTATATATAGGTAGATTTCAACATCTCGGTTGTAAAGACTGAAATCTGAAACGTCTCTAACGTTCAGAGAATGATGAATGATATCTACAACGTCTAATAACATTCAGAAAATTAAGATCGTCATTAAGTCAAAGTATTTATGAATAATGATTGTTGCAACAATTAATTCTGAAGTAATGAGCTTTGATCGATTTCGAGATAATTGAATCTGGTAGAATAAGTCTTAACCGGATTCGTAAAAAATAGGTCCGGTGGTATAAGCCATAACCGGTAATAACTAATTCCGGAGGTATGAGAGCTACGTCCGGATATGAAAGCTATGCCCGTATTTTAATCTGGTAAGCATGAATTTGAACAATTTCGGGTAAGCTAAAAGAAATAGCAAAATAATATTTTGCAAAATCATAATTGAATTAGGTCTCACGTATACCTCGCGCGCAGGGGGGAAAATCGACCCATTTTGTCTACGAAATTCAACTCTCATGTGCGCGGTCCCTCTCTTGTTCTAGCACATTTACTAACCCAATAACCACATTTCAATATAAGAGGGGAGAACGATATTTCCAACACCCATGTGGTACAAAGTGTTTTTCACAAGAGTCAAGAAAGAGATAATGATACCCACAAAGATTATTTGGCTTTGCATTATTTGGAATCAAAGAGTAATAGAAATAAGTGTATAACCCTAACAATCCCCCACTAATGCAAAGGTGAAGAATAGGAATAATTTTTTTGGCAAAAAAAAAAAGGAACGTGTACTTAAGTGTTAATATCTTTCGATTTGAATTAACACGTAGTGAAATGAGGCAACTAATATCCAAAAAGTGAAGTACTCTTGAACTGGTTGGACATAAGTTGAGACCCCACAACACATACTATATCCTTTAATTTATGCAAACTCTGCGATACTAACAAAATGTGTTAAAGGTCATGCACACACACCTTGGATCTAATGAGCGCTCTAGAAAGACGGCCTAAGTCTTTCATAAAAGGCGACCACACCTTTACACTAACGTAGGTGATTTCATCAAGTCTATCTCAATATAGACCACCTTAAGGTTATGGAATCATTAAGAGCAAATAAGCTTAGCCTTATAAACACCACCACACGTCATAAGGATAAGAAATATAGTGTATATTGATGGCCTATATGGCTTGTTTGACCAAAAATGCGTATTCACCATATTACTTCAATCCATAGGCTTTAGCCCCATCCATTTTGACGTTTCAAGAATCATTTTCCTTGCTAAACCATTGATTAAAGGATCTGCTAAATTTCTTTCGGACCTTACATATTTCAAGAAAATAACACAATATTTCAATAACTGTTTAATCACACCATGTCTGATGCGAATATGTCTCTTTTTTCCATTGTACACATTATTCTTTGCAATCTCAATTGCAGCATATGAATCACAATGTAAAGAGACTGGTGAAGTCTATCTTTCCCACAATGGCACATCTGTCAAAAGGTTTCTCAACCACTCAGCTTCTTGCCCTACCAGCTCAAGAGCAATAAACTCAGATTCCATAGTAATACAAGTCTGTTTGGAAGACTTCCATGGAATAGCACATGCACCCAAAATAAACACATAGCCACAGGTGGAGCTAACTTCATCATTATTAGTTACCAGTTTGCATCACAAAAATATTCTAATACAACAGAAAATTTATTAAAATGCAAACACCAATCCATAGTACCTTTCAAGTACCTTAACAATCGATGAAGTATCTGAAGTATCGCTAAAGTTATCGAATATGATAGCAAATAAGTATTGATGCGTATGTATTTCCAGTTTTCATATTTTATTTCATATTTCCCCCTCCACACCCCACCCCATTGTCCAACCCATTCTCAAATTTCTATTTCATATATTTTTTTTTTTTATAAAAAATATGAATTTTTTTCGTAATTCCCCTCTATCACCCCAACCCCACCTACCCCTCCACCCTCACCCATCAGCAAAATTCTATTTCATATTTTTATTACTTTTATAAAAAAATTATTAAAAAATATGAATTTTTTTCTTACCTCCCCCTATCCCCTCCACCCCCACCACATGGCCTCCCCCATCCTCAAATTTTTATTTCATATTCTTTTTACTTTTATAAAAAAAATTATAAAAAATATGAATTTTTTCCTTACCTTCTCCCCCTACCCCTACCCCCTCCACCTCATGCCCTACCCCATCCTCAAATTTCTATTTCGTATTTTCTTACTTTTATACAAAAAATTATTAAAAATATGAAATTTTTTGTCCCCCCAACCCCCTGTCCTCCCACACCACCCCAGAAGTTTTTATTTTATATATTTATTTTATTTATATATAATATTTTATTAAAAATGAGTTTTTTTCGTACCCCATCACCCATCACCCAACCCCCCTCCCCCACAGCCCAAATTTTCTATTTTATATATATTTTTTACTTTTATAAACTTTTTATAAAAAATGAGAAAAATTTGCTTACCCATTCCCATGCCCACTCCACCCCACCCCACTCCACCCCACCCTACCCACCCAAAGTTTTTATATATTTATTTTACTTATACAATTTTTTAATATAAAATGAGAAATTTTTATTACCCCCCTCTCACCCCCGCCCCACTACTCTCTGCCCTCCCACCTATTATATTATATATTTATTTTGCTTTTATAAAAAAATAAAAAAATTCTTAAAAAAATTCTTCTTATTTTAAAAATAAAGATATGAAAAAATTAAATATCATACAAAATAAAATAACATCATAGAAGATAAGTTTGAAATTTGTAAAAATAATAAGTCTAAATTGGTCAAGTTATGTTATAACTCATCATTTAACCATCTTGACCGCCCATATTAGCCCAGATAAGCTTTGTTGTACATTCACCCGACCCATCTTAACCCGCCTAACTTCTGCCCAAACGACCGTCTTAAACACTAGCGTCGACAATCTAATTGCAAAATGATGATTGAGTTGTCAAGACGTCCGGTTTACTTATCGTTTCCTCCGAGCTCCTCTGCGCTTCTGGTATTCCTTTTTCAATAATATAGTCATTCTCGATTATATCCATCAATTTTCTTATTTCAGATCATCGAATAACAACCAATCAAGAGCAAATTTAAGCGTGGTTATAATTAGCACATACTGTTAGAGTGTTAGTCGTGGAAAAATAAGCTTCCACAACAAAAGAGAGAAGAATCATCTGATATGTATAGCACATACTGATCTATGTTTGTTGTTTCTTTGCTAGCTTACTGTATAAATTTTTTCTTTTCCTGCAAATGAAGACGTGTATGGGAAATTTTTGACCGACTATATATGAGGTCATTTATCCGATTCCAAAATGAGATTTTTGCATCCGTAAACATGACTATTGACTGCTTATTTCTTATTGCATTGGTAGTCAATAGAAGTGCATGATAACTCTTATGTCGTCGGGACCTACTTTGAAAATTGACTGACATGTGTCGTTCTTTCTTGCTATGAAAAGTAGTTGGAATATGCTTTAGTTCTGGATTATTTAGTCATCGTAATATATATGTCCATAGTATAGCTAATTTATGTCTTTTTTTTTCTCTTATTGCTTGCCTTTGGACCCGCTAATGCGTTGAAAGAATAGAAAGGCGATTAAAACCCCCCAACTTCTTATAAGAAAACCAGGAAAAAATGTCTACAGTTCCTTACTTAAGCAACATGTTATTAAATTTTGGAGTCTATGCTGCTGTTGTGAGCTTCAAAAAAGTAACGGAGAATTGCGACACCAGATGAAACCTGCAGATTGTATTGTTGTGGTTGAAGAGCTATGGTTTATGGTCTTACCTTTTGAAAATTGAATCTTGATTAATGTTTATACTATCAAGTTTGTTCACATGGTTGCGTGATATATTTAGGTGGAAGGCTTTCGATTGGCAGCTCTTAAAAGACGGCCCGGGTTACTCTTCAATGTGGACAAACCATAAGTTGCTGTATCGCAATGTGCTGGAGCATGTAGAAGAGTTGCCAAGGTGGAAAGGGGCTGTCAAAACATGAGAAGCTTCAAAAAATGGTATGTAGCATTGGATAGAAGCTATAAGTTTTATATATATTGATTCATATAAGTAAAAAGTATCTTTTAGATCCAAAAAGATCTTTTAATGTGTGTCATCCTAAGTAGCAGTCAATATTTTTAGATCTATCATAGTCAACTTTTTATATCTATGCATCCCTGTTATTGCCTACTTAAAGTTAAAACCTACTTAAAAGGGTGGTTAGTTTCAGTTAAATCGGCACCCAATTCATTTTATTAAAGAAAATCTTTGTGAATTATTTTTGTAGTCTTTTCACTAGGTCACTTTATTCTTCAAGAGTGTCAATGCTGGTGAGACTATGTCTTCCCCTTTTGATGCTATGTAGATCAATTCATGCTTCCGGTATGGATACAATTTACACTTACTATGACGCGTGGTTTGGAAGTGAAAACTGTCAATCTTTCTTTGCTCCAAAAGGTGGAATCTCCCACCCCAGGAGCCCCCACACCCCGGTCCGACAGGTCTGTGAAGGAGGTAAATCATGGTGACTCAACTGTCAATCTTTCTTCAACTGGCGAGAGTGAAAGCTGCCAATCTTTCTTCTACTGGTGAGTGTTCTTGCAGGATCTGATAGAATAATTATATTTATTGTAATTATTTAGTAATAATTGTAATTGATATTAGAATCATGTGTATATGGTAGGTAGATTAGATAGTCAACTAATAGCATAATCTTAGCCTAATCATATCATAATCTTAGCCTAATCCTAGCCTAAGATGATGTTGTATTTGTGGTATAATTACCATACTTTTGAAAGATTACAACGGAGGAAAATATTCTTACATGGTATCAAGAGCTTAGGGAAAATATCCTAGCCTAAAATTATACTCTCCCCCGTCGCCCCCCCCCCCCCCCCCCTCCTCCTACCAACCGGCCGACCACCCAAATTATTTTTCTTTTCATTCTTCTTTTCTTTTTCGGTCAACAATGTCTGACTCTAAATCCACATTTCATTCCGCCCTTACCGTTCCAACATCAAAACCCATATTTCCATCACTCTAGAGATGGAAAATGTTCATTACGCAACTTGGGCAGAGCTTTTTAAAATTTGTTGCCGCTTCCACCGGGTTATTCATCACATCATCCCACCTGAAAAAGACAAGGAAAAGGTGTTGAAAACCGATGATGAAAAAACTATGGCTCACACTTGATGCGACAGTTCTTTCGTGGATTTATGCAATAATTTCTAGCGATTTGTTGCATACTATCATGGAACCCGATTCCACGGTGATGAAGGCTTGGAATCGCTTACGGGATATCTTTCAAGATAACAAGAATTCCTGAGCCGTCACTCTGGAGCAAGAATTCTCCACCACTGACATAACGTACTTTTCGAATGCATCCGCTTATTGTCAACGCCTCAAAATTTTATCGGATCAACTCAAGAACGTTGGTTCGCCGGTTACAAATAATCGGTTGGTTTTACAATTGGTTGATGGCCTTACCGACGCGTATAGTGGCGTGGGTATGCTCATCCGACAAAGTAATCCTCTACCACCTTTTTACCAAACCCGCTCTATGCTTATTCTTGAAGAGGCAGAGTTTTGCCAAAAAGGTCGCAACCGTATCGAATTCTGCCATGGTTGCCGCCTCGTCCAATGAAACTACTACGAAACTATGCCACAAAACAGGGGACAAAAATGACGAAATGGTGGTAGAAATCGGGACAGTAGTCATGTTGGTGGAAAATGTGGAAAAGGTGGAGGCCATCGAAATTTCGGCGGTGGTAGAAATGGCAGCAGGGGCAACGAAAATGGCAACCAACAAACAAATTTCGTCCAGCAGTGGCAGCTCCGAGCCCAATGGGGCAGCGGACCACCACAGTGGGCATGGCAGTGGCCTTGGGCTGTGCCACCCTACCCATTTCCTTCGAAAATTGGGCCAGGCCTAGTCTAAGGCAAATTGGTCAGCAACCCACTTTTGGGCCCAGAAACAGTGGCGGTCTAACAACATTTGGGCCACTGCCGAATCAGTGGCAGGAGGCCCATTCGGCAGTGGCTAGCCCAACTGATATTGAGTCCGCCATGCACACCCTTGGACTTAATCCGCCCGACGCAAATTGATAAATGGACATCGGAGCGACGTCTCATATGACGTCCTCCCAAGGTAATCTCTCGTCCTATTTTAATTTGAGCAAAAATAATGGTATAATTGTCGGAAGTAGTCATTCTATTCCAATTCGTGGTTATGATTCTACCAAATTGTCTCCACCAAACCCACCATTAACTTTAAAGAATGCCCTTCATGCTTCACAATTAATTAAAAATTTGGTTTCGGTTAGAAAGTTTACTACTGAAACTGGGTG
This sequence comes from Anisodus acutangulus, assembly GCA_029783415.1. Taxonomy (NCBI): domain Eukaryota; kingdom Viridiplantae; phylum Streptophyta; class Magnoliopsida; order Solanales; family Solanaceae; genus Anisodus; species Anisodus acutangulus. Next base: position 6,232,719 of record CM056497.1, read on the forward strand.
TCTGTTTATTTTGACCCTTTTGATTTTTTCGTGAAAGATTTTCAGACGGGGATGCTTCTAATGAGATGTGATATTCAAGGGGATCTCTATCCAATCATCACACCTAATCATCGAGCCAAGTTACCATCCACTTTTGCAGCTTTCACACCTTCATTATGGCATGAACGTTTGGGTCATCCGGGGGCACCCGTTTTAGCCTCCCCCAAACAAAATAATTTTATTTCATGTACTCAAACACGTAATTCCAATATGTGTCGTTCATGTCCACTTGGAAAACATGTTCAATTGCCGTTTGTTTCGTCTAATTCATGCACACTTATGCCTTTTGATATTATTCATTGTAATATTTGGACATCACTCGTTTTGAGTTCTTCGGGTCATATATATTATTTGCTCTTGCTAGATGATTACTCTAATTTTTTGTAGACGTTTTCCTTGTCTGAAAAATCACAAGTTTTCTCCACATTTCTCAATTTTAGAGCATTCATCCGAAATCAATTTGAACGGAATATTAAAAATATTCAATGTGATAATGGTAGGGAGTTTGATAATGGTTTTTTTTGGGATTTTTGCAATGCTAATGGTTTAACATTTCGCATTTCATGTCCTCATACCTCCTCTCAAAATGGGAAGGTGGAAAAAAAAATCCGAACCATCAATAACATTATTCGAACATCTCTTGTCCATGCCGCAATACCACCATACCACCATCTTTTTTGCATCATGCACTACAAATGACAACATATATACTGAACATACTCACAAACACTTGTCCTATCAAGCTCCTCTAAAAATCCAGTATAAGGGACCCATCTTATTCTCATTTACGGGTTTTCGGGTGCTTATGCTATCATCTTTTTTCATCGATCACAATCAACAAACTTCAACCCCGGTCTACTCCTTGCGTTTTTTCTAATCATCGAGATTACAAATGTTACGACCTATCCTCCAATAAAATCATTGTTAGTCGTCACGTAATCTTTGATGAAATAAATTTTCCATTTACCAAAATGCATGGGTCCGGACCTCCTGCCTATGATTTTCTAGATGATGGCATACTACCGTATTTAGCCCAATATTTTTTTCGTCCCAAATCCATTGTTTCGGCCAGTCCAGAATGTTTGGGTGAATTGGGCCAGCTTGATGGCGTGGTACACGCCTTGCCAGCGGTCTTGGCCATCTTCCCTGAGCCCAATTTCTGCCGAAAGTAATGGACCAATGCCGCAAAGCCTACTGCCTGGTAGTGGCTTGGGTCACAGCCCAACACCTGGCAGTTTGGGTCATGGCCCAATTCACTGCCCACTACCAGGCAGTTCCGTCCCTTCCGTCGGCTCAATTCCAATTTCGGCCCAGCGGCTAGTCACCCGTAGTCAACACGACATTGTCAAACCCAACACCAAATATAGCCTCCACACCCGGGTTTTAAAATCACCATTGCCTCGTAATCATGTGTCTGCTCTTAATGACTCGAATTGAAAAATGGCTATGGATGATGAATTTAATGCTCTTATTAAAAATAGGACGTGGGAGTTGGTCCCCCGTCCCCCTAATGCGAATGTAATTCGGTCTATGTGGATTTTCAGTCACAAAGAAAAATCTGATGGTACTTTTGAGCGGCATAAAACCCGTCTTGTAGGTAATGGGAAGACACAACTGGTTGATGTGGATTGCGGTGAGACGTTCAGTCCGGTGGTTAAACCGGCAACTATAAGAACGGTTCTTAGTTTGGCTCTTTCGAAGGCATGTCCGCTTCATCAGCTAGATGTCAAAAATGCCTTCCTCCATGGAGAATTAAATGAAACTGTATACATGTACCAGCCTTTGTGATACAGGGACTCCACTTATCCAAATCATGTGTGCCTGCTAAAGAATCATTATATGGGCTGAAACATGCCCCCCAGGCCCGGTACAAGAGGTTTGCGGATTTTGTTTCGCATATTGGGTTTTCTAACAGTGGTTCTGATAATTCCCTGTTCATTTACCGTCAGGGTAATAATCTTGCTTACCTTCTTTTATACATGGATGATATTATATTGAATGTCTCATCCGATGCTCTTCGCAAGTCCATCATGTCATTGCTTGGCTCTGAATTTGCTATAAAAGATCTGGGGCCACTAAACTACTTTTTAGGGATAGATGTGACACGCCATGCAAATGGTTTATTTTTATCCCAAAAGAAGTACGCAGCAGAGATTGTTGAACGTGTTGGCATGTCATCCTGTAAGCTGTCACCAACTCCGGTTGATACTAAACCCAAGCCATTTGCCGACCATACACTTTACCGCAGCCTGGCAGGGGCCCTGTAATATCTTACATTCACAAGGCCAGACATTTCTTATGCGGTGCAACATGTGTGCCTATTCATGCATAATCCGATGGAGGATCACATGCATGCTCTCAAACGCATTGTGCGTTATATTCAGGGTACTCTAGAGTATGACTTGAATTTATATCCATCGTCGACATCCACCCTTGTGTCCTACATAAATGCCAATTGGGGAGGATGTACGGACACCAAATGCTCCACGTCTGGTTATGGTATATTCCTCGGTGATAACTTGGTATCTTGGTCCTCCAAACCGCAAGCAACGTTGTCCAGATCCAGTGCCGAAGCAGAATACCGAGGTGTTGCCAATGTAGTGTCTGAATCTTGTTGGCTTCGGAACCTTCTTCTAGAACTCCACTATCCGGTTCTGAAGGCAACATTGGTGTACTGTGATAATGTTAGTGCTATTTATCTCTCTGAGAATCCGGTCAACCATCAACGCACTAAACATATTGAGCTGGATATTCACTTTGTTCGTGAACAGGTCGCTCGCGGACAAGTGCGTTTCTTACATGTCCTGTCACGCTATCAGATTGCATATATTTTTACTAAAGGTCTTCCGCTGGTATTATTTTAAGATTTTCGGAACAGTCTCAGCATATGCATACCTTCCGCTTCGACTGAGGGGGTGTGATAGAATAATTATATTTATTGTAATTATTTAGTAATAATTGTAATTGATATTAAAATCATGTGTATATGGTAGGTAGATTAGATAGTCAACTAATAGCATAAACAGATCGTTCACCTATATTATATGAATAAAAATGCCATGAGTGAAACCCGAACCATCCGCACCATCAAAAAAGGTGTATGAGGTGAGTCTACTTGAGTACCTACAGTTGAGCTTTGACCTGACTTTTGAATTGATAGGATTGAGATATTATGGAACTTAAATTTGCTTTCCTTACATTTCTGACTGTCTTTATGTTGCCTAATTGCAGGAAGTATCTTCCTTATTTTGGTTACCGAAAAAGAAAAGTTTTTTGAATTCTTAGTCTGTACAAATTCACTCGGTAGTGAGGATCGATCATTAGGAACCAGGGAGGACGAACTAGCAAGGGTGATATGCTGGTTATTCAAGTTTTATCCCGCCTCAGTGTTCCAGATTTACAGGTAAGTTAATATGCCACTTTCTGTTAATTTAGTTGAAGCAACTTCCTCTTTAACCATATGAGAATTATTGATCTTAGTAGATATTTGCATCTATTTACATTTGACGTTTCACCTTAGTATGGCTGCTGGGAATTATGAAATGAAAATCGTTCTTTTCTTCAACTTCGGTCGAATTCTTTTTCAGTTAAAATGGATTCGTACCTATCCAATAATGAAATATGGATTACGCCTGACACACTTTAGGGAGAAAAATAGGCATGCCCTTTTCTGTAACAGGGAAAATAAAATTGAAGGAGTGTTTCAGCTTTGCCAGTATTTTCGTTGAGCACTGCAATCAATATTTCAATTGTTGTTTCTGAAGTAGGCAGTAGCGTAAAAAAACATAAAGTGTCTCGGGCTCGCTCTCACCCTCTCTAAGAATAGATTTAGATCAAAATAAGTAGGAGACTTGAGTCTATCTAACTTGAGAAGCCTCCTCTTGGTAATAATATTTCTCACTTCCCAGCATATGGATTACTTTTTCAAATACGAAGTCAAACGTCTGAATGTATCTTAGTTTTAGCTTCTCTCTTTTTCTTTTTTTTTATGACAATATTTGTATTATCACATATTTTGATGGTTGAAACAAAAAACAGATAAAAGCATACTTGATGGTATAAATAAAGAACAAGAAAGAAGTTACCTCAATCTCTCCAAGGATGTTGTGGTTTAAACCTAGACTTATCATTTTCTGTTTAGGACACTTTTGGTCGTTTCAGAGAGATACGCTGGTAGTGTTAGAGAGAGAGGCAATTGCCAAAACATTTGCTGATAAACTGTATGCGAGGTACTACTAGGGGGTTCACTGATTCTTCTTAGTACCTGATAACTGAACCACAGTTCCAAAAATTTATACCCTTAAGTTAGTAGGAATAGTACCTTGTCAAGCCAGATGAAATGTTATCCTCATTTTTATCGAAATTTAGAAAATCTCTAACCTTGATGAAATGTTATCCTCTTTTTTTTGCAGATTTTACTTGAATCATTCTTTGCACAAGAATGAGTTGGATTTTGCTCATGGCGTGAAGCCAGATTCAGTGTGAGGGTGGCTTATGAATTTAAGTGAGTGGTATAAATGTTGCAAGTTTGAGCTTTGTTGCTATGGTTAAGATAAGTTGTAATGAGGTTGTGATACTTTGAAACTCAGCTGTAATTCTTTTGCACTGTTTCTACCTAAAGAAATTCTCTGTTTTATTCAGTTACAATTGTCATTACAAGAATGGAGTATCTAAACAAGTACAAGAATTGTTTTGCTCATGTTAACTTTAACCAAGGTCTACGGCGTGTTTACTTTGCTTCTAGCAGCTCCTAATAGTACTTGCTTTTCTTCTTTTTTCTTGATGCTATAACGCATCGGGAGACTTACACCTTTGCCGGTTTATGTTGTGGTCATTGCTATCATTGTTTTTCTTTATTAACCATTACCTGTAAGAGTCTGTTGTTGGGCCCGAGCTCAGCACGGGTCATGCCCCTCTAGCAATTATGTAAAAAAGGAAAAGAAGAAAATGAAAACTTGGTTGTAGCTAATGTAAATGTGAATAGCTATTAACTTCATAATATATATTTCTATATCTTCTCTAGACGTATAAGTTTGAGAGAAGTCTAATTCCAGTAGCTCTTCTAGGTTATAGATTGTTAGGCAATCTAAATATTGTTTCAAGATGCAAAAGAAAAAATACTGACTCAATTTAATTGTTTCGAGACTGTAGATCCTTTTTGCTTTCCGGAAGAAAAATTAATCTTATCTTGCAATTTAACCAATTAACCGATAACCCGAACCGATAACAAAGAGATAACCGTTCAGCCAAACCGAATGAACTGATATCTTATTGGTTCGGTAACGGTTTAGCACATATAAAATCGATAACCGATCATTACCATAATGAAAAGTAAAAAAAATTAAAAAAAAAGAGACTGCTCTTGTGACTCGGGATGAACCTTTATTGGTGGAGGAAAGGAATAAGAGGCTCGTGGGATTGACGTGAGGGGGCAAGGATGACTATATTTCTAGGAGCGAACTCCGGGCGAATATGAAGCGCATGGATACAAGTTATGCCTTGAAATGAAAGATAATTTCCGAATCCGCTTTGTCTACGAACAAGGAAGCTATAAGTAATGCAACAAGCCAAACCGTTAAGTGCAAAAATCGAAACGAACCATCTGATAAGCAGCACCCTAGGCTATATTACTTTGATCATTTTTGGTCGGTGGTCGGATCTCAAAATGCTCTTGCTATATTTGATTTTGCTATATGATCTGGCTTTATCAGTTCATCTCCATCTTTTTTCTTACAAAGTTTCTCGTATTATCAATTTTGCTTCTTTAGACAACTAATTGAGCTGGCCTCTAAATCTACAACTAAATAGTTATAATCTTATGTTGTCGCTAATCAGGCAACATATATAGTTTATCAGCAGTTGAAACTTAATGTTGTGCTTGCGTATTTAACTCTTTATCATGCCTTAATAATATTTCGCCTTACTCCGTGTAGATATTGTAAAAAATACTTGACGATGTATTTAAGGAATAAGAACTTTTAAGTCAACAAAAAGATGAAAGGTAGTTTTTGTTAAGATTAAGTTATGTGATTTTTAAATATAAGTGAACACTAATTTAAAGGTAAAATTTATTTGTACTCGGTGTTTACACAATATTAAGTACTCCTATTACTTATCATATAATCATGATTAATCAATATATGTTTTCATCCTATAAAATCACTTAATTATGATAAATTAATATGATTTGACGTGAATATCGATTGCGGATAAATATTTATCCTAATTTTAATTTAACACAAGAAAACAATTTGAAACTTAAGTGACCTTTTTTTCTTCTTTATTCATTTTTCTAAGAGACATAAATTACACGTCGTTGAAATAATTGAGGACTTGTGGTGCGCCTAAATTAACGAAAAACAAGAAGTTAAAAGTAGACACAAATTTACTCGGATAATACTGTAATTTCTCTTTCCCAATTTATGTGATATTATTTCCTTTTTAGCATGTTCCAAAAAAATATCACATTTCTATATTTGAAAATAATTTAATTATACAAATATTTAAGATTTATTTTGAACCACAATTTTTTTTTTAAAGCTCCGTACCACATAAATTGAGACAGATGGAGTAATAAAAAAAAGGAGAAAAACAAAGAAAGTTATAGGCATGAGGGCACATGCAACAAGCTCACAACCATTTTTAGTTTTTGCCTAAAGTAGTGCATGTGACAAATAATGGTGACATATATTGCCATTATTTCATACCTGTCAAATTTAATCACCATTCATTTCCAACAACTCCAGCATTAAAAACAGATAAATATGTCATAGACTTCTACGAACACTTAAACTGAAAACTGTCACTAGTAGAATCTGTTAAAAAAGGCATTGCCCTGAATTTATATTTATCATACGTTTGTAAAGACATGATGACCGTTATTCCAGTTAGCAGCATTTTTGCCAACTTGCTTCTTTTGTGTTGTTCTCTTTCAAAGAAACGCGGCTCTTGGCACTTGTTCCTCACATCACATATATAATATACATACATAAAAAAAAACTAACCTAATTGCGAAATCACAAAGAAACTCAACCTTACCCCAAACTTTGTTCTATAAACCTTAATTTCCTTCACCCATTTGTCTTTGTAATACGCACCAAATTCCAACTTAAACTTGGATATTCTTCCTTTTTAGATTGCCCTAATCATAATTCACTCCCAAAATTTCATTTATATCCTTTTTTGCTTCAATTTAAGGCAATTGAAGTTTAATTATAGTGCATCAAGATATGGAAATAAAGAAAGAAGGTGAAAGTGTGAATGAATTTGGTGATGGTGTTGCATGGTATAGAGGAGCAATGGTAGGTAAAGGAAGTTTTGGTTGTGTTTATTTGGCTACTTTAAATAACCAAAAATTGAATTACAGCTACTTTCCATCAGTTATGGCTGTCAAAATAATATCATCCACATACAACAGAATGTATGCTAGAGAAGTACTACGACAATAGATTAACAGAAAATGATCAGACATGCTGTGAGAAAACTCAATAGTGGACACATAATTTGCAAACCTCTTATACCAAGTCTGTGGGGCCTGCTTAAGCCTATATAAGGACTTCTTCAGCAAACAGACACGGTGAGGATAATTAGGGTCCTTAAAACCCAAGGGCTGATGTATGTATACCGTCTCCTTAAGATCACTATGTAAGAAATCATTTTTCACATCCAGCTGATGAATGGGCCATGCTTTCGAGAGAGCCAGACTAAGCACAATGTGAATAGTTTTCGGTTTGACCACCAGACTAAACGTCTCTCCACAATCCAAGCCAACCTTTTGTGTTTTACCATCACCTACAAGACGTGCCTTATGCCTCTCAAAAGAACCGTCACAATTTTCTTTATGAGTAAAAATTCACATAGAATGAATAATATTGACCCAGGCGGACGGGGCACCAACTCCCACGTCTTATTTGCAATAAGAGCCATCCATGGTCATTTTTCAATTCGGGTCATGAAGGGCAGACACAGGATTACGTGGTAGGGGGTGATTTGTTGACATTAGAATTTAGATTAAAATATCTTTTAGGTTTAAAAATACTGCTGGTGTGAAGAACAAGATTACCATTACAAATGATAAAGGAAGGTTAAGCAAGGAAGAAATTGAGAGGACGGTTCAAGAAGCAGAGAGGTACAAGGCAGAGGATGAGTCGATGAAGAAGAAAGTCGAGGCGAAGAACTCATTGGAGAATTATGCTTACAACATGAGGTAGTGAGGGATGAGAAATTCTCAGGGAAATTGGATCCATCTGATAAGCAGAAGATTGAGAAGGCTGTAGATGAGACAATTGATTGGTTGGATGGGAACCAATTGGCTGAAGTAGATGACTTTGAAGATAAATTGAAGGAGTTGGAGAGCTTGTGCAATCCAATAATTTCAAAGATGTACCAAGGTGGTGCTGGTGGAGATGTGCCCATGGGAGCTGATACTGGAGCTGGTTATGCCAAAGGAGGATCTGCAGCTAATGGTCCAGGGCCTAAGATTGAGGAAGTGGATTAAAGATGATATGTTATACTTAAGAATCTACACTTTGTTTTCTAGTTTAGTTAATGCTTTGAGTAAGCAGATACTTGTTTGTCCAGTTCTACTATGAGAGAACAATTACTATGACAGCTATGTAGACCTGTATATTTTTTTAAATAAAACTCATTTTTCATCTTAATTCTTTTGCAACTCTCTTTTAGATTTTTTGGCTGTGCGATAGTATATTCTTATTTCTTGTCTGCAATTTATTGTAATACCTTGATAAGCTGGTGCATCACAATGCGAATAACGTTTTAGAAGTAAAGTGAAGAAACAACCAATATCCATGAAAGCTATAGATGTATTAACAGTTTAGCTCAACTAGTTTTGCAGATGTAATAAAGAGTTAATATGTGGTAGTAAAATTGATGGACACTTTGGTCATTAGGGAAAAGGAGGGCATCATATTCTGTTGAAAGAAAATTAGTAACGTTTAGTAAATGCTGGAATTTAACCCTTTATTCTCACACCAGAATATAAATACATTTGCCTGTATGTTTCTACTGTCAAGAATTGGTCAATTTCAGCTTTCAGAAGCATCAATGGATAAAATTATCCTTCAGAAATAATAAAGAACCACTTTGACCTATTCTGATAAGCTATTCTCGAGACTATAAGCCACCTAGTGTGCAACATTCAAAAGCAGACCCACAACTGCACCAAAACTAAAAAGCAGATTCCAAACGCTTTAACTATAACACAGTCATGATCGGTTATGCAAACACAGACGGTATTGATTCTCTTATCTTCTGACCAAATGCGATTATACAATTGCTTTGGATTCAGTTAAAATTAGGACTTCAAAAAGGCAGACTTTATGAGTTACCTAAGTGTTTCAAGTTATTGTTCTTGAAGATATAAGGAACAACTACCTAATGTATATCATATTGGACGATCAGTGAATGATAATATTCTTAAGTTTGATATTTCCAAGTTTGTCAAGCATTCAGGATCCTACTTAGCATGAAATATAGAAATGTGTCACACATGGATGATCAATTAATAATGGATTATATCTTAAATTTGGATACTTTCGTTAAGAACTAGAGTTTCTATTGAGGCATACGTGGTATACTTTGCCCTTCAAATGCACTCCAGGTAGTTTTTTCATATGCGCAAAGAAGGGAGAACTTTTCCATAGAATACAGAATGTCAAATTCCAGAAACAAAAACTATTTTGGTCCCAGCTCCGGGGTTGGGCCATATTCTATGAAGAGGTGAATGAAGAATATAGGAAAAGGAGAAAGGAACCAAAATTGAGATAAAGCAACATTACAACACCTAGAAAAAGATCCTATTTAACTGTTATACTCATCAAGAGTAGCCATTAGCTTGCTTTGGTCCAAAGCTAAATAGTTCATCAATATTGAAACTTCCTATCTCCTAGTTCCCTATTTTTGCTCTTTTAGTTCTCTCATTTTCCAACAGGCTATACCGAAAGGGAAAGACTAGTGAGATCAATAAAAGATATTTCGCTCCAACGAAAAATGAAGATTGCCTTCTTCCCTTGTTTGGCAATCCTGTTATGTGCTCTAGCAGTAACAAGCAGAGGGTTCCATGTCCCGAAACATCTTGCTGGTGTACCAGGAAGAAACAGTGAGAGTGCCGTTGCAGACATAAGTGGCAACACCAATAAGTTTGAGTTGGCAACCAAGGATTTTATACCAGATGTTGAGAAAAATCAGAGAGGAAAGGGAGCAAATGGGGGTGGAAGTCTTGCTCGTCAGCCACGTACTTCAGCTGTAACACTTAAACGGCCCTCCATGTCAACTACTAGTCTCATTTCTAGCTTGATTCTTCTCCTGGTTTTGCCCTTTGTCATTCCCTAAGATGTTCTAAAAGATAGCTCAAGCATTTTCTTTCTTTTCTCAGCTGTTCTCATTGCGGTTGTGACTTGTGACTTCATGAGTGTATTATTCTGTTGGTTTGTTTTGCTAGTCCTAGAGTTGTATGTCTATTAGTGAACAACTGTTTCGTGTAACATGCTAAGATTGGTGATGCATCTTACGAGGCTTTCTTCATCTCTTCCTTTCATTTTGCACTCCCTCGTTTGTTTCTATCTGTGTACTGCAACAAAAATATGATCAAATAGTCACTGAATTAGTCAGAGCTAAGAACTCTTTTACTAAATGACCAAGCGCAGTAATAGTATTAGATTTGCTGCTACTTAACGTCACACCTCTAAGTCTTGGTATTGAAACTGTCGGGTTTTTGGTGGTGGTGTGAATTGGAAAATGGAGGAAAATTAAAAGTTGAACATAGGAATTTTGTCCCTCGTCGATTAAAGAGAGGCAAGGATTTGTGCTTATAATGGAAGCTCTTCTTTTAGCTCTTAAAAGGGTTGAGAAGAAGAATAGCCTCGCGCTATCGTTGCTCGCACCTTCACTATGATATATTCTGAACAGACACAGCCATTCCCGAAAAGGCACAAGAACTTGTTCACGCCTTCATTTTGTTGGCTATATATTCTGGTCTTCTCCTCATAATTCCAACACGAAACATACTCAGAAAATTCATTTTCTTCCCCCCTCTTCTGTGCATCGTTTTTAAAAGCAAAAGTATTTGCGCTGAAATTCTGCAATTTCGATTGCCATTATTGAAGAATAGTATTGGAGGAATTAATCCAAACCTTGGGCAATTGTGAGGGGATCACATTTCTTAAGTAAACACAATTTTCTGTTGGGCTCAAAACTTATTTATTCTAGTGTTTTTCTGTTTGCAGTTACTATTTTGGACAATGAGATAACAGAAACTGCTGGTTCTGTTTGCAGTTACTATTTTGGACAATGAGATAACAGAAACTGCTGGTGCATCACAATGCGAATAGCGTTTTAGAAATATAGCAGAGAAATTACCAATAGCCATGAAAGTTATATCTCTATAACTATATAGCTCAATTAGTTTTTGAAGAGGTTATAAAGAGTCATGTGTGGCAATAAAATTAATGGATGTAACTAAATTTGTTCCAAGGTCTTTAATCTTTCAACAAAGAGCATATCTTCTCAAACTGAAGAAGATAAGCCCATTGAAAAGGATGATAATCTTCTTGGGAGTTTCGAGCTAAAAATGTATTGCACACCACCATCAAGGGGTTGTCACAGATCAATGTCTGCCTTGACAATGATGCTAACAGCATACTGAATGTGTCAGCGGAAGACTAGACTACTGGCATGATGAAGAACAAGATTAACACAAATGAAAAAGGGAAGTTGAGGGAAGAGGAAATTCAGAGAATGGTTCAAGAATCTTGGAGGTACAACGCCGAGGACAAAGCCATGAAGAAGAAGGTGGAGGCAAGAATGCATTAGAGAACAACCCCACCAAAAGCACATTACTTATGAGGCCCTACATCCCTGCCTGCCTTAATGCCACTATGAAGAAACTTCAGTTAGACTCTTTTGAACACTTTGGTTAGAAGGTAAAAGGAGGGCATCATATTCTCTTGAATTGGTGGACAATAGAAAACGTTTTGCAAATGTTGGAATTTAACCCTTTACTCTCACATTAGGATATAAATATATTCGCCTCTCACCTTGAACTGTCAAGAATTTGTCAAGCTACTTCATTTCAGCTCTCACAAGCATCAAAACAAAAAGTAATCTGATGTATTATCCTCGAGTATAATAGTCTTATCTAAAAAACCAGAACAACAACAACAGCAAAAGAAGATTCCAAATGCTTTAATTGAGACCAGAACTATGATGGGTCAATAGAGATTAAAGGGAAAAGGAAGGGATCAAATTGAGCAAAGCAACAATAACACCACCTAGAACAAGATCCTATATAACAACCTGTAATACTCATCAAGAGTAGCCATAGATAGCCTTTGGTTTAAAGCTAAATAGTTCATCATTGAACACTATCCATCCCCTATATCCCCTACTTTTGCTCTTTTCTCCTTTTCCAAATTCCAACATGAAAATGAAGATTGCTTTCTTTCCTTGTTTCATTATCCTGTTATGCGCTCTAGCAATAACAAGCAGGGCTTCAGAAGCTTCTCATACGTTGAGAAACAGTGAGACTGCTGTTGCAGAAGTAAGTGACAGCAGCAATAATTTTGAGTTAGCAAGCAAGGATTTTATAGCAGATGTTGAGAAAAATCAGAGAGGAAGGGGAGCAAATGGGGGTGGAAGTCTTGCTCGTCAGCCACGTACTCTTGATAAAAATTCAGCTGTAACGCTACATCGGCCCTCCATCTCCATGTCAACTACTTATGTCATTCTAGCTTGCCTCTTCTTCTGGTTCTTCCCTTTGTCATTCCCTAAGATGTTCTAAAATATAGCTCAAGCATTTTTCTCTGTTTACAGCTATTCTCATTGCGGTTGTGACTTGTGACTTGTGACTTTGTGAGTATTATTCTGTTGGTTAGTTTTGCTAGTCCTAGAGTTGTATGTCTATCAGTGAACAACTGTGTCGTGTAACATGCTAAGATTGGTGATGCATCATACGGGGATTTCTTCATCTCCCCCCTTCATTTTTCTCTCCCTCCTAATTTGTTTGTATTTGTGTGTGTTGCAGCAAAAATACAATTAAACTGTCATGTATGCAGAACATAAACAAAAAACATGAATTAATGAGAACCAAGAACACTTTTACTAACCGACCAAGCACAGTGATAGTATTAGATTGCTAGATTGTATAGAAAGATATTCAAGAATATTAGCAAAAAAAGATAGTCCAGCTAAGATATCTGTGCTTCCTATCTACTGCTATAATTCTGCAGAACAGAGCAGTTGGAAATTTTGATACCAAGTTGTCTTCAGACAAGTTTATGGGAAGTGCCTTCAGGCTTTTTCTATGTCAAGGGAAGAACTAAGCAATGTATGTTTTGTAGCGTCATTAAAAATGGCTCCATGGGGTCGTCCTTAGTGTCAAATCAACCCATGTTTTTATGCAATATTAAACAGGAAGAACATATAACTTCTTGTACAGTCTGCTTAAGTTCGTATGCAATACTAACCATGCTCTTGTCCTCCATAGTAACTAGACACTCAAGTTCTTTGCCACAAGGAGCTTTTGCCACTCAAGCTGTCCTAAACATGAAAAAAGATTGAGGTCCCTCACAAGCATAAAACATAGCAGTTTAGCTTTTGAATATATAATCCATGCATCATAGAAGCAGAAATAAAATGATGTCCAGGGAAACAAAAAAGAAATAAAGAACAACCTCCAATGAAAAAATAGAGTCTCTTTTACATGTCCATCATTGTAAGTATGAATCTAAGCAGCACAAGAACTGGTTTCTTTCAAATGTCATACAAGAACTTCTCGAAAAGTTTCATGTGTTCTGCTTGCAGCGAGATGGCAACTGATTGGCTGCCATCGTTGGTCGGACTTGGCAATATAAAGCTTAAGCCTTCATAAGCAATACCACCAGGTCCCATAAATATTGGCCTACCCCAGCCAAAATCAGCATCATGGATTGGCAGCCTAGACCAACTAGTTATTCCTAAATTTGGGCACTTAAATGTGTGCGCACCACGAACAAGTGCCTTTAAGTCAGGCTGCAACTCCAAATAATCAAGTGCTGATCTTAAGTAATCGTTGTCCATTATAGCCAATTGATCATGAATTTTACTGGCAGCATACCAGATAGGCTTCGATTGGAGATCACCAGCGACTGCAATAGGAGTGGCGGTAAATATCACATTACCAAAATAGCCTGGTGGGAGAGAAGGTCGGAGCCTTGCACGCCCATCAGTTGCTATGTACAACTTGGTTTCTTGATCCTGAGTGAGTCCTCGTGCCATACAAGTCGAGCGCCACACATGTCCAGCCAACATCTCATAGGAGCTGTAGTTAACCGTATTTCCATCTTCCTTGGACTTAGCTTTGAGGGCATTGATTTGGTCGCGGGTTAGTTTGAAGATGGACACACTCGTTTCAGGAACAGTTTCTGAGTTGGGGGAATTTTCTGCAGTTACCTTGAGAGTGGGAGGTGGCTGGTACTCGACGTGGGGGAACTGAGGCTGAGGTGGATCACGAGCACGGAGGAGGGTCCGGTCAATGAAAGGTGGGATGGTGAGGTCCAGACCACGAGCCATATCTGACCATGTGTTGATGAAGTGAAGACCAGAAGCACCATCTGCTGCATGATGTTGCATGCCCACACCAAGGGAAACTCCCCCACATTTAAAATGTGTTATCTGTTCAACAGATTGATATATCAATTCAGGTGATCATACAAAAATTACAGAAAAAATCCCAAGTCAAAACAGCAAGAAGGAAAAGTTGAGTGCAATCAAAGTATCAAACAAGATAAATTAGCGGTAACTTTTCTTCTCTAAGGGGTCGTTTGGTAGGGTGTATAAGAATAGTAATGAATACCGTGTATTAGTAATGTTGTAATTAGTAATGTTGGCAAATAAGGAATTAATAATACACAAAGCTAATGCATGAATTATTTTCTCTAATTAATCCTGCCAAATGTATAATGTAATTTTTCACTTTAGGCACACAGTTTGATAATAAAGGCATGACGTAATACTTAGGGCCCGTTTTGTGCCAAGGAAATTATTCATGAAAATGTCTCTATCTTATTGATTAATAACTAATAAATAATGAATGTGGCAAGGATACGACGAAATTAAGAACCACAAAATTACAAAATCATATATAGAAACAAAGACCCGGAAAAAATTATAGAACTAGAGAAAATGACAGGTGCCAGCAGGGGGTAGGTGGGAAGGGGAGAGAGCAACGAATGAAAGTGCAAAGCCACCAAAATTCGTCCAATCTTGACTTCCAAAAATAGTCACTCCTGATTGTTTTTGATCTGAATACTAACTAATCCTTGGCATAATCCAGTACAATAATGCAGTATAAAGTAAAGTCTATGCATTTTGCTTCTTATCATCTCTTTTATGTGGGGAAGGGAGGACGAACCCAACTTTGTCTCAATTAATATGACATAGTTTGACTGAATTCGATTCTTTTAAAGAAAAATGAAACTTGTAGCTAACCTCGACATGAAATTTTTGTGGTCAAAAAAATATGGTGCAATAATAATATGAAAATTTTAAAATTAATTATTTTTAAATATAATTGTGGGTCTTTCCTTTTATTAATAAGAAAAAGATGGAAAGGAGAATTTTTTACCACTAATGTCTTGTGGACCCTTGGCCGCTAGAGAGATATTCTTTATGGAATTTAAAACCTGCACCCCACCAGGAATTGAGGCTAAAAGTCAATCCTGGCACTCAACAACTCTTCTTATTCAGAAAATGTATTCCTTGATTTTAATTAATTTGATCAACAGTCTCAACACGTTTAGATCTGAAAATACTTCGAAAATGGAGTCTTAGAGTCTGTTTGGCCTAGCGGTTTTGATATCAAAATTTTTCTTTTTATGAGAAAACACTTTTTTTGAATATTTGAGGTATTTGGTCAACAATTAGCAAAACTGTTTTAAGTAGAATCAGAAACAATTTTTATGCGGTTAGGAAAAAACAGAAGCATAAAATTATTTTTTCAAGACAAAAATATTCATATCATAAATACATAGTTATCATGTATATCCCTCTTTAATTCATTAATTTCTAATGAATAATTCTTTGTTTTATTTTACATTGTATAAGGTTATCTTTCACGTTAGATAGCCTTAATTTTATTTATTTTTAGTGACTGGTGAAAATTTATTTGGATGAAAAAAAAATAAAAAAATAGATACATTAAATTGTCAATAGAGTGATTATTACCGTTTCCTTCTCACGTGATTTCTAACACTAACATAATTAATATCACCGGCCGACTTTAGACTAAAGCCCACACGAAGTCATGATTAAATCATTGAGAATCTAGTGTATGAAGGATTTGCCCCGGACACAGGCGAATTGGTAATTGGTAAGTGGTAAGGTGATTGGGGTACAACCACTCCGACGTCGCGAATTCGAATCCGTACGGTGACAGTCTTTGCTGAAATATTGCAAGGGTTGTTGCTGGGTTCGTGTCCCGTTGGTCCTCTCCCTTACAGGGTTGCCACTCGCGCATATCCCTCGATTTATATCCCACCTGGCCAGGGGGCCTCTGGTACAGGTGGAGAATTTCGCCTTCGGGACTTTCCCCTTCACAAAGTATATGAAGGATTTTATTTATTTTTGTGTTGAATTTTAATTTGTAAAATGATTTTGAATTTTATTTGGGTTGATGTTTTTTAGTATATTTAAATCACTGTGTTGATAATAAATTAATATTTAATATTTTTTCATTTATCTATATATTGTATTAATTAAAAATTTTAATATGTACTTTAAATTTTAATTAAATAAAAAGAAAAAATTAATTAAAATCTTTCATAATAAATATTTAAAATAATTTCTCTCTGTAAAATAATCTTGATAGTAAACGTTCATTAATACTTGCCTTTTTTCGTAATTTGAAACTCAAAAGCATTTTTTAAGAAGATTAGCCAAACATAATCTACTTATTAAAAACAATCAAAATCACTTTTTAAATGAATTAGTCAAACACAAACTGCTCCATAAAAAAATACTCTAAAAAAAAATTCTCAAAATAAGTATTTTTTGCCGCTGGGCCAAATAAGCTCTTAAGATTAAATTAACTCGATCATCATTCCATATGCTTCTAGATCTGAAACTATATATTATTTTTGTTTGAATTAATATATTTTAGGTAGTTTAACTAGATGTGAAATTTAAGAATATAAACACTTTCAAATTTTGAATTTTTAGTTACATGTGTGTATATTTAATATTTCAAAAAGACCTTCGAAATTTGAAATCTAAATTTATTAAAAATAAAAAGTAATTATATGAAATAAATTAAAAAATAAAACACAGAAATTGAAGTAGAGGAAACACAGAGGAAGTATTCCTTTGCCAGGGGTGTGAGTGTGAATGATTTTTTAAAAATCGATTGAACCTATCAAATCATATCGTACCGAACTGAATTTTAAATTCTTTTTAATAAAATCAAAGATTTCAATATATATATTTATAACTATATCAAATAATTAGGGTGAATTTTTTATTTTATAAAAAATACCGAAAAATATCAAACCGAATAAATATACAGGTAGAAATATATTTTATGTATCAAAATTTATAATACATAACATTAATATTTTAACCTTAAATCTTATCTTGGGATGAATTTAAATGGAGATGGCCATAATTAAACTTAAATTTACTCTACCCTATTGAAATAAAATAAATCTCTAACGCTACTACACGACAATATCATCAATTACTGCGGAAAAAAGAAAGGTTTGTTTTCTCCTCTTCTTCTTGTTCCCTCTATATATTTTTAAAATTTTGGAAGTTCTTATTACAATTAGCAATGGCAACATCTACATAAAACTTCATAGTGCAAATTCTTAAACTAAAAATTTAATACAATTACTCTTTTTTATTGCACTGAAACTTATATGAAAATTAATTTATGTAATTTTAGTTTTCAATTATTTTTTATAATAAAAAATATTCTTTAAACACCAAATATCATGTCTTAAAACAATCGTTGGCTTGCGATCTTGCAAGTATTTATTTTATAATGTAGTGTGCTCCTTATAAGTTATACATATATATCATTGTATTTGTGAGGTTCATTAATAGTATTAGCGTATTTTTAGTGTGTGTTTTCCATCACTTTTTAATTCTTAACTTCTATATTTTTTTGTATTGTATTAGTTGATTTTTCAAACAAATAATGAAAATTAATCAAAACGTACTGATACCAAAAAAATCCGATATGCTTGGGATAGCTTTAAAAAGTTTAATTTTAATTATATATAATTGGTAACTAAAAAATTGATATAATATATTTTCTTGCAAAAATTCATTGAACCGAACCATACCATTGACACTCTCAGGCTGCCTATTGCTTTTGACCTTTCTAGAACACAGAGAAAAGGGGACAAAATAACTTATTTGCGGAGTTAATTCCTCTTGGTCATTGAACTTAAAGATTTTTCCTACACAAGTCATTAAACTATTTTCTTCCTATAAAGTAACTCAATTTATAGATAATCTCTTTTAAAAATAGTAACTATGACGGGAAAATCAATTAAATCTTACTGGCAAACCACATAAACAAGCCAAAATGTAATGTTAGCTCACATTACCTCAAACACATTTCTTTTTTATCATATGGGGTGATGGTGCTGACCTAGTTCAATGCCCTATTTCTAATATCCCATTCGTTTTATACGATGTATCTCTATTTAATTAGGCATGAAATTTAAATTAAAAAAAAACTTTTATATTTTATAATCTTAAATTAAAAATGAGTATGAAGTATCAAAACACTATCTGAAATTTAAGGTCTTAAACTTATAATGTAATGTGAAATGTTAGAACTAAAAAGTTACTGATGTAAGTATTATTCTTTTTTAATGAAACTAAAAAAGAAAAAAAAATACATACATAAATTGAAATATAGGAATTACAAACTTATGGGGTTTAGCATTTAGTCCATTATAGTATACACAAATATTAAAGCGTCGTTTGGTTCGAACAGGTTATTTCGGATTAATTATTTCATTTTTTTACGGAAATAAAAAATATTATAATTTTGAAATAATTAATCTTGAGATTAATTATACTATAATTTATCGCAATCAAATATAGAATAAACTGATCTTAAATTTAATTCCAGAATTAAATATCTATACTTCATACCAAACGAGGTTTAAGTAATCAGGTGACCAAAAACGTACCTGCAACACTAGGAGAGCATAAGAATGGATTCCTTGAGAGTAATCAACGGCGGGGATAAGCCGTCGGAGTTCCAACGTCGGAGCAAAATCACCAAAATCATCGACCACACCATCAGACTCAGCTTCCACAAAAAGCACACCTTGGCCCTTACAATCAATTTCAATACGTCCATCTTCATCCCTGCTCAGCCTCCCAGCCATCGGATAAAACGGCACTAATGCTCTGCTCAAAGCCTCCTTAAGCACTTTTCCGTCAAAAAAATTTGGAGATCCCGTTGGCCTGTAGAAATAAACACTCGGTGTGTGGAAATTAGGCACCACTAAATCCACATTAGAGTTCCACAGTTTCAGTTGTGGCGTCTCCGTTGCCGGCTGAACCATCGTTGATTTTCTCACCTCGATCTTCATCGTTGATCAATCAACCCTGTTTTCTGAACAAATTAAATATCTATCATTAGCATTTATTCTAGTTTCTCTGCCTCATAAAATGAAAATACACATAAATCGATTATACTATTTAATTTAATAGAAAATGAATTACCTTTAGCGTAGTTGAGCTTTTTTGCTTGCCTTTATGTTATGGGTGACAATATGGTTGGGAGTGGGTTGAGAAATATAAATCAACAGAACTGATGAAAATATGAGCTTGTTATTATATAGTAATGGGGGAGGTCATACTTGGTATTTTAGGGTTCGAAAATAAACTTCACCTACCGCGCCTGTCCGACGTGACTAATTCCGCTAGTCCTCCGTATTGTGGATTAGATTTTAGAGTAGATTTTAAAAATATGTCTTCAACAAATTTTTAAATTTCAAAAACTTATTTTTTAGATTTTGATCTTTCACTTACAAAACTTCATTTTTAAAAAAAGTAAAATGGATATTCAAATATAACTTAAAATTTCAAAAATCACAACTTCAAAAAATCAAATTGTCAAGTTTTAAATTTCAATTTTAAAATCTATGACTAAACTGTTCTTAAAATCTGCATGATCATTGTTGAAGAGTAATAAAAGTACGAAAATATTCCATACGATTCATATAATATATATATATATATATATTATTGTTTAGTACTATTTAAGAATATACTTAATCCTAATAGGCATATTTAAAAAATCACCTTTTATATCTTACTTAAGGGGTTGTTTGGTTACTGCTAGAGTTATGTAAGTGAAGTATTTAATAATGTAAAGATTGGTTATGAGAAAATTTATGTATTATTTCATACAATGATTAGTTATGCATGATTTAGTTATGCATGCATCATCACTAGAAAATAAGAAATTAGCGACAGACAAAATTCCGTAGATAAACAAACAAAAATTCCATGATAATCCCACTTAGCGACGGATTATAAAATATTACCAACAAAATTCATAGTTAATTTCATATTTTCTTGTAATTAAATATTTATATATTAGTTATTCCATCTTTTATACTACATAAAATAATACATAGATTTTTTATAACTTATGCATGTATTAGTTATGTGAGATTCTAAATAACTAATAAAACACTGCATCTAGTGTATTGCATTTTATACATAGCAAGAAAATGCTACCAAACATAATATAAATTATACACAATTTAATATATGAATAAACCACCTCCTAAACTAGCAACCAAACGACCCCTTAATGTTTACCTAGTTAAAACTCTAGTAATTGAAAAGAAGAATACGTATATTTTAAACAAAACAAATATGTCTTCTTGCTTCTTTAAAACGTCGAACATTTTGAAACAAATTTAATTTATCAAAATGATTAATATTTAAGAAAACTAATTAGACTCAAAATAATTGAATTAACATAAATATTAATAATTAAATTAATGCAATTATGTATTTGAATAAAAACTAATTAGACTCAAAATAATGAAATATAGGAATCTCAAGTACCAACCCAAAATTAAATAATTGAAGCTGTTGGTGGGGCTATGGGCGTAACAAGGTAGGATGATTAGACCATGAAATGATGTGATATAGTAGATGATGATCAGAGGTTTCGGTGGGGCTATCGTTCGATTAGGTAACTAACGCTCAATTAATAAGAATATTTTTTTCAAAAATGAGCTCTACGCAATGCGAATCAAAATATAATCGAATATCGAAAAATAAAAAAAAGGGTGGGATGATGGAGGAGAGAGTTGGTGAGATGGTGACCTAAAACTTTTGTTTAACGAAAATTCCAGAAATGTCTCTTGAGCGTTAGTTACCTACTTTAATTTTTATTTGATTTCCCAATAAGATAAGAGCAAAGCGGGAAGTGGGGCAGGGGTGGAGAAATTCTTAATAAGGAAACCACACATAACTCTTCGATTTTAAAAAATAAAGATTTTTTTTTAATTTATGAGGTAAATAATTTGTAGATAATTGTAATTATAAATTACATCATTGCCGATAAAATAAATAAATTACTATTAAATATAAAATTATTATTTTCAGATTAAATGAAAAGAGTATCAAATGAGTGAAAACAAATTATTATTTATATATATATATATATTAAAGTCGTAACAGTTCGATTTTCTCATGGAGATATAGGGGGTGGGGTCAGCATAGAAATTTTCTGTTTCTTGCGTATCTTCGACCTGGTATGGACTAACAAGTCGAGGTGGGCCTTCACGGGGGTTGGTGAACTCTTAGTCCCTCGACGCTTCTCTATCACCAACAAGCTTATCGTCAAGTGTACGACTCAAATCAAGTTATATATTTCACTTTCTTCAATATGAGTCATTAGATACTGTACTTGCTTATTAATTATTAAATTTAATTGATACTTTAATTTGAATATTTATTTGTATTAAATATAGAATGATATTTCAAATAAGCTTCTACCATTTATTTTTCATGCCCTCCTAAGTACTCTCCAGTCTCAAATTATTTGTCTTTTTTTTATATTATACGTCCCTTAAAAAATATTAATTAAGAGGAGTATTTGATTACTTTTACTCTTATTTATATTTAAGTTATAATCTCTTTTTATTAAATATTTACTTTATTTATGTGTCATCTTCATTAATGATAAAATTTTATTAAAATGAGAAAGAAGTAATTAATTGTATCTTGAAGTTCTGAAATGATAAATAATTTGAGACAATTATGTTTAGTAATCATGATAAAAAATTTAAAACGAAGAGTAGGTTATAGGGTGTTTCGACCGAGAATAGTTAATAAAGGGTTAATATCTTCCATAGTTTCATAGGTGCGAATTGGGAGAACTAACTAAGATTTGAAACTTTTGATTAGAATTCTCACACATTCTCTATCAAAACACAATAAATTTAACATACATCCATCAAAATTAAGAAGTACCAAAATTGATTGATTGAAAATAATTTTAAATTTAAGCTAAATTCGATAAATTAGTGTTATTTTTTCTTGAATGTGTGGTGTGTTTTCAGTAAAAATATCGACCCATCCATTATAAAACTGTTATTTTAGTTTATACAATTTACCGTGTATTCTTATAACTAAAAGTAACCCAAACTGAAGATTTTTTTAGACGGTTTGTAGATATCCAGTGGAAAACAAATTATTGACGTGGTTCATGGAAAGTCTCTAGGTTGAGAAAGATGGATGTGAACCGACTCACTAAAATTTTTTGTTAGTCGCTTTCTTAAATTTTACACACCCTTCATAAAATCTCTAACTCCGGCACGATTTTTACCAAAGTGCTCCACTTTCCTCACTATAGCATATTAAAGGATGATGAGTTGTGATATAATAAGAGATTTAAAATTTGCCATGTATGGAGATGCCTTTCTCCCTTAACCAATTAAGTGATGACATTCTATAAAACTATGGTTGCATCCACAACCATCTCCTTCCAGTGGATCGATCCTAATCCAGTGGTTAGATATATTGTAGTAGTCAATCACAGTAATTTTAATTTGTCTTATGCTTTACATATGTATTAAGAGATCATCCAAATATGTGTAAATTAATATTAAATTCTTAGCACAATAACATAAATGGCTAGTGGATACATTATCATCTTGATGTCATGAAATTTAAATTCTGAATCCACCTATTTAAAATTGTTTGATTCGTTGATACATTATACAAGGAATTGCATATTGTACCAAAAATATAAATTGTACATGAATTATAATCCAGGGTTAGTAAGACATGAATTGTAAAACAGAGATTATATCGCACTAGAAAAATATCTAAATCCTAGACTGTGAGGTCATTTTTAAAAAAAATTATCATGTATTAATATTCGTACTCATATTTCATAATTCACTCACTTAAAATAATACATAAATTTATGAATACCTTGTTTAATTTATCTGGAAAAAGGTGAAAAACCAGCCAAACAACATATTAATAATTCAAAATCTTATGTTATGATTCCACCAACCAAATCGAAGCGGATGAAGTATTAAGAGTTATAACTTATAAGTTCATCTAAAACCAATAGCTTTAAATTGAAGGGTAAAGGTGTAAATATACCCTTAACTTTGCGATTTAGAACATATATACCTCTTATTATAAAAGTGGTAGATATATATCCATGTCGTTACAAAATGGTGCAAATGTATCACTGCCGTTACACAAATGGTGCAAATATACCTTTTTCATTGACGAAAATTTTCTAAAAAATTATTTTGCTTATTTTTTTAATTAGGAAAAGTGCATCGTTGTTTTAAAAAAAGTCTATCCATTTTTTTAGTAGACATATTTTTCTAAAGTCATATGGTAATTTTTTTCTGGTGGATCGGGTTTGATTTATTTTAAAAAATATCTTTGTGGCTTTAAAAAAATAAGTCTACCCATTTTTTTAAACAAATCAAACCTGACCCATCAGGAAAAAAATTATCATGTGATTTTAGAGAAATATATCTACTAGAAATCGCAAAGTTGAGGAGTATATTTGCACCTTTGCCCTAAATTGAATTTTGTATATGTACTAGAAAATGGGTCATGTTTTCGAAAGAGTCAAGCTGAGCACAATGCGAATGGTAACCGGCTTGACCACTGGACCAAATGTCTCACCACAATCAACACCAACCTGCTGAGTCTTACCATCACCTACAAGACGAGTCTTATGCCTCACAAAAGAACCGTCAAAATTGTATGTATGAGCAAAAATCTACATAGACCAGATAATATTAACACCAGATGGAAGGGTCACCAACTCCCACGTCTTATTATCAATAAGAGCATTATATTCGTCGGTCATAGTAATTTTCTAATTCGGGTCGTTTAAAGCAGACACAAGACTACGGGGTAGAGGTGATTTAAAAACATTAGAATTCAAATTAAAATGTCTTTTTAGTTTAAAAATATCAGTTTCCTACGAGTGATTGGTCTATGACTCAGGGGAGAAGGGGTGAATTTTGGGAAATTTCAGGACAAGTGATGGGTAGCGGCCAGCGATGGGCCTCTTGGACCGTAACATGAAAGCTGGAGCGATGATGGGCCTTGGCTGGACCGATTTTTCGTATTAAGTGAGCAAGCCCAGCTGATTCACGAGGCGAGGCGACAAGCACGGGACTGAATCCCGAGGGGTGAGACGGATCTGTTGGTCCAGCGGACAGTGGGCCTGTTGGCGAGATAGGTCCAAAAATGATGGATAATATACGGAGAGACGGTGTCGTCCAAAAAATTATACGAACTAGACACGAGACTACTCACGTTAGCAAAGAGAAATTGGGTTTCATAAAAAATAACATGGCGACTAATGATGATTTTATTAGAGGATAAATCAAAACATTTGTAACCATGATAATTAGACGGATAACCCAAAAATACACAAGGGGTAGAACGAGCCTGAAGTTTGTTAATTGTGGTGGACGGAAACAACGGATAACATAAGCACCCAAAGACCCTAAGATGTGAATACGAATGAGTCTTATTATATAAGATTTGAAGGGGGGTGAATATGCCAAACATTTGGTAGGAAGAATATTAAGAAGATATGTAGCCATTTGTAGAGCATGATGCCAAAAATAAGGGGGTACAGACGCATGAACCAATAAAGTCCGAACAATGTTATTAATAATACGAATTTTGCGTTCGGCTTTCCCATTTTGTGAGGACGTACGAGGACAAGAAAAATAAAAATTAATGTCATTATTAGTTCAAAACTCCCGAAATACTCTATTATCGTATTCTTTGTCATTATCACATTGAATATTTTTTATTTCCCATTCGAATTAGGTTCTGATGAATGCTCTAAATTTTTAAGAAAGTGAAAAAAAACGTGCGATTTTTTCGCTATTGGAAAAGTCCATAAAAATTTAGAATAATCATCCAAAAATATAACATAATAACGGTGACCCAAAGAACTGAGAACAGGAGACGTCCATAAATCACTATGAATAATATCAAATGACATTAAAGTACGAGAATTAGAGTCTACAAACGACAATCTAACAAAATTTCCTAAAGAACAAGATTGGCAAATCGAAGTACTACGGGTACCCTTACAAGAAATAAAATTATTTTTATCTAAGGAAGACAAAATAGACAACCCCGGATGACCTAGAAGAGCATGCCACAAGGAAGGAGCAAGGGTTGCAAAAGACGATGGCATGGCTGGACTCGAGAGACTGGAGGTGGGCGTGCTAGGATAAAGAGCTTCCCAACTATCACATCTCATGAGAGGAATCCCCGTCTTAAAATCATTCACAAAAAACCCAAACGGATCAAATTCAACAGAAACAGAATTATCAATGGTGAATTTACGGACATACACCAAATTTTAATTAATTTAGGGGCATGAATGGTATTTTTTAAGACAAGAGGTGGATGGGGGAGATAAATTTTTATGACCGTAACCACGAATTGGAATTGAATTGTCATTACCAATAATTATGCCACAATTACTGCTCAAATTGGAATAAGACGAGAGAATACCTTGGTCGAAAGTCATGTGGGTAGTAGCTCCGGTGTCCATATAGCAATTTGTGTCTGGGGATTTATTTCAAGTGTGTGCATCACGACTTCAATGTTGGTAGGGGTGGGTCCCGCGGCATGGTGGGCCCGAGGCCCAAGCACGCTGGCTTGCTGCCCCGACCCAGCTGCAGCTCTCGGGTTCATGTTGTTTGATGAGCTAGGCCTACCGAAACCTTGGAATTGGGCCCATGTCGGATATTGTGCAGGTGGCGGGTAATAGGGGCTGTGGGGCCCAGGCCTAGTTCCACGCCCATGAGCCCCCGGGCTGTGGCCAGTTGCTTGTGGCCCACTGCCCCGAGGCCCATTGGCACTCCTATTATTTTTACCTCGGTTTCCGCCATGATTTTTACCATTATTTTTGCGATTCTGACCCTTTTTGCCGCCACCGTTGTTGCGGTTTTTGCCTAAATTGTTGGAATCGGAGGGAGAGAAATTGGACTCGATCATCATGACAATAGGCGGGGCTCCAGTGACCGCTTAGCCAAGCCGGCTTCTTCGAGCATAAGTATGGAACTGGCCTGATAAAATTACGAAAAGAATTGCTTTGACGAAGAAGCGTACCGATACCACTATAGGCCTGAGATAGGTCGGCGACTATCTGAAGGACAAGACGATCGTTTGTGACGGGCGCACCAAAATTGCGGAGTTGGTCTGCTAATTCCTTCAACCTTTTGCAATATGCTGTGTCGCGCCCTATTTTGACCTGCTCGGGTCAAAGCGGAGCACAACGTATCCGGTGATTCCTGGGTAAATGGATTAAGGAGTCGCCACCTAATTATTTTTATGGTGAATTAGGACACCTAAATATTAGACTAAATGCTGCAATGTAACTCCAATTTTAAGGTCTGCGAAACTAATGAGATTCTAGGTAAGAGTTCTTTATTATCCTAAAGGGAAGGGGTTAGGTATCCTTTAAGATCCGCTAACTTGCGGTTATCCGGTCAAACTCAGGTTAATTATTGCTAGAAAAAATGCATGTTTGAAGTATGAAGTTAAAGATGTTTGCAAATAATTAATAAAAGAGATGCATTTTTGTACATGTATGCATTTGTGACAATAATAAGGAGAAAAGCAATTCATTTGTAATGCCAAAGGAGTAACTTTTTTGAAAATCATTTTATAGTTGTGCAATTAATAAAATAAATAGAAGATGATCAAAATTTATTTTGAAAATTGTATGACGAGCCTAAAAATAAATAAACTAGCGAAGGGTTTCTAAGTTTGAATTAACCGAACCTACAAATAAATAAGTTAGCAACGAGTTTCAAGTCTTAAACTACCCTATGAATTAATTCTAAGTTTACCTATTCTAAGCATTTCAATAGTTACATAAGTGCGATAAATAATATTACAATACAGAGCGGGACAAAACTGAATTAAAGAAAGTAAATAAAATAAATAAACTCCGAGGGAACATCTGCCTTTATTTACTTTATTCCCTGCAAACTGTCAAGAACAAACGGTTAAAAGCAGTTAAATCCAAATAACTTCGTATCCGCATCCAAAACAATTAATGTTTTGGTCACGGAGGGCTCAGACTTAAATTTTGAAAAGATCATTCCAATCACATCGTGGCTGCAAACATATGACTCGGTAGTTATTTTGATTGTCTCGCCTACTAAACATGTTGGTCTCTCGGATGAAAAAGAAAAGATCACTATAATCACGTTGTGGCTGCGAATATATAACTTGTTGGTTATCTTAGTCACCTCGCCTACTAAACATGTTGATCTCGGATGAAATAAAGGTTTAAGCCTCATCCTTGCCCAGAAGTTATATTTCCGTCTTTACAACTGTAGAAGCCTCAAAATCGACGGATATTTTTCATCGGCTAGTGTAGTATCGTGTTCAAATCAGCGAAATTAAATCAAAGCAGGAAGCAGTGAACAGTGAGCAGGAAGCAGTGAGAAAAAAAAACAGAGGCAATTTCCGAAAAGACGGAATGTTTAGTAAAACAGTAAAAAAAATAGTAAAACAGTAATATGAAACCGAGAAGTGTTTTCCGAAGATGGACGCAGTATTGGTTTGAATCAATAAAACAACAAAGAGAATGCAGTATTAATTCCATTAATAACATAATAACAATGCCAAAGAAACAAACAGTAGCGATTAAACTATCCGACCCGAATTCTGAAGTTTCGGAACCAAAACAGGACTAAGAAGCATTTATGAAAAAGTCAGACCCGGATTATGAACGGTGACCCGAATGAAATCAGAAATTCAAATTTTTAGATAACCAGCAACAGATATGAAAATGCCGTAATCTGGAAATATACCAAAACCGGGTCGACACGACCCGGGTCAGTGACCCGACCCGAATCAGATTTTTTTTTTCATTTTTTCAAATAACCAATATACAAGATATGAAATGCAAGAGATTTGGAAAATCCAAATCGGGTCGACCCAATCCGAGTCAGTGACCCGACCCGAATCATGTGTTCAACCTGGAATCAACTAATTTCATCAATTTCAGATAACCAATAATAACAACAGCAACAATGCAAGAAATTTGGGAAATCCGATCCGGGTCGACCCGACCCGAATTGGAGATTCAACCCGACATCAAATAATTCCATCAATTTCAGATAACCAATAATAACAAACAACAACAATAAAAATGGTCCTTACACGACCCGGGTCGACCCGACCCAAAATCAGTGAACGACAACAAATCAGATTTTTTAGCAAATTCAGATAACCAATATGCAAGAATATGAAATGCAAGAATTCTGGAAAATCCAAACCGGATCGACCCGATCCGGGTCAGTGACCCGACCCGAATCAGATGCCAATCCGAATCAAATTTCAGCACCAATTTCAGATAACCAACATGCAAAATGCGAAATGCAATAATTCTAAAAAAATATATCCAATTCGGGTCGACCCAACCCGAAATCAGTGAAGAACAACAACAAAAAACGCAAGCAGATTTTCGGATTCGGTTTACAAAGCCAAATAGAAGTATTTAAAACCCAAGTTCAAGAACGAAACTCACCCCTTTTCTTTCGAATCTTGGACCTATTTTCGGACTTGTTTCTTGAACAACCAAGAAGGCAAATGCTTAAAATCAAGAACACAACAAATATTTTATATATGGAATCGTCTTCCGAAAATCCTCCTCTATGTAGAATAAGAAAGGGGGGTATTTATAGGTGTCAACCCCAACGTTCAACCCCCCATACCCCTTACAAAACGAATTCGAATTTTAAAATAAAGGGGGAACAAAAATTGATTTTTGGGGCGATTTCTTGGGGCATGTGTTCGGCGGTGTCAGGGTAGGGTGTGGCGATGTAGGGGGTAGGGGTGTAGGGGTGCGGTGATGGTTTAGGGGGGTAGGGTTTGATTTTTGATTTTTTTGGTTTTTTTTTTTTTGGGTTTTGGGGGTTAAGAATAGGGTGTGGGTCGGTTTTGGGTTTTAAGAAAAGGGTGTGGGTCGACGGGTTTGGGTTAATTGGGTTTGGCCGATTGGGCCTACGGGTGAGGGTGAATTGGGTTTGGCCGAATGGGTATGGGCTGCGGGATAGGCTAATGGCCGGTTGGGCCTGGGGAGTGGGCGTTGGGCGTTGGGCTTTGGTTGTGGGTTGTGGGAATTGGGGGAAATAAAGGGGAAGGGAAATGAGTTTGAATAAAAGGGGAAAAGGGATGTTGGGCTCGAGTCTTGGTTGGGCTTTGGGCTGGCCGAATTGGGTCGAAGAGTAAAGGGGGGAAATGGGTGTTTTGGGCTTTGGTGAATTTTGTTTGGGTAGAATTTGTATTGGGTTGGGAAAATGAAATGGGTTAGAAATTGTTTTGGGTTTAAAAAATATAAAAGGGGTTTAACATTAAAAAAAATATTTTTGTTTTGTAGAAGATGTGAATTATTTAAAATAAAATAAAGATGCGATAATAATAAAATATTTGTGAAATGTTTAATGCTTAATAAAAATGGAAATGCGATGCAATTTTGCGAGAATAAAATAACATAGAATTTTCGGATAAAACTTATGATTATGATAAAAATGCAAATGATAGTAAAAATGCGAATAATATATATATATATATATATATATATATATGTGTGTGTGTGTGTGTGTGTGTGTGTGTGTGTGCGCGCGCGCGCGCGCGCATGTATGTATATAGATTAAAATTATTTTTGTGGTGTTAAAATATTTAAAATTGCAAATAATTTGGAAAAGACGGGACAAAATTGGGTGTCAACATGCTGAAACGTTGGGAAAATATTTCATATTGACGAGGGAGAATTCCTGCTCAAGTGTAACAACTCGAGAATTCTGATTATCTTGGAATATGTCACGTACTCTATTCCAAGCAGTCATCGCCGTAACGTCTGGCTAGATAATCGTTTGCAGAAGGTCGGTAGAGATAGTGTAGTAAATTCACTGAAGAATGGTAACATCAAGAGTCGTCCATAATTGAGGATCATCCTCGAGTTTAGGAATCCCTGTAGCCGTAGGAGTCGGAGGGATAATGTGATGGAGGACTTGATGCGAGCGTGCATGAACCTTAAACAGTTCGACCCACGTCGCGTATTGAAGATTTTCTATTTCAAGAATGTTAGGGATGTGATTCTTGATGTTAGAAACAGTAAGGGCAGGGTGAAACGTGTTCCTGATAGCAACAAACGACGTGATGAAGAGATTTGGAAGAAAAAATTGAGGAAGAAATATGATAGCAATGACACGGAAACCGAGGTTGATTCTCGAAAACTGTGCACGAGAAAGAGGATTTTGGGAGAGAGAAATTTAACCTAGACTTCTGATACCATGAAAGAAATAATCCATTGATTATTCTCATTAATGAAAGAGTATATATACAATTTACAATTTTTTATAATAGAAAACCTATTTCTATTCTAATTCCAAAACCCTATTCTAGTAGTACAAGAATCCTATCATTATGGTAAGTGTATATTACTAATTAATGTAATATTTACACTAAAATATTACAACACACATTACATAAAATCTGCCCAAACCGTGGGCTCAATATACACACTGCCGAGACCATATATACATAAGGTATACACGTGTATACCTTATGTATATTTAACAATAACAATCTGGAAGTTTTTTTAGAGCAGGGTCAAAGTACGATATTTTAGAGGGCGTAGGTTTTTTCCTAAGGATAAAGTCCATTATTCTATCTTATTGATCTTCATGTTATACTATCGCGAAGCACAAGTATTCGTAATTCATGTTGTAAAGGTTCGTATCGATTGCAAGTTGCGCAACAAGTGATATGGATATATATGATTTCGGGATATTTGTAAAAGATCGTTGAGCTACGTGTATAATCCATTTATTTGAAGGAAGATATTTTTGACAATTTAAGGTAACAACCCATTTTATGTAATATTTAATTAAATTAATAACAAATATATGTCATCACTCTGCCAATGATAGCAGATAGGAAAATGGATAACTACTCCATCTTATATAATGCAAAACTTGTACATCCATTGATGATGTCTTGAATGATAGGGAGTACTTTTTGTAGTAAACTACTATTATTTTCCATAAAATATCAGCTTTCTTTAGGCCAAAGAAATAGAAAAATATCAATGTCCATTCCTGATAACACGAATATTATATTATTTTAAACTACAATTTAGCATGTATAGTGCCAAAGGTATCAATCAATGTTCTCTTTCACATTGTGCAAGATACTCCCTGCCAGAAAATGGTAAGGCAATAGGTTGAAATAAAACTAATGGAAATTTATGACAATTTCAATTGTTTTATTTTATCTATAATATCATAGCTACCATATATGCATGTCTAATAGTGATTACGTTGTTTCAATCAAGTTCATTTTCAGTATTAAAGTAAAACTATCGTTTTCCTATATTTTTATCATTCATTTTTATTTTTTTGTGAAATAAAAAATATGTATGTTATTTCACGTGAAGTGAATCTTTCATTGACTGACTTCCAGAATTCTTTTTTTCATCCATTTTTGTTTTTAAAAGCAAATCCAAACTCACCTATCGTAATTACATTATGTAGGTACCTGTCTAAGTAAAGCGTGACTCGAATCTTGTATAATGGTAGCAACGCAAACAATTAATGATCGAACGTGCAGCAACCTTGTTTGGAGATCGCAAAACATACATATTGTTATCAATCAACATATCATATTGTTATTGAATCATATTCATATTAAGAATGGATTTTGAAGATAATTAATTAAATTCAAAAATTAGCTTATGATGTGAGAAGATTACACGAGTTTATATGATGAGACAATTTTTAAATTCCCAATCTGATATTGGATCTTACACCCAGCTTGCACGCCATGACCGAATATCTGAAGTATGTGAAATATAACATGGGGGTTCAATATCGGGTAACCTAAGAAATCGGGATGAATATAGATTTTGATATCATAATAAGAAATGTATTTTGGGGCCTACGATCTCAACTAAAAAATTAGCTCATAAGGTGTATAACATTTGTTTCCATGTAGTTGGAATTCTAGAAGCAAAGCTTCCTTGTCGCCTACTTCCTCGTGTGAATATGCTTTTCATGATTTCCAGCTTTTTAATTCCCACCAACTGATTTTTTACTAGGCATCTAGCCATACCAACTAGTCGTGTTAGTTAAGTCAACATAAAGGAAGCTCATTAAGTAAAAACTAGAGGGGTGTTTTACTAATAGCAAACAATTAACATTTTGTCGCCTTTATTAGTAGTAGCGAATATCATGTAACTGTTGTTGTGCCTGTGTTCAAAATCAGGAAAAACAGAAACCAAACGGAAAGACAAAAACCAGGAAAAACAGAAACTGGAAAAATAATACAGAAGTAAGAAAATATCCGAGACCACAGAATTCACTGTGTGTCCTTAAGGAATTTAATCCCCTCACTGTACCCGAGGTTATGGATTACTTCCTCCCAGGATAAAACGGATATACCTGTCGCAGGAGTAGCGGTACGTCAAACGCCTTCGACTTCGACGAACTCAAAGTTGGCAACGACACACAGTAAGACTCGATAGTTTTATTTGTGAAAAAAAGAATGCAGAATTTCAGATGCAGAAATTTTTGGTTTTTGGTATCTTTAAAATGAGGCATTGCCTTAGTTTATATAGCCTTGAAGGTGCCTCTTCGGAATAGGTTGGTGACTGTTCGGAAATGTTGCCTTCCATTTCCCATTCACACCAACTTGGCTAGTTTTATTCATTAACTAGCTTTAACAATCCCCCACATGAATGGGGAATGGTTATATGATGAAAAACATGCATGACAAAAAACTGTGTGATTCGTAAGCAAGGATTAATCGCATCTGGATAAGTAGATTTCTCTTTGAACTTTCCGTAGTGAACATATGTCGGATATACTCGGTCAATCGGTAGATGTGATATCCTTGAACCGTCGAGCTTTGGTGTATACCTAGACAACCACATGTCACACAATTAACCCTTTAACCGTCTTTGGTTCTCATTGTTTTGTTCGTTTCAGCCATGAACCCTGCCTGGTTCATAAGTGCGTAGAGAATTGGCCTTACATAATTCTCCTTGAAGCGGCTTACACTTCACACTTACATAGGTGATTCCTAAATGTGTCATCCCGTAGATACACTATTTGATATACCCCGTACCAAACTTAGGAACCATTAAAAAGCCGCAATGCTTTATCCTGGTACTGAACATTGTCTCATCACGAGAATGGACCAAAGAGTTATTGTGACAATGTTGAACCGTCATTAATGACTTTGTTTGATCTCTTTGAACCTAGATCTTGGGATCTCCAGTCTTCTAGGTAGAGTTACCGCCACGATGACTTGTCCTCGGCCATAGTCCCATTCCCCTTGATGATCTTTCAACTACCTCTCTAGTTAGGCCTTTAGTTAGTGGATCCGACACATTATCTCTTGACTTAACATAGTCAATTGTGATAATTCCACTAGAGAGTAGTTGTCTAACGGTATTATGTCTTCGTCGTATGTGACGAGACTTTCCGTTGTACATAAGGCTCCCGGCTCTTCCTATTGCCGCTTGGCTATCGCAATGTATGCATATAGGAGCCAACGGTTTGGGCCAAAATGGAATATCTTCTAAGAAATTCCGGAGCCATTCAGCTTCTTCACCGGCTTTGTCTAAAGCTATGAACTCAGATTCCATTGTAGAGCGGGCGATACATGTCTGTTTGGATGACTTCCAAGACACTGCTCCTCCACCTATGGTAAAAACATATCCACTTGTGGATTTAGTTTCAGTTGAACCGGTGATCCAATTTGCATCACTGTATCCTTCAATAACTGCAGGATACCTGTTATAATGCAAAGCAAAGTTTTGAGTATGTTTTAAATACCCCAAAACTCGTTTCATTGCCAGCCAATGTTTTTGGTCGGGATTACTAGTGTAGCGACTTAGTTTACTTATAGCACATGCAATATCGGTCGCGTCCAGTTCATGATATACATCAAACTTCCCAACACTCTGGCATAATCCAATTGAGAATGACTTTCACCTTTATTCTTTGCAAGAGCAAGGTTCATATCAATTGGCGTCTTTGCAACTTTAAAGTCCAAATATTTGAACTTTTCAAGTACCGTTTCAATATAATGAGATTGAGACAATGCTAGACCTCGAGGAGTCTTATGGATTTTAATTCCCAGAATTAAATCGGCAACTCCTAAGTCTTTCATATCAAACTTACTAGCAAGCATGCGCTTAGTAGCATTTATGTTAGCAATGTCGTTACTCATTATCAACATATCATCCACGTACAAACAAACAATGACTACGTGCTTTGGAGTGTTCTTAATGTAGACACATTTATCACACTCATTTATCTTGAATCCATTTGACAGCATTGTATGGTCAAATTTTGCATGCCACTGTTTGGGTGCTTGTTTTAGTCCGTAAAGAGACTTAACAAGTCGACACACCTTCTTCTCTTTCCCTGGAACTACAAACCCCTCAAGTTGTTCCATGTAAATTTCTTCCTCTAACTCTCCATTTAAGAAGGCTATTTTCACATCTATTTGATGGATTTCAAGACCGTACACGGTGGCTAACGCTACTAACACCCGAATGGATGTAATCCTCATTACCGGCGAGTATGTATCAAAGTAATCAAGACCTTCTCGTTGTCTAAACCCTTTAACAACTAGTCTTGCCTTATATTTATCAATAGTACCATCAGCTTTCATTTTCCGCTTGAAAATCCATTTGGAACCTAAAGGTTTATTTCCTGGAGGAAGGTCAACCAATTCCCAAGTATGGTTGTTTAAGATGGATTCTATCTCACTATTGATTGCCTCTTTCCAAAATTGAGCTTCCGATGAAGACATAGCTTCATTGAAGGTTCGAGGCTCATTCTCCAACAAAAATGTTAGAAATTCTGGTCCAAATGAAGTAGACGTCCTTTGACGTTTGCTGCGTCTCGGATTTTCCTCATCAGAAATATTTTCCTTTGTTTCTTTCCGAGGTCGTTTAGATTCTTTGCTAGACGACTCACATTCCTTTTTATACGGATATATGGTTTCAAAGAAGTCAGCATTATCTGATTCAATTACCGTATTTACCTGAATGTCGGGATTTTCTGATTTGTGAACCAGAAATCGATATGCCTTACTATTTGTGGCATATCCTATGAAAACACAATCAATGGTTTTAGGTCCTATTTTTACCCTTTTGGGTTTAGGAACTTGCACCTTGGCCAAACACCCCCACACTTTGAAGTATCCCAAATTGGGCTTCCATCCTTTCCACTTTTCGTATGGAATAGATTTTGTTTTGCTATGGGACACTCGATTGAGTATTCGGCTAGCTGTTAGAATGGCTTTCCCTCACAAGTTCTGGGGTAAACCAGAACTTATTAACATGGCATTCATCATTTCTTTCAGGGTTCTATTTTTCTTTTCCGCAATTCCGTTTGATTGTGGCGAGTAAGGGGCAGTTGTTTGATGAATAATGCCATATTCCAAACATATTTGTTCAAAAGGAGATTCATATTCACCGCCCCTATCACTCCTTATCATTTTAATCTTTTTGTTAAGTTGAGTCTCAACTTCACTTTTGTATTGCCCGAATGCTTCAATTGCTTCATCTTTACTATTAAGTAAACAAACGTAGCAATACCGCGTACTATCGTCAATAAAAGTTATGAAATACTTCTTCCCACCACGAGATGGGATTGACTTCATGTCACAAATATCTGTATGGATTAAGTCTAAAGGACTCGAATTCCTTTCAACTGACTTATAAGGATGTTTAACATACTTAGACTCAACACATATTTGACATTTTGATTGATTGCATTCAAACTTAGGCAATACTTCCAAACTAATCATTTTTCGCAAGGTTCTATAATTGACATGTCCTAAACGTGAATGCCATAAATTATCGAACTGAATCAGTTTTGACAGCAACAATTATAATACACAACGGTGAAGATTTTATTTCTTCAAACCGAATCAAGGTTACACAATGTATTTAAAATACTTGAAACGAAATGCAAAGAATTGTATGTTGTATACTTGATGAAGTTTTTATATCTTCAAATCAAGTACCCAAATGAGTAGAGAGTTATGAAAACTTTAATCTCAACCGGAGTAGAAAATCCGAAGATTTTAGTCTCCAAACAACATATAAGTTCGTTACACCGAAACAACAAACACTTTTTTTTCTTTTTTTTTTCTTGTAAATTGTATGTTGTATACTTGATGAAGTTTTTATATCTTCAAATCAAGTACCCAAAGGAGTAGAAAGTTATGGAAAGTTTAATCTCAACGCGAGTAGAAAATCCAAGATTTTAGTCTCCAAACAACATACAAGTTCGTTACATCAAAACAACAAACACCTTTTTTCTTTTTTTTTCCAAGAATTGTATGTTGTATACTTGATGAAGTTTTTATATCTTCAAATCAAGTACCCAAAGGAGTAGAAAGTTATGGAAACTTTAATCTCAACCGGAGTAGAAAATCCGAAGATTTTAGTCTCCAAACAACATACAAGTTCGTTACATCGAAACAACAAACATACACTTTTTTTTCCAGTATTCGTTCTGTAATTGTTAAACAAGAACAAATGAACACAGAAATAATGAATAAATTCCTTAAGCTTGTTGTTGTGCCTGTGTTCAAAATCAGGAAAAACAGAAACCAAACGGAAAGACAAAAACCAGGAAAAACAGAAACTGGAAAAATAATACAGAAGTAAGAAAATATCCGAGACCACAGAATTCACTGTGTGTCCTTAAGGAATTTAATCCCCTCACTGTACCCGAGGTTATGGATTACTTCCTCCCAGGATAAAACGGATATACCTGTCGCAGGAGTAGCGGTACGTCAAACGCCTTCGACTTCGACGAACTCAAAGTTGGCAACGACACACAGTAAGACTCTATAGTTTTATTTGTGAAAAAAAGAATGCAGAATTTCAGATGCAGAAATTTTTGGTTTTTGGTATCTTTAAAATGAGGCATTGCCTTAGTTTATATAGCCTTGAAGGTGCCTCTTCGGAATAGGTTGATGACTGTTCGGAAAGGTTGCCTTCCATTTCTCATTCACACCAACTTGGCTAGTTTTATTCATTAACTAGCTTTAACAGTAACTTCTTATTGTAAAAGGACATATTGTTAATCATGAATGACAGTGTACAAGAAAGCGCAATTCTATTAAAACATAAGAAAGCGCAATTTTATTAAAACTTTATCTAAAAAAATGCGAGAAAGAAAGGTTGCTTACTATTAATAAGGGCAAGTAAGAAAAGAGAGATAAAGTGAGTAGCTTAAAGAATTGTTAAAAATCATATAAGGAGACTCGTTTCTAAATTACCGACCAATGCACGTGCACAATTGCACATATAAAATGTAGACAACGTAACATGAGGATCCAACATCAGAATAACCAAAAAGGAATGAATTTGGACTCTACTAGTGTAATACTCCCATGATAAAAAGTGAATATTTTGATCTAATTCAATCCTAAAATTAGCTCATAATACGAGAATAATACAAAACCATAAGAAAACTAATGTTAAATCCCAACCGATGTGAGATCTAACATATACGGACTAGTGTTATGACCCACCTCATTATCATGCCACATAGGTGCCACTTGACACATATTCCATGTGAATGCTTACATAAGAAAGATGCTAGCATATATGGGAAGATTTTGGAGCCATGGAGAGCTTCCTTGGATTGTCTCTAGATTCTTATGAAAATATCTAGGAAGACTTTCTTGAAAGACCTTAGAACTTTATGGAATTGCTAGGGAAGTCCTTAGAACTTCTCTATCTATGTAGAGTGTTCTAGAGTACACCCTTATTTGTAAACACCCAAGCCAACATCACTCAGGATGCTGCTCGCAAGAAGGACCATACCAAAAAAAGGAATGCCGACATCAAGAGCCATGAGGTGCTACCAGAGGTTGTGCCAAATGAAGGGCTTACATCTCAAGAACCTTCTGCCACTGTATGAGCGAGGATGACGTGGAGGTCCTGCCCAAGGACGTTTCGCTCAGTAAAGAGTGGATTATGAAGGTTAACATGGGGATGGACGCCATCAACATCTTTGGCCAACGTCTGGGAAAGGTGGAGGGCACCCTTAGTGTTCTTGAGGGGCACACTCTTAAAGAGATTGAAAGCATCCGAAATGATTTTGAGGGACGTATGCAAGCCGAGATTGAGGTAAAGCAAACCATTACTGCCATAGAGTGCAGACTCATGGAGGCGTTGAGTACTATCAGTGACATGAAGGCAAAGATAGTGGCACTCGAAGAGCAGGTCGACGCTGGAGTGACCGAGGCAACCAACAATGCTTCTTTGATGAGGGAGGCTAAGATCGAGGCTCCCAAGCCACCAGTGTTCAAAAGGATTCGTGATGCACAAGAAGTGGAGAACTTTATTTGGCACTTGAAGAACTATTTCAGGCACGGAAAAGTTAGGGACGATGACGCCAACACCACTGTGTTGTACTTATCGGAGACCGCTATGCTATGGTGGAGAAGGAAGGTGGCTGATGTTGAAACATGATTGTGTGCCATTAACACGTGGGACTAGTTCAAGGATGAGTTCAAACGTCAATTCTTCCAAAATAATGTCTTGTACAAGGCAAGACATAAGTTTAGGGAATTGAAGTAGACAGAGAGTATACACAACTATATCAAGGAGTTCACCACCTTGATGCTTCAAATTCCCAACCTAACCAGTGATGATTTACTTTTCCATTTTATGGACGGATTGCAGAATTGGGCTAACCAATTGCTGCAACGTCGCCAAGTAACAGACATAGACTAAGCCATAGTGGAGGCTGAGTCTTTTATAGATTTCAGACATGACAAGCACGACAAAGGCAAAGGTAATGAGTCAAGAGGTAGCAAAACCAAAGGTGAGGGAGACCGTGGCAAAGGAAAAGAGACGCACCAATAATACCCTAAGACTCAAGAAGCCAACAAGTTCGATAACAAGAAGTCAAATGGTCTTCAGGGCTACGCTGAGAAGAAGGTGCAAGCCGAGAAGAAGGGATGCTACATATGCGGAAGGTTGCACGACTTTAGGAATGGTCCCGACTTAAAGAGCCCCAATGCTATGGTTCGTGACCAGAAGGAGAAAACGCAAGGACAAAGTTTGAGAATTGCACAATTGGGGATGATCAAACTATGTGGCATTTTCAAGAAGCAGCCTAGCCAGCCTGACGAGAATAGAAACCAATGCGTGGATCTCACTATCAATAACAAGCTCGCTCGCTCGCACGTTGATAGACACTTGAGCAACTCACAATTTTGTGATAGAGGCTGCAGCTAGGAGACTAGAGTTAAAGCTCACTCCAATTAACGCTCCCGTCAAAACTGTAAATGCTGAGCCAGAAAATACTCGTGGTGTAGCCAATGGCGTTGGGGTAAAATTAGGCAAGTGGAAAGGTACAACAAACTTTACCTCCACTACTATGGATATCTTTGACATTGTTTTGGGGCAAGAATTCATCAGTCATTGCCACACAATGATCGATCCCTACCTCCAATGTCTCATAGTCTTGGAGCGAGAAAGAGCTTGCATGATTCCTACAATGACTATGATGCGTGGACAAGGCCAAGCACAACTCTTGGCTATGCAGCTTGTTAAGGGACTCAAGAAAGGGGAATCGACGTTCATTGCAACAATTGCAAGTTTGGAGGGAGAATGGGATTCCCAAGAGACACTGTCGCCTTGCATAGAGAAACTGCTCTAGGAGAATATGGATATTATGCTCGAAGAGCTACCTAAGCACTTGCCTCCTAGCGTGAGGTGGATCACAAGATTGAGTTGGAGCCAGGGCTAAACCACTTGCATTTGCCCCTTATCGCATGTCACCGCCTGAGTTGGAGGAGCTTAGGAAGCAACTGAAGGAGCTACTTGATGCCGGTTATGTTCGCCCATCGAAGGCACCCTTTGACGCACCGGTATTGTTCCAAAAGAAGAGGGATGGATCGTTACGCTTATGCATAGACTATCGGGCACTTAATAAGGTGATAGTGAAAAACAAGTACACGATCATTGCTGACTTATTTGACAGACTTAGGCAAGCCAAGTACTTTACCAAGGTGGACCTTCGCACGGGTTACTACCAAGTTCACATTGCAGAAGGGGATGAACTGAAGAAAGCATGTGTGACAAAGTACAGAGCCTTTGAGTGGTTGGTGATGCCCTTTGGCTTAAACAATGCACCTGCAACATTCTGCACTCTCATGAACAAGATCTTGCATCTCTACTTTGATCAGTTTGTGGTGGTTTACTTGGATGACATAGTCATCTACAACAACACCTTAGAGGAGCACATTGAGCACTTACGAAAGGTTTTCCAAGTATTACGGGAGAACGAGCTATACATCAAGAGGGAGAAGTGTGAGTTCGCACAGTCAAATGTACATTTCTTATGACATGTCATTAGCAACAACGAGCTACGCACCGATGATGCTAAGGTACGGGTTATCCAAGAGTTGGAAGATCCTACAAAGGTAATTTAGATCCTTCATTGGCCTTGTTAACTACTATCAGTGATTCATTAGCAGCTATTCAAGCAAGGCAACACCATTGATCGAGTTGCTAAAGAAGAACAAGTCGTGGATTTGGACAAAGCACTTCCAAAAAACATTTGAAGACCTTAAGGCAGCCCTGACAGAGGAGCCAGTTCTGGCATTGCTTGACTTTACCAAGACATTCGAGATGCATATATATGCCTCTGACTTTGTCATTGGGGGTGTCCTAATGCAAGATAGACATCCCATAGCGTTCGAGAGCCGCAAGTTGAATGAGACAGAGCGACATTATACTATGTAGGAGAAGTAGATGATTGCTATTATGCATTGCTTTCGCACATGGCGACATTACTTGCTCGGATTGAGGTTCGCGGTCAAGACTGACAACGTGGCCACTAGCTACTTTCAGACACAACAGAAGCTCACACCAAAGCAGGCTAGATGGCAAAATTTCTTGGCCGAGTTCAATTATGTGCTAGAGTATAAATCGGATAAGGGTAATATCGTGGTCGATTCATTACATCGAAAGGTCGAGCTTGCCGCCGTCACTTCAACAAGCTGGGACATTCGGTAGGCTATAAAAGAGGGCATGCAGCATGACCCAAGAGCCAAACAACTGGCGGAGTTAGCCACCAAAGGAAAGACGAGACGATTTTAGGTGAAAATGGTTTATTACTTACCACCAGTCGAAGGGTCTACGTGCCAAAGTTTGGAGATATTGGGTGACGTATTATGAAGGAAATCCATGACACCTCGTGGGCCGGTTATCCAGGTCAATGCCACACTAGGGCCTTAGTTGAGTTAGTCTACTATTGGCCACGTATGCGAGAGGACATAGAGTGCTATGTGCAGACTTGTCTTGTGTGTCAACAGGACAAGGTTGAATAAAGGCAGCCAGAAGGACTTTTGGAGCCACTACCAGTTGCGGAGCACTCATGGGAGAGCGTGACCATGGACTTTATCATTTGTCTACCGAAGTCTGATGGTTATGGCACTATCATCGTGCTCGTGGATAGATTTTCAAAGTATACCACATTCATGCCCGCCTCACCAGGTTGTACATTCAAGGAAGCCGTCAAGCTATTCTTTAAGAATGTGGTGAAGTATTGGGGCTTACCTAGGCATATCATCATTGATCGAGACCCCCATTTCACTGGGAACTTTTGGAGGGAGTTGTTCGACATCCTTGGCACGGAGTTGCACTTTTCCCCTACTTTACACCCACGGACGGATAGACAAACGGAACGGGCCAATCTTTATTGGAGTGCTATTTGAGGCACTATGTGAGTGCATATAAGAAGGATTGGGCAAGCCTCTTAGACATAGCCCAATTCTCATACAACCTACAACGGAGTGAGTCCACGGGGCAGACACCATTTGAGCTAGTCACAGGCCAACAGCCATAAACTCCATATTCACTATCGGTAGCGTTCGAGGGGAAGAGTCTGGGGGCTTACTATATGGCCGAAGGGTTCGAGGAAAAACTTGACACTACTAAGTCCTATTTGGACAAGGCAACAAATATGATGAAGAAGTTTGCCGACCATAAACGTCATCCCACAGATTATAAGGTCGGAGACATGGTTTTAGTGAAGTTTAACCCGAGGCAATTTAAGGCACTAAGGGACATGCACCACAACTTGGTGCGAAAGTACGAGGGGCCGTTTAGGATCGTTGCCAAGGTGGGCAAGATCTCATATAAGTTAGAGTTACCACATCATCTTAAGATCCATCCCGTCTTTCATGCCAGCATGCTCAAGCCATACCATGAAGACATGGATGATTCAAGTAGAGGCAAGTCAAGTCTCGCGCCTATTACTATTACCGCCTCGCATGATAGGGAGACTGAGTCTATCATTGATTACAAGTCCAGGCAAAGACAAGGACAACAAGCCACCGCTATGTTCCTCGTCCATTGGAAGGGGCAATCACCGGAGGAGGTCATATGAGAGCAATATGAAAACTTGTGGCAATTCAAATACAATATCCGGAATTTTATGCAGCAACAATGCATCGCGGTCGTCGCAACATTGGGTGGGGGAGAGTGTTATGACCCACCACATCATCATGCCACATAGGTGCCCCTTGGCACATATTTTATTCATGTGGATGCTTACACAAGAAAGATGCTAGCATATGTGAGAAGATTCTAGAACCATAAAGAGCTTTCTTGGATTGTCTCCAGATTCTTATGAAAATATCTAGGAAAACTTTCTTGGTAAACCTTATGGAATTGCTAGGGAAGTCCTTAAAACTTTTTAGCTACGCAGAGTGTTCTGGAGTAAGCCCTTATTTGTAAATATTAAGGGACTTGTACAACAATTAAGATTTACACTATAGCCTTTAGGTGAGTAGTATAAATAGAGGGGCGTTCATTTGTAAAAAATCATCAAGCAAACTTAACAAGTTCTCTCTAATATAAAAAACTTTTTTTAGCAAACTTCTCGTCTTCCTTATCCACTATTGTTTTAGCGATCTTAAGTATGGTATTCTAGGCTGACTTGGCAAAGCAAGATTGTGAGCAAGTTATGCAAAAACGTGAGCGAGTTGTCAAGTGTCTAATGTGCGCTTAGTTGAAGACTAAGCACATGACACTAGGTCCACTCCAGTAGTCTATCGGTCCATTTCATCCGGTGGGCTCTTAAATTTAGTACACGTGTCCCTTTAGTAAATTAGTGATCCAGATTAATTAGCTTAACACACATAACTTAACCCTGGTCAAATCTTCTTCAGTCTCTCCTCTCCAGATTAATTCACTTAACTTGACCCTGATCAAGTAATCTAACAACAAACCAAA
This sequence comes from Anisodus acutangulus, assembly GCA_029783415.1. Taxonomy (NCBI): domain Eukaryota; kingdom Viridiplantae; phylum Streptophyta; class Magnoliopsida; order Solanales; family Solanaceae; genus Anisodus; species Anisodus acutangulus. The sequence continues at coordinate 6,276,622 of CM056497.1, forward strand.
ACAAAAGTGGCGTATTCCTTGAATTGCTTGGTGAAATTAGCTGTTTAAGTTACTTCGTTGGAGGGCGGTCGGTATGGAAGAATGGAGGTCGAGCTGTCCTGAGGCTGCCATTGACAGTAAGAACTAAGGAGGACCTGCAAATTCATTTAGTTAGTACACAAGCTAAAGCTTGTTTTTAGTTCTCAATAGTGTATTCATATATTTTAATTGGGTTTTGATTTATTACATAAAGAATTTTAATTCAACACATAGAATTGAAAGCGAGTACAGTTCGCAGGGGCTGCACTTTGATTGAGATCTAATAATGGATTACTATTAATTTCACCAACGAGTACAGTGTGCATTAACATTGTTCATTCTCTACTGTTTGAGAAATTTGGAAGGAAAGAAAAGGAGTTTTACTCCTTATTTGGCTGTGGAGAAGAGATACCGAAACAGAGTGAACCAGGTTAAGTTGTGTGTGTTGAGTGAATTAATCTGGACCACTTATTTACTAAAGGGACACGTGTACTAAATTTAAGAGCCCGCTCATATTATTTTTAGGATAAATGTGTAAATATACTCCTCAGTTTTGCAAACTCATCGTTATAAAAAGTGGAGGATATCAAAATTGTGTAAATATACTCTTTTCACTGATGAAATTTTCTAAAAAATCATTTAGATTATTTTTTAATTAAAAAAAGTGTCTCGTGCTTTAAAAAAAAGCCTATCCATTTTTTAATAGACATATTTTTTAAAATTCACATGGTAATTTTTTTTGATAGATTGGATCTGATTTATTTAAAAAAATATCTCCGTAACTTTAAAAAAAATAAGTCTTTCCATTTTAAAGCCATGTGACATTTTTTTAATTAAAAAATAAAATAAATAATTTTTAAATATTTTTTTGTTATCAGATTATATTTACACCATTTTGTAACGATAGAGGTATATATTCATCACTTTTATAATGAGGATATATTTGGTCTAAATCCTAAAATGGAGGGTATATTTGCACTTTGCCCTTGTTGTTATACCATACTCATTTTTTGCTTTCCGATGCATTTTTTTCTCCAGAAAGGTTATTGATAATAATTAAATCCATGATCCATTAGGTTAACTAAATTTCGTCTCACATTCAGAATAGCATATAAAATTTAGTTCTCCCACGGTCCCAAAGGGTTTTAATTTTGGAAATAAAGTCTAACAAATAAAAAGAAATTTTGATTATTATAATTCTAATTACACACTTAAATTGAAAAGGATTTAGTTTTAAATTTTTTATTTTGAAAATGATTTATAGCCATATAAATATATATGACTTATTTTAGATAATATATTTTAAAAGTCTTTTTTTATTCTAAATTTTATGCTCAATCAAACACCTTCATATAAATTTAAAAATAGGAATGATGTGTTTAAACATTGATCGCAAATTTTTACCAAGTATGGTGATTCTTATCCATCTCGACTCTGTCTTAAAATTGTTGAAAATCTTACAAAAAAATTTAATCACGAATACTTGTAGGAAATTCATAAGAATAATAGGCCCCAACATCATAGGCATTTTAATGGTTATAAATATGATTATATGGCTAGTTGAATTAAGTTAATAAAAGAGTCAATAGAAATTGTCACAGAGATTATATTATCTCGTTAATCAGGCATTTAAGTGAATTAAAAATAATGGTTAATGAATAACAATTCATGAAATGAAATCAATTATCTGTTTTAATAATAGTAGCAGACGTTACAAATGTTTATAGGATGATTTTTATTATTTTGAGATATAAACTTTTAAAAATTACTTGTTTAATGGAGTATACCTTATGCTATTTCAAATATATAGGATAAAGCAATTACAACCGTATAAGAGATTCTTAATCTTAATCCTATTAAAAGTTATGAGAAAAAATTAAGTCAAAACATGATTTAAATGAATGATAATTAAGAAGGGGTCAAAAAACGGAAGAAGATTGAATTGAAGAAAGAAAGAGACCAAATATGAAACAGTTAAAAAGGGTTTTGGATAAGATCAAAAAGGACTGAGCCAAAATGGGCCTTACTTCTTTCCTCACGTCTTTTACACCATTCAAATAAAATTAAAACCGCTCCACGATAGACACGTCACCCTCTCTATCCACCATCATTATCACTCAGGAAAAAACAAAAGTAAATTAATTACCACACCATTATTTTTTCCTTTTGTGCTTATATATAGTGAGAACACCTACGTTCATTTCAATTATATTCCCTTTTCCACAACTTGTTGACCTTTATTAACAAACATATATTCGCCATAAAAATAGTCTCATTTTCCCATTGAAATAAATTGATAGATTTTGTGTTTTCCCATTTGAGTACATACTGTTTCAATTTGATCAATAATGGCTACAGCAATGGGAATGGTGGGGAGTATTGGGGGATGTGGAGGAGCATCTGCATCTCTGTTTCGATGGAGGAACTCAGCGAAGAAGAAGACCAAAAACAACAAAAATGGATTTAAGGTTTCTTGTGCTTATTCGTCATCTACTGTGTCGGATCCGTACAAGACATTGAGGATTCAACCCGGTGCTTCTGAATCTCAAGTTAGAAAGGCCTTTAGACAGCTTGCTCTTCAGGTATTTATTACCCATAAAAAGTATTTCCTTTTAATTTTTGAAAACTGAAAAGTTGAAAGGCCAAAAAAGGAAAAATGTTTCTACGAATTTATTGCAGTTTAATCTTGTTTATTGTCTATTTTTATATATCTAATAATAAAATGTTAAAGTACAGTAATTAACATGATTGTGTTTAATTGAATTTCAGTATCACCCGGACGTATGCAGAGGAAACAATTGTGGTGTCCAATTTCACCAAATCAATGAAGCATACGATGTAAGTTTCTTCGTACAGCTACGTTTGATTTTATGTTGATTCATTAGTTTTATTTGTGTTTTTGGGTGGCTTTTATGATATTATATGTGAATAGTATTAGGTGTTAATCTCTAATTCAGGTCAAGTAGGATGAGTTATGTGGCGTCTTTGATTCCCTTTTTAAACTACTCCATAGAAGAGAAGAACAACAACAACAACATATCCTATATTTGTGGGATAGATATGCTATTTCCGGTAGATAATCTTTATCACGAACTAAAATAAAATAACAGATATCTAATTGATATACTAATTTGGGATTTGGGGTGTAGTCGCTTTTATATATCCATTAAAAATCTTTCCTTTTCTTTTCACTGATGTATCAGGTTGTGATGAGTAATTTGAGGGGTGAAACAAGAGCAGAGATGGAGATGATTGAAGAGTATGATGATGAATCTATGAGAGGAATGAATGAACCTGATTGGGATCTATGGGAAGAGTGGATGGGATGGGAGGGTGCTGGCATTCGTGATTATACTTCCCACATTAATCCTTACATTTGATCTTTAATTAATGACTGGGGAATCATTTTATTAGTTGAAAAAACCCAAATTCAAAACCCATCCATCTCCTTGAAATCAAAGATGGTTTTGAGGTTTTTGTACATATCCAAGAGGAATTAGGGGGGAGTCATTTGTACATAGTTGGGATTCTCTCCTTGTCTGTTCTTATTAACTGTGATGATGTGATGCATGCATCTCATTGATAAATAAAAGATTAAATTTCTTATTATATTTTGCACGGACAGAGCTACAACTTCGTAGCAGCAACTATGTGATGATGGTACTTACGAGGACAGCTGTTGATGACAAATAATCAGTTGTTTCGCTCATACAGAAGTCCATCTGAATAGTTTTAATTTTAATTCCTTCCAGTACGTAAACCAAAATTTATATATGCTTACTTACCAGCTTAATCAAAGTGACCACTTCGACTATTATGCAAATAATTTAAGTTACGTGTAGATCAGTAATATAAGAAATTATTTATATCAATGATATCTGTAAGTAAACTTCCTTGGAGTGGGATATACAGCTTAAACTTTTAATGCGACTGGATCATTCCTACTACACACGGTGGTGAAATCATAATATTGGCCTGAAAATATGACTCTGTCCACATCCTGGTTAAACACCTTCTAACAACGTACTAAACGTTTCACGTCCAAGATCCAGTTTTCATATGAAAGTTTGTGAAATTTGAATTGTGCCTTTATTTGTCCATAATTCAGGTAGTTAGCTAATGTACGTGTTAATCAGTGTCGAACGTGACAAGAACGGCTTTAATATGTTCAACTCAAACATACTGGAAGATAAAAGACACAAAAAAGGTCTTTCCGTTATGATCGGTTCATACAGCTTCATATTACACAAGCTTGACCAAAAGATGCATTTATGTAAGTCATTGGGGAACAGCATGCACCTAACTCAAAAGTCTGAAGGAACTGGCACCGGAAACCGGATTAAAGTAACTCTATTCATTATTTAGTTGAGGATGAACCAGCAGAGAGTCGCGCACTCCGTGCTTTATCAGCTTTTTCCAGGTAATCTTGGTGAGATTGTTGCTTGGAGCCTTCCAAAGAGAAAGGGAAAAAAGATTCATCAGCACGAATGTACTTTACAATTCTTCCGCAGCATATAAAAAGGTTAAGAAGAGTACAACAAATGGGCAAAGACATCATCTATAGCTCGTAATGTTGGTATGATCTTCCTTTCTCAACAGAACAAGTAGCATCAAAGAAAAGTAAAGAGGAAAGAACGGGTAAGAGAGCTTCTAAAAGGATCACACGGCGACCGAGTAACAAAGATCTCTAATTAGGATCAACAGTCAACGTGTTAGAGCATTGTTCACCGATTTATTATTCCTTTATATTTTAAATACTCGGATCCAGAAAAAAAAAAAGTCACGATAAGTGCAAGGAACACCTGCATAAGATGTACAATATTGAACAAAAGTTGGTTCCAATAGCTGAATTGACCACTTGAAATCGCAGTAAAATGTACAACAAATAGATGAAGATCATAGTGACCTCGCAGAATCATAGGCAAACGTGAGTCGATAACCTTTTTGGACAGCATTATGCTTATAGCAACTGTTAGGATTCATATATAGTTTGTACATGGCACATCCGATTCCTTTTATATCTTTAGTATCTCTGGTTATCAACTAGCAATTTAGCATACAGAATACAGATATATCTTAGGCCCTTTCCACCTAAACAAGCCCCATAACAACAAAAACCGTAGATAGACAAAAGCAGATAATAGTCTGTTGTATCAGCACACTCCATAGCCCTATAGAACCTGAAAATCACAAAATGAAACACTTCATTTATGAAACATAACGTTACAACTAGGAACCTCTACAACAATCATTTAGCTGGGGTGAAGGAGTGCAGCTATACCAACAATCTTTCCATGAGATGAAGTTTTTTAGAAACTAGTGTGAGTGAATTTGTGTATGGCATATGTTTCTCTCGAATTCTCTTACTATATAGATATTGACTCTGCCAGTTTCACTTCATTTAAGTAAAAAGTGTTCCCAAATCCTACATAAATCAGAAAACAGTAAATAAGCAAAGAACAAATAACACACACAGATTTATAGTGGTTCACCCTCAATGCGAGAGCTACGTCCACTTTGCCGCTGCAGATTTTACTATAATCAAATAGGGAGTTCGAGTTTACAATTCTCTCTTTCTCTCTTGCTCAACCTCGAAAGAAAACGGCGCCTCTAGTCTATATATAGCGAAAACTAAGCTCCACAACTCAACAAAAAGGAGTGGGTTCCTCACATTTTAGCATTATTTAGAATGAATAACAGTCCAACCTTATCAAGTGAAGAAGGATAGAGGGGAGGGTATATTAACCATCGACTTTCGAACAGTGCACCATTGAGCATCAAGGATTTATTGGTTATAAAATTGAAAAAAAGGCTATGCTGCCCAGCAGCTTATTATATATGCACTTCTACGTGCCTGTTTCTCCTGACAGAGACAAGCCTGACATATTCTATTCGTAGGAAAATCAAAGAATAACCCCAAAGACTCCTCCCCAACCCACCACCAAAAAAGAAAGACGAGTAAATTCCTATGTTTTATCTTCCTATGGAGCCAAGTTGAATAACATCCGCTTGAAGTAAAGCAACAAAATACACAACAGATGATAGCTCAAAACCAACACTTCCTTTGCTTGTTCTAACCGCTTTGGCACACGGAAACATTAAATCGTACCATCAGTATTTTCCTTATTGCAACAAACAACAAGACGTGTGCTAATTGTCTATCTGACTTCACTATCTTTCTATGAGCTCCTAGGAAAGGGATCTTACTCCCAAAGAATGGAAGCTTAAGAGAAGTGTCTGATCTGAATTTCACTCTGTCAATCCTTCAATTGAGAATCTCAGGCCAATAAGCTACAACTGCGAAACGAATTGGACCGGGTTCAGCGCGTGAAAGCTATTGAAGAAGAGTCAACTCAATGTTGTCGGCCAATTATATATCGTTTACCAGTAAAGCGAAGAGACCAACATTGTGAGAAACAATAAGAACTACACAACGAGGCAAATTTCACAACAGAGGAGAAAACGGGTGACACTGTTACCAAATCGGAGAATACCTAATCTCATAATAACTTATAATCTCTCTATCCTTGGAGGCGTTTTTGCATTATAAACTACGCTAGGGTAAATATTTGGACCTTTTTTGACACTTGTTATGGGAGAATCCTCTGCTTTTCAAGTTGTAGTAGTCTCAGATCAGTAGCAGGTTAACGCATAAAGGGGTCAGATTCAATGGAAGTAAATTTTGATGGCAGAAAAATTCCAACTTCCTACTGAGAAGTGGCCCGAATGGAACAATTGGATAGTAAGGATTAATACATCAACCTAACTAGTTTGAGATGATCTATTTTGGTTATGGAGATGAAGCCATGTTGTTTCTTGACGAATGCAGCATTAAGCCAAGACAAGGACGATCTTTTTGGTGATTTGAGGGTTGAGAGACAAGTGGAAGTAGGTTTAATTGCTATACAAATGGGGTAAAAAAATCCCAATGCTTCCACGAAAATACGTGGTCTTTGATGATATAGATTCTGGGGCACCCAAGGGTGTGACCTAGTATTAAAAAAGTGAATTGAGACCATGAGATCTCAAATTCAAATCTCTACTAGGTGAATGCTTGCCTTATTTACAAGCCTTGGTGGACAAAGTTATCCGGTACTATGATGGTGGGAAATAGCAGGTACCTGTGAAATTAATTGAGGTGGCACAAGTTGTCCTGGGTTATAAAAAAAACATGGATTCTGGGCAACCATGGTAGGTTCAATATCTCATATGAGTAGCAGGGTAACGAACAAATGAGAGTCAGATTCAAGGGCAATAATTTGGACTGCAGAAAAATTCCAAATTCTTAGTGGGACAATTAGATGTTAAGGATTCATACATCTATGGCAACTAGATTGAGATCGAGACAGTAACCAATATTGAGTTCAGAAACAATCAATTGTTGTTATGGATAAACTGACGCAATATAAGGAGATAGAAAAAAGACGAACCTCGGGTCATGAAGTACCAGGGAACACCAAAGAGGACGCCGATGACGGCGATACCACCTATGACGTACTTCTTTTCGCCGCTATACAACGCATGCTCCATTTTGGCCCTAAACCCTCCGTTAATCTTCGGCTCACTTCTCATATTCTTCTCCATTTGTTGTTTGCCCTTTTTCCTTTTTTTTTTTTTTTTTTTTTTTTGCTTAATAAAACCCTTAAACCCTGTCCACTTTCTTTTGCAACAAGAATTAAGAAAGAGAGCAGGCGGTTGGGCATCTTCCAAGTGCTAATATAAAATAACAACATACCGGTTACCCTTTGTCTCAATTTATTTACTTTACTTTTTAGTCATATTAAAAGAGGGTGTGTTTGGTACGAAGTAAAATGTTTTTAAATAAATTATTCATTCTTTTATTTGAAACCAATAGGTTTAGATTTTTTTCATGTTCTTAAATTTTGTATTGAGTTAAGCTAAGACATCTAAAAACACAAAAATTCAATTTGATAAGAATTGATCTCACTTGTATATATATATATATATATAACTACGAATGAACAAGGTGATGTGGTATGTCAGTTTGACCAAAGATCCTATTTATCTTTTTTATTATTTTTCTCAATTATTTTATTTAAAAAAAGTCATCTTCATAACTCACACTCCCTTCATCTTCATAACTTCTATTCTTAATTATTATTAGAATTGTGACTAATTAGTAATAATCATAGTTCTCAAGTCTTTTATATTCATAACTCCCTAATTATTTAATGTGCAAGTTTATGACACTTAATTGAAATTACCCCTATATGATATTTTCATTCCAATAAATGGAATGTATCGTAGAACGGAGGAGGAGAAATCAAAAGCCCAAATGAAGAAATTGTTGATGGAGAAGGAACTATCCCTATGTCAATCACTTGAATACTTATTTTAGCAAGTGTCTTGGTACTTTTATCATATGATATTTTTGAGAAAGTTTAATTTTGCGTTAGAACTTCTGCGATTGATCATTCATTTTGTTTGTTTTTTACTAGAAATTCTTGAGAAAGATCATGATACCTTAGTTTATTCTGGAATACTTATATTTATGCTTTTTAATATATGAAATATAGATAGACTTTGTTGCTTAGATAAGCTAAATAATTCTAGCGAAGTCTATTACTACCATTTTTATATTGTTGACAGCAATTATACAAAAATGTACGGTTATTTATTTTTCTATTTGAATTTTCTTTTCTGTATTAGAATTTAACAAAAACTTTTATAATACATGTAGAATTCTCTGTGTCTATTTCTATGTGGTGTATAATGGTGCATTACAGTATTTGGGTTTCACTGTAAAGTTGCTCATTTTTTAGACTTTGAATTATAATTGTTACAGTCTATTGTTCTATTACGGTAATTAGCAATCTTGGGGAGATCATCCAAATGGTCACCGATTAAAGTACATTCGTTGTAGCTTCTTGAATGACATGAATGAAAGAGTTAAAAAATGAATGTAGTTTTTTTTTCCCCTTCTTCTTTTTTTCTATTTAAGAATTTGATTACATTATGTTTTGACAATATAGTTCTTTTCCTCTTCAATTCATAATTATAGCATTCCTTAAAATTTACATTTTCTTAAGGGTATGAACATGAAAGACTTGGAATTATGAATATAGCTCATTAATTAAGAGTGAAGGAATGAATCTTGGGCCTAACTCTACCCCAAAAGTTATCTTGTAGGGTGATCATTGTCCAAGTCCATATAAGGAGTCCATGTTCCCATTCCATATCCGATGTGGTACTCTTAACACTTTCCTGCACGCCCAGACCTTGTTAACTGGAGCGTATATAATATAATTTGGGGGCCCAACATCGGCGAACAAAGAATTGAAATGGGTATGACTCTGATACCATGAAAAAATGGATCTTGGGTCTAACTCTACCTCAAAAGCTAGCTTGTAGGATGATGATTATCCAAGTTCATATAAGGAGTCCATGTTCCCATTCCATATCCGATGTGAGACTCTTAACAAAGAGTACAACTTACGCAGATAAAAGTTATGAAGATAAGGGGGGAATGGGTTATGGAGATGACTTCCTAAAATAAAATAGTTGGGGAAAATGATACATTAAATAATTAGGGAATTATGAACTTGAAGGACTTGAGAATTATGAACATTACTAATTAATTAAAGAGTAGAAGTTATGAAAATGAAAGGGTGTGAGTTATGAAGATGACTTCTTAAAATAAAATAAATGAGAAAAATGATATAAAATCTAAAAGAGGATAAATAAATAAATGGACATAAAGTTACGCATAAAGTATGTGTATGTGGCACATCTTTTTGGCATGAATTGTTATTTGTCCCTTTTATCAATATCTAGGCCTTTTATTTTATTTTCAGCTTAAGATCTTGCTTAAAATAAAATAAAGACCCTCTCTTAATTTCTTTCATTAATTTATTTATTTATTTATTTTAGAATTTACATGGATTTTACATTATAGCACGATCGAAGAAACAAAAGCTTGAAAAGTTTGTTTTTCTTCCTGAATGTCATTTTATGGCTTCACAATTGATAATTACTATTTCTCTTATCTAATTCCTTACTCTAATGTAATTGTCTCCTCAAGTGCTTTATGCTTTTCCTTTTATATGACATGTTTTTCTTTTGAGCTTATGCCTTCTGATATTTAATCTGATCTGATTATAGGCAAGAATCAGAAAAAAGATAGAAAAGATAAATGAATTTGATAATAAGAAGTTAAAAGCATTCTTTTATTTTTCTTTGTATGTTTGTCACGTAATAAGAATTATATTCATTTTTTCCAAATTTTTACTAGGCATGACAAAGAGGAAGATATTAAAACGAATGATCTTGCTTATTTTTATACATATCGTTTTCCAATCTCTTTAAAGTTTGGTGATATTGAATTGTCGAATATAAGTGATGCAATTAAATTTGCATATCACTAAAATGTAAGAATAAGCCATTTTTATCTGTTTTGAAGCAATAATTTTATTGGCTTAGTGTTGAAAGTATATTTATGTCCTAGAGACAATCTGTATTATGACAAATGTACTTTATATATATTCGTATTAATGGAGATTAATATTTTGGCATTTGCAAATTATTGAATTATTAATTGATTGTTTGTAATATTATATAATATGCATCTCTGGAGGTTACGCTGTTATTAATAGTGTGAGATATTAATATTATAACGTAACTCTTAAAATAGCATCGACTAATGATCATCGAGAATGGGATATCGATGATATGTGATAAGTCGACATGTGGTCTGCATCACATCCTTGGAGGATGTAGTATGTCTCACCTGCTACGAGTAATGGTTACTCGTGATGGACACATGGATACTTTGGAAGTATTGGTATACCCTGCTAATATACTGTTTGTTATACCTGTCTAAAGTATGATTAGCGTGTGGAAAATAGAAGTCCTTAGACTTGAGATCAATACGCACCTTGTCTACAAAGTAATGTACTTTGATCCCGTCCTAAACTCAAATGCCTTATATGTTGAGATACTGCTTGTATTGGGTACATTACGATGTGGATTAAAGGTGGTAGTTGAGCCAAGATTATGATTCATTCCTTGAATGTATATTCGAGAGGACACTCAGATTCTCAGTGACATTAGGTTGACTAAGTCGTTGGACAACGCAATAGACGTATTTATAATATGGTCTAGTTATCAACTAATATAGATGAGATACAATGATTAAGCCATTTGGATAGACACTTGACAAATCCTAAGCTTGATCGGGTGTATCGTGAATGAAAGGATTTTATCTTACCACATAAAGGTTAAGTTTACTGGATTCGCGTAAACGTACTTCACATATTGAGTTCGTCTTCCGGCGCCGTCTAGGAGTTCCGTGTAGACCTTAATTTGATTAATGTCAATATGAGAAGGCCTGTAGGGTCACGCTATGTCGATTGTCCTTTCGATCTAAGGATGTATTGAGAGAGTAATTAAATGTTCGATTTAGAATCGAGATATTTAAATGAATAATGATTATTTTAATTAAGTCAAAATTGGTTTTTGGATTTAATTAAGAATGCGCAGAAAATAAATCGAGACAGTGCATGAGCAAGTCGAGCGTCGTGACGCCCATACCTTAGGGCCGCAGCGCCTCTGCCTCGAATTTTGGGCCAGACCCAAGGTCAAACCCTAATTCGGTTTTGACCTATTTTCAACTATAAATAGAGGCATTCTCTTCATTATTCACACACCAATTTCCATATTATCATTCTAGGCCTTAGAGACTTAGAATTAAAATACTCTCTCAAACCTCCGCCGGATTTCCTAGATTTCTGAAAGAGAAATACATTGAAGCTTTGAGCTTGCAATCGGAAGGGCAACCACGTGTCCACCTTATAGTAGATAAAGACTCCAGATATTCTAACTTGTAAGTTTATGCTTTATGTTACAGGTTTGATTGTTGTATAACCATACCATAAATGTTGTTGGGGTAAGTAAGAAACAAAATTTTAAACTTCCGTTATGCCTTACTTATATGTTTTGAACCCAACAAAACTCTACAAGTGTCACTCTCTTTGTCAGCCTACATCAATAAATTGTGCCTTTATTTTTTTTCCTTTTTAATTTTGTTAATTGGAAGGTGATTATCATCCCCTTTTCCTATAACTTTTCACTTTTATGCTTATGAGGTTTTTTTTTAATCTTTGATCATTCTCAATTTTTCAACAATGTGCATATGAATTGTAAATGCACTCAAAGAGTGTTGAGGTTAACAAACAAGGGGTAGATTCTTATTTTCTTTTTAATTTTCTCCTCTGTTCCCCCCCCCCCCCCCCCATATTTTCAGCAAGTTTATGAGTTTCATCTTTCATGCATTTCACAGTTCTACTTTTGACACATTTACGTAATCAAAATTTATTTTTTGGTAGAAAAAAACTTAAATTTTAAGTTAAATGTTGAAATTTATGTCTACCAAGAACATATATTTTCTTAAGTATTATTTTTAAATTAATAAGATGATGTAATTTTATAATCGCGCGGAGTACGGATAAATTCACTAGTCTTAACTAAAAATCTTGGATTTTCTTGAACATATGAATGATTGAATGTGGTTTAGTGATCAATTAAGTGGGATAATTAGATAAAAATATCCGATATCTATTCTAGTAGAAGGTAATAGATAGTTAGTAAAATAATAAAGGTGCGCAAATTAACATGGACATTATCCGTCATAACTGAATTTAAGTGAAACCTGATATTTTCACCTTTTAATTTTTTTTTTCGAGTCAACAACTTCATTATATTCCTTCATAATATGTGTCAAATATTCATAAGATATTAGTACATCATTTATAATCCAATTTGAAAAAGCAGAGTAGTTTTAGAAATACTAGATAAGAGAGATATAAAGAATTTAGCTAGATTATGCGTAAGGCACATTTGATGTCAAGGCTTTATTTACATTTTTTTTTTCCTTTCTATCTTTTCCTCAGCACCTCTTTCCTTTTTCCCATAGTAAAAACTGAAAAGGTTATTCGAAAAGTCAAACACTAATCCATGGGCCTGATCAAAATGGTTTTGGGCTGCGAACAATGACACCCAATTGTAAAATCCAGTAGCTATGGAGATTTTTTTTTGTGCGGATTTCCTTCAAAGGCAATGGTCGTTAATTTTTGTCCCTCAAATTTAAAATTTAGAATTTTTAATTTTTGCCTTTCTCTAAAAAATAATGCAAGGTTTAGAGTTTGAATTTCTTCGTATTGAAAAATTAAAAACAAATTCACAAGTTTGAATTTCAATTTACAAGTCAGAATTTACAAACTATGCCTTTAACTCTACCTTCCTTGATATAGAGCGACAAACTCTATCTCAAGGTAGAGATGTAAATTCTGTTAGTAGAGTTTGAAATTATGCCTTTAGGTATAATTTGCAGGTCATCTTTGCTTTGCGGATTTTTTTTATTTTTTTTATTTGAATGAGGGTTCGAATCCGAAATCTAGAAGAGTTTTGAAAAATAAAAAATTCTCAATTGAGGGACAAAAATTAAAACCACCCCCAAAATAAGGGAATTCATGCGAATGCATTGCCCTATGTAGATTTGAGCTAAAGGAGCGTCGTTTGCGCTAGAGTTAAAAACAGCAGAAAGGAACATGGAGATTTTTCCCATGTAACTGAGAAATAATGCGGTTGCTCTCTCTTGCACGAAGGCTCTATAATTCTCGTCCCGTCACTTTTAAGCATATAATCGGCTATCAACATCCTACATTGGTTGCCGCACAGCCACAATTAAGGCGCCATTTCTTTGTGGCATTTCGTCAACCATCTGTCAGACACTGTTCTACTATACCACCCAAGCCCCCTTTTTTTAGCTCCAGCAATTCCACTAGCTACGAAATCATCAATTTCGATAAGTGTGTGGACACATTGCGCGAAAAATCATATATAGATGTTCGCGAATTCGTTGGGATTGTACGAAAGGCTAGTGATTTTGGTTCTGGAGATGAAGCCATGTTGTTTCTTGATGAATGTGGCGTTAAACCGAACAAAGATTTGGTCTTTTTGGTGATTTGGGAGTTGAGAGAGCAGTGGAAGTTAGCTTATTTGCTATTCAAATGGGGTGAGAAATGCAAATGCCTTAGCGAAAATACGTGGTGTTTGATGATATGGATTCTGGGCAACCATGGTAAATTCAGTACTGCTTGGTCTTTGATCCGTGATCTTATTCAGATGTCAACAAATATTCAAGAAGCTGTTCTCATCATGATTGATAGGTAAAAAGCTAATCTTTTTTTTCCCATCCATGTTGTTATCGCATACCATTGATTGAAATTTAAATTAATTCATGTTCTTGCAGAGTAACATTTGTAATGTGTTTTTTTTTTTATAATTTTTGTGAGTTCATCAACATAATTGCTGAGAAGCCATTATTAACCATGTCGTTGAATTTAAGCAATATTTGGTAGATATCAGTAGTCTCACCGAAAAATATTACTACTCTATAATCACTCTATCAAGCAAGAAAATCTGTTTCATAGCTTCAGTTAGCCTAGTCAGTCCTGTTTTTGAGAATTAAGGTACTACTTATATAGTGATATTCCCAAAAAGCTACTGAGGGAAATGCTCTGTCATAGTTTGACTAAGATGTTAAATTGCTTGAGATGTTCTTTGACATTGTAATTGATGATATTCCAACAGATATGCTGCTGCCAATAATGCTGGTAAAGCTATACAGACATTCCAGATTTTGGAGAAGTTCAGTATGTCTCCTGATCAGAGAACGTTCCTGACATTCTTGAATATTCTCTGTAAGCATGGTTTTATTGAAGAAGCTGAAGAGTTCATGCTTATCAATAAGAAGCTATTCCCCTTGGAAATTGACGGGTTTAATGTTATTCTCAATGGATGGTGCAATATAGTGGTTGATATATTTGAAGCCAAAAGAATATGGCGAGAAATGTCCAAGTGTTGTATTGAGACAAATGGTATTTCATATGCCCACATGATTTCCTGCTTCTCCAAGGTTAGAAATTTGTTCGATTCACTCAGACTTTATGATGAAATGCAGAAACGGGGATGGATTCCAGGCCTGGAGGTGTATAACTCTTTGATATATGTATTAACTTGTGAGAATTGCGTGAAGGAAGCTCTTAAGATTATTGACAAAGTGAAACATATGGGTCTGCGTCCTGATTCTAGTACATACAACTTAATGATACATCCTTTATGTGAATCATCTAAGTTGGATGAGGCGAGAAGTATATTAGCTTTGATGGAGGAAGACAATATCAGTCCAACTATTGAAACGTACCATGCTTTTCTTGCAAGTGCGAGTCTAGAAGGAACTGTTGAAATTCTTAACACTATGAGAAAAGCTGGAGTTGGTCCAAACAGGGAAACCTTTCTGTTAATTCTTGATAGGTTTATGAAGTTGAAGGAGCCTGAAAATGCATTGAAGATATGGGTGGAGATGAAGCAGTATGAGGTAGTGCCCAAGTCTGCCCATTATTCTCTTTTGGTGGGAGGACTTCTTGAGTGCAGGTTATTTTCCAAGGCCAGAGAGATGTATGCAGAGATGCAATCCAATGAAATTGATGACCCAGGTCTCCGGAAGCTCTTACAGCCAACTGGTCCGAGAGGACAAGGAGATGTGAAAAATCCTGAACATACTAAAAAGGGAAGACTGGTGAAACATGGGAGACACAAGGTGGTCAGAAACGAAAAACATAGATAATAACATTATGGTTGAGAGATTGTAGCTCATTTGAACCGGAAGGATACCTTTACATGCTGCACATAAATCTTTAATGGTGCAGGATACATAGATTTGTCATGCTGGGACCAGGTTGTCAATAGTTTTGGTTGCTTCTCAAGTCTAAGAGGATTGGATACAAGTCAATTCTGCCAAACTATTCTCTAGATTGGTTCATATGGCTTCTACTAGTGGCCAAGTAGGGTTGTGTTTAGGAGGACATACATAACTAACTACATGCTATATATGGTCTGCCTAAACGAAACCATTCCAAATATATTTGTGCATTGCCAAATCTGTTACATTATCAACCTTGGCAAAATTTAGGCCATTGCATTGCCTTTCATTGGCTCATCAACATCCGAGATGACATCTATGGGCCATGGCTCATATCAGTGACATTTTGTGCTCATTCTCTGCTTAATCTCGTTTAAGTAACTGCGGCCAGCACTGGACCACATCTTTGGTTCTTGGGTCTTTGTATAATCCAAGAAAGGAGGTCAAATTGCTGTAGGAAAAGGACAATGGTTGAGCCCCTGTGAACTAATATGCCAGGCAGTTGAATTTCTAAGCTTGTTATATTGGAAGTAGGTACATTATTTAAATCATCCTACCCATATTGGATATGGAGTTATTACAAAGAGCTGCACATCGAGTTGTGGGACAGACTTCTCATTGCTTTTGAGAACACATACCACAGATTGCGGTATTAGGGGGGAATCGAGAAAGATGAAGTTCCTAGTGGTGGAATTTGCATAATATAGTAGTACTACTTTATTCTTCCATCAAGAAAATTGCAAAGGTGAGTCCCCGGGGCATAGCTGGATGTTAAAGGAGGGGAACTTTAAAATACAGCGGGAGGCCTACAGCGTGGGTTAGAACCTTAGTGGGAGCAATTTGCTCTCTTCTGGGGTAGGACCTTGTAGGTGATATCAGTTGCTCTGCTATCAAACCCTGGTCATTCAGGCACATCCCGCGATTTACTGGTAGTAGTGATGAGGGACCGGGACTACTATCTCCATGAATAGTCTGGCGTAAGCCGGAAAGCTGGATATAAAAATAATAATTGGAAAGGTGAGTTGAGTAATAATAGCATCCCTGAAGCGTGATTGCAACGTGATTGAAGCGTGTTGTACTCAACATACTCATTGAATGTTATGTTGTCCCTCTTCTGTTATTTCTTTCAAATGACATTACATTTTACTATATTATACTCCATTCGTCTCAATTTATGTGACACCATTTGACTTGTCATGAATTTTAAGAAAGGAAAACTTTTGAAATGTGTGATCCAAAACAAATCTTATATAAATGTGTCTGATAATAAACAGAAGTAGAGAACGGAAAAAATAGAACAAAGAAGGTAATTACTGGCAATAGTTTGTGCAAGCATCTTAAACACAATTACACCAATAAAGTTGTCCGTATGGAGATGACAAGATAACTAATTCTAATTACATATTTATAATAAATAGAAACACAATAGATAAGATAAACTAGGAATAATAACTGCTAGAGAAAATCAAGGGAACAGTTGCTAGACATCTGTTGTAGAAGTTGTTTGTCCAAAACTCTTCAACTCCTTATCCTTTTGTGGGAGTTTTTAGGCTAATGTCCCCCAAAAGGTCACTGTCTAGATTTTGTATCTATTTTTAAAAGTTGTGCAAATATACAACAACAATAATAACAACAACAACAATCCACTGCAATCTCACAGGTGGATCTGGAGATGGTAGAGTGTATGCATACTTTACCTTTACGTCGTGGAGGTAGAGAGGTTGTTTCTGGACACCCTTAGACTCGGGTTAAATGTTCATATATTGCTCAATCTTACAGATAAAACATTAGATTGTCATCTAATATTTACAAAATTTACAAAAATTTAAACTATAGTTTATCGCTTTCTCCTAATATTTTTAGTTTACTCAAAAAAATCTTTAGATCATGATTTAATAGATTCATAAATTATAAGAGAAATAAAATATACGAATATGATTTACTAAACAGTTTTACACAAATTATAGCTAATGCAGGTGATTCAAGTCAAGGCCCATATAAATGGGCCTAGATTTCTATAGCTCATTCGAGCAAAAAATGGCGTGGATTGCCTTCATACGTGTTGGTCTTTATTTTTCGCCCTCAATTTGCTGGTCTTTAATTTTTGTTGTTACTTCTCGTTTAATGAAAACTTGTGAACCAAATACTCTTTATTTGCGGGTCTACTAAATCAGAGATTTTGGGTTCAAATTCAGCAGAGACAAAAAAATCGCAAGACAATTTTTTCATAAAAGTTATACCTATTCGATCAAAGTTATATAAAGATTATGCCTTAAGAGACATAATCTCTATGTAACTATGCCTGAAGGCAAAATTTGGTTACATAGAACTATAATTTCAAAGTATGCCTATTCGACCAAGTTATATAGAGATTATGCATTAAGTGACATAGTTTTTATGTAACTAAACTTTGCTTTCGTGCATAGTTACATAGAAACTATGACTCCTTAAGGCATAATCTCTATACAACTTTGGTCGAATAGGCATAATTTCTATGAAATCTTGTCTTGCGATTTTTTTTCTTTTTGACTCTGCTGGATTTCGAACCCACAACTTTAGAGATATTTTCGCAGGCATAATTACGTAGAAACTATGCCCCTTAAGCATAATTGCTATCCAATTTTGACCGAGACATATTTTTTAATGAAATTTTGCTTTGCTATTTTTTTACTTTTTGACTCTGCTGAAATTTGAACCCATAATCTCAAAAATAATTTCGATCATTTGTTTTTAACAGAATGGCAAACCACCCTAAAATAGGGCAATCCGCATTCGAGGCCAGATACAAGTACAACTGACTATGAAAGAGGATATTTTTTATAATGGGTAGAGTCATAAGTATGACATGGTTGTGTGAGGGAGTTTTAAATTAAAATTTTAATGTGGAACCCATCACTTTTTGCTACTATCGCTTCCGTCTTCTCTATCCTCTTTCCTCTTTTTTTTTCCGCCTTCTCTCTCCTCTTTCATTTTTTTCTCATTTTCTGTTTTCATCAATTTTAAAACCATTTCTATTTTTACGCATTAGTAAATTTTTTTAAGATACTCTCGATTTCATTATCTAGTTTTTCGATTTTATCTTAAAAATTCAGTTAAACTCCAAACACGTTTTTAAAAAATAATTGGAAGTTGAAAAAAAGTTTTTAAATATAAATTGATAGCTAAAAATGAATATAGGATACTTCTGAATGTAAAAACACCTTGGGAAATTTATTGGACTTCCTTTTTTTTTTTTCCTGATATATATTCAATTTAAAGTTGCTACTTTCTGCACCCCAAAAATTGAAAATTTTAAGTGTCATCAAAGTAGACCCTTGATTTAGAGGTGTGCAAAAATTGTTTTAACTGATAAAATTAACCAAAAAAATTGTTATTGGATTACCGATATTGAGTTATTGGGTAATCATTTTTAACAATTTTGTAATTTTTTTCTTGGACAACCAATTCGATTTTTGATTTTTAAGTTTACATTAACGGTTAAACAGATAACTAAGGTCTTATTAAAATTATATTTTTAAGTATATTTCAGTGATATTTCTATGTGAAAGATGTGGAAGGCCAAACCAATTGTAGTTTGGTTTATCGGTTAACCATCAAACTCTTCAATCACAGCTCAATATCGGTAATCCAATAAAAAAAAATTGATTAAGTTTATTGGTTAAATCAAATTTTGCACACCCCTAGATTCAACGTCTACTTTAATGACACTTAAATTTTTTAATTTCTATAGGGCAAAATTTATCAACTTTGAACTGAATATATATCAAAAGAAAAAGAAAAAAAGGAAGCCTAATAAAAATTTTAAGGTATTTTTACTTTCATAAGTACCCTAAATTTATTTTTAACAATCAATTTTTACATTTAAAAATGTTTTTTCAATTGTTAATTTTTAAGCTGGTTCGAAGTTTTACTGAATTTTTAAATAACTTGCAAATCATTGAGGATATCAGTTGGTTATTGATGATTTTGTTTTTTTGTTGAAATGGCGTTGGATTTGATAGGATAGATCTGGTTTTATCGTTAGTTATTATTCGTATTGCTAATGTTTAATTTGTTGGAAATTAGCCTTTGGCGGGAGTTGCGACCGACCAACTTTAACGGCTTAAACACTAGTGTTACGTATGTTGGAGAATCCGGTTCTTCACACATGCATGATGTACTAAGTACGTAGATAACCGTAGGGCCAAGAATCGTCAAATTTCATTGAGAAATGAAAGAGATATTGGTTCACGAAGTGAGGTGTTTGAAGCATGAAAAGTGTGGTGTTGTGTTCAATTCTCCTCATCTGCAGAGGAAGAAAGAATTGTTGTGTATATAAGACTCGAAATTGGTTTGGGGTTTGGGACCCCAGGTATCCCATGTGTTTAAAGTAGGGAGGACCTAGATGTGCTTGGTTCGAGGAAAGACCACACACGCCGCCGCCGCCTCGCCTCACAGGTCCTGCTCGCTCTCGTCAGCGCCTTTGATATTATCTTTTGGGCCGTAAAACTTTGCCGTAAGTACGCTTTGATCCCTGGTTTCAAGATGTACGCTTTGGTCCTGAAGTTTTCGTAAAGTCGAATTTCGACGGTCGTAAACGTCAAAGACTAATTCACCATTTATTTTGGCTGAATTACACCTCCAATAATGGCCAATCCGTTGGCAATTTTCTCCATTTATTTGGTGGCTTTACTACCTCCATAATGGTCATTATTTGGCCAATAATGGTCATTATGGAGGCAACAAACAATCCTCTTCCTCCTATATAAACACCCCTTACACCATTGTTGAGGTACACTTCATATACACGAATATACACAAAGCAGAAAGCAAAGCAAAGCAAAGCAGTTTCTTCCTAATCTTCCAAGCATCATTTCGTTATTCAATATTCTTCACGGTAGCTTTTGAGTTTCCTTTGCTCAATTGTTCCATTGCTGTTTTATCTTGGGAGACGAATTGTCCGGGACGTATAAAGGATACATACGGGGCAATATTGTCTTAAGGACAGAGTGCCACACTCGACTCAGCAAAAATCAAAGCAGTTTCCGGTCTTCTTGTTCAACAAATATTGTAATTTCAGTTTTATTGTTATATTATAATTTTCAGTTTCTAGTTGAATTGTAATTTCAATTCTTACATAAGCAGTTACTTGTAATTTTCGTTTCTTGCAATCCCTTGATATAGACCAACATCTTAAGATAATATTTTGCTTACGGTAACTGCAATAACATGGCTGGAAATATGACCGATGTTGCCGCCATCGCTGCCGCTTCTCGAGGCAACGCGTCGCTTTCCCCATCGCCGCCATCGCCAAGGCAAGAATCTCGCCGCTTTCATCGGCCGCAAGCAGTTGTTATCATCGCTTTATTGTTATATTGTAATTTTCAGTTTCTAGTTGAATTGTAATTTCAATTCTTACATAAGCAGTTACTTGTAATTTTCGTTTCTTGCAATCCCTTGATATAGACCAACATCTTAAGATAATATTTTGCTTACGGTAACTGCAATAACATGGCTGGAAATATGACCGATGTTGCTGCTACTGCTGCTGCCTCTCGAGGCAACGTTGTCGCTTCCCCATCGCCGCCATCGCCAAGGCAAGAATCTCGCCGCTTTTCATCAGCCGCAGCAGCAGTTATCGCTGTCGATTTATTGTTATATTGTAATTTTCAGTTTCTAGTTGAATTGTAATTTCAATTCTTACATAAGCAGTTACTTGTAATTTCCGTTTCTTGCAATCCCTTGATATAGACCAACATCTTAAGACAATATTTTGCTTCCGGTAACTATAATAACATGACTGGAAATATGACCGATGTTCGCCATCGCTGCCGCTTCTCGAGGCAACGCGTTGTCGCTTTCCCCATCGCCGCCATCGCCAAGGCAAGAACTCGCCGCTTTCATCGGCCGCAGAAGCAGTTATCGCTGGGCTTATTGTTATATTGTAATTTTCAGTTTCTAGTTGAATTGTAATTTCAATTCTTACATAAGCAGTTACTTGTAATTTCCGTTTCTTGCAATCCCTTGATATAGACCAACATCTTAAGACAATATTTTGCTTCCGGTAACTACAATAACATGACTGGAAATATGACCGATGTTGCTGCTACTGCTGCTGCCTCTCGAGGCAACGTTGCTGCCTTCCCCATCGCTGCCATCGCCAAGGCAAGAATCTCGCCGCTTTCATCGCCGCAGCAGCAGTTATCACGCTTTATTGTTATATTGTAATTTTCAGTTTCTAGTTGAATTGTAATTTCAATTCTTACATAAGCAGTTACTTGTAATTTTCGTTTCTTGCAATCCCTTGATATAGACCAACATCTTAAGACAATATTTTGCTTACAGTAACTACAATAACATGGCTGGAAATATGACCGATGTTGCTCATCGCCGCCGCTTCTCGAGGCAACGCTGTCGTTTTCCCCATCGGGCGCCATCGCCAAGGCAAGAACCCCGCCGCTTTCATCGCCGCTGGCCGCCGCCATCGCTCAAGGCGATAACATTGCCGCTTTCCCGACCGCTGAGCTCCCCTCTTCTTCACACCACTATGATCGCCTGAAAAGTTCATGGGATCGGAATTTAAAAGATGGCAGAAAAGATGCCGTTCTATTTAACGATTATGGGCATGGCGGTTCTCTTACGGAAGATCCTCCACAAGTTGGAGATGAAATGGACTCTTCGCTGCGAAAGCGGGTGAAGGGGGCCTTGGTATCCATGTCGTTAACGGCATGAAGATGGTTCGTGATGCGTGGAATCATAGCGATTTCATGTGCAAGAACTATACACTGAACTGCTTGGCAGACCCTCTCTACACGGTATATTCTACCGTTGGCACCTCCAAAGAGCTGTGGGAAAAACTGCAAAAGAAGTACAACGCACAAGATGCGGGTACTAAGAAGTTCATCGTTGGGAAATTTCTAAAATTCCAAATGGTGGACAGCAAAACAGTGATGTCCCAAGTCCAGGAATTCCAAATGATTTTACATCACCTGGATTTGGAAGGACTAAAGCCAAACGAGCAGTTTTTGGTTGCATCGCTGATTGAAAAGTTACCTCCTTCGTGGAATGAGTTACTTGAAACTCAATACAAAGGAAATGACCTTTGAAGAGCTTGTTATCAAACTGCAAATTCAGGAAGATAATAAGAAGACCTTGCCAAAGGGTAGACAACATGCTGAGGCAAAGGCAAATTTGGCTGAGGCCAAAGGGAAAACAAGCAACAAGCGGAAGTTCCACAAAGACGGCAAAGCCCCCGCAGCGGAGACATTCAGAGGTAACTGTCATCACTGTGGGAAACCTGGTCATAGGATCAAGGAATGCCGCAAGCTCAAGACTGAGCAACAACAGAAAGCCAAGTCGAAAGGCAAGGCTCAAGCTAACGTCGTCAAGGACACGCTCCTGGATGACATGATTGAGGATCTCTCGGCCGTGGTGCTAGAAGCCAACTTGGTTGAGAATCCAATGCAGTTGTGGGTGGACACAAGTGCAACAAGACACATCTGTTCCAACAAAGATGCCTTCTCCACGTACACTCCGGTCTCCGACAAGAAGCTATTCATGGGCAACAACGCTTCCTCGGACGTGCTAGGGGTTGGAAAGGTGGTCTTGAAGATGACTTCCGGCAAGGAACTCACTTTGAAGGAAGTGATGCACGTCCCAGAGATTAGAAGAAATCTAGTTTCTGGACCTTTATTGGTTAATGCTGGTTTTAGGCTAGTGTTTGAATCAAATAAATTTGTACTCACTAAAAATGGCACATTTGTGGGGAGGGGTTCGTCTGTGAAGGCCTCTTCAAAGTGAATGACATGTATGTATTGCGTCAAGGAAATAAAGTTGAACCTTCTTCTTATTTGCTTGAGTCTTCTAATTTATGGCATCATAGATTAGGACACGTTAACTACAAGTCTATTCAAAGGCTGGTAAAGATGGAGTTGTTGCCGTCTATCGACGTAAACCCTCAACATAAGTGTGAGGTGTGCGTAGAGGCAAAACTTACTAAGCTTCCTTTTTGATCCGTCGAAAGGAATACCGCTCCTCTAGAACTTATTCACACAGATATATGTGATTTGAAGTTTGCACAAACTAGAGGGGGGAACAAGTACTTTGTGACATTTATAGATGATAGCACAAGGTATTGTTACCTTTACTTGTTGAAAAGTAAGGATGAAGCCTTTGAAGCGTTTCGACGTTACAAAGCAAAAGTTGAGAATCAACTTAGCCTACAGATTAAATCCATTCGTAGCGATAGAGGGGGAGAATATGTAGCGCCTTTTGAGGAATACTGTGTCCAAGAAGGCATTATTCATCAAACGACGGCTCCATACTCACCTCAATCAAACGGTGTGGCGGAACGTAAGAACCGCACATTAAAGGAAATGATGAATGCCTTGCTTATCAATTCCGGTCTTCCCCAAAACATGTGGGGAGAAGCCGTCCTTACCGCTAATACGATTCTTAACAGAGTCCCACATAAGGGTAAGGACAAAACTCCATATGAATCATGGAAGGGAAAGAAACCCACCTACAAATACTTTAAGGTGTGGAGTTGTTTGGCAAAGGTTGAAGTACCCAAGCCAAAGCAGGTCAAGATTGGGCCTAAGACTGTAGATTGCATATTCACCTGATTTGCAAATAACATGAGTGCTTATCGCTTCTTAGTGCATAAGTCGGATATTCCAGATATCCACCAGGGTACAATAATGGAATTAAGGAATGCACTATTCTTTGAAACTACCTTTCCTAGAAAGGAAAAAGACATAACATCTCTCAAACGGTTATGCACAAAGCTCTCAAGAACCGGAGTCCTTGATCGCCTGATCCGAATGGTTCGCATCTAGTGAATCTTGAGGTGGTGAACATCCTAATCTAGTGTTCCAGATTCTCAGAACTTGGAGACTCCAGAGATGGATCTAAGGCGAAGTAAAAGGGCCAGGAAGGATAAATCCTTCGGTCCTGACTTTGTAGCTTATATGATTAATGATGAACCAAGGACAATTGCTAAGGCGTTGTCAACTCCAGAAGCACCGCTCTGGAAAGAAGCTATTGAGAGTGAAATAAGCTCCATTCTGCATAACCATACTTGGGAGTTGGTTGATCTTCCTCCGGGAAATAAACCGTTGGGGTGTAAGTGGATACTCAAACGGAAATACAAAGCAGATGGGTCTATAGACAAGTACAAAGCCAGGTTGGTAGTCAAGGGCTATCGGCAAACAGAAGGATTTTGACTACTTTGACACATATTCTCATGTATCCCGGATGACATCCATACGGGTATTCATTGCGATCGCAGCTTTGCGTGACCTTGAGATACACCAGATGGATGTTAAGACAACCTTCCTAAACGGCGATTTGGAAGAAGAAATCTATATGGACCAACCCGAGGGGTACGTGGTTCAAGGGCAAGAGAAGAAAGTCTGTCGACTTATCAAATCTCTGTACGGGCTGAAACAAGCCCCGAAGCAATGGCACGAAAAATTTGATAGTACTCTACTATCGAAGGGGTTCGCCATTAATGAGTGTGATAAATGTGTTTACACGAAAGGTAACTCTGACTCGTTTGTTATGATATGTCTGTATGTAGACGACATGTTAATCACAGGAAGCAGTCCTAGGGTAATCCTAGAGACTAAGAACATGTTGAAACAATGCTTCGACATGAAGGATATGGGTATCGCAGATGTCATCTTAGGGATTAAAATCTCTAAGACGTCTGACGGCCGGTCTTATCTCGCCTCACTACATCGAGGATGTTTTGAGAAAGTTTGAGATGTTAGACAGTTCACCGATAAAGTCACCAATGGATATAAATCAAATGCTTGATAAAAATCTTGGTGCACTCAGATACCAGGAAGCGATATGCGCAGTGATCGGTAGTTTGATGTATATAACAAACCGCACCCGACCGATATTGCTTACGCAATCAATAAGTTGGCTAGGTTCACCCGTAATTTGAGTGATAACCACCGGAAGGCGTTGAATCGGGTATTACAATACCGAAATACACGTTAAATTACGGGTTACACTATTCGAGATATCCAAATTGTACTAGAGGGTACAGTTGATGCAAACCGATATCCGATATAGAGAACACCAAGTCCACCAGTGGGTATGTATTTACAATTGGTGGGCCGTGGTCTTGGAAATCCTCTAAGCAAACTTGCATCGCCCGATCCACAATGGAATCGGAGTTTATCGCTTTAGACAAAGCGAGGAGAAGAAGGCCGAGTGGCTTCATGACTTCTTAGAGGATGTTCCGTGTTGGAACAAACCCGTACCTTCTGTAATGATCCACCGCGACGGTCGATCGGCTCTAGGAAGAACGCGGAATGCTATGTACAACGGCAAGTCTCGTCATATTCGACGAAGGCATAAGACCATTAGGCAACCGATCACCACGGGTATAATATCCATTGATTACATCAAGTCTAAGGATAATATAGCGCACCGCTTTGACAAAGCGGCTTACCCAAAGATCGATGGCTTGCCTGTTTGTGGAATGGGCTTAAAACCCAAAATATAAGGACTAATACAATGTAACCCAACCTTACTAACTGGAGATCCCAGTAATTTGGTTCAATGGAAAAACTAAGTTGTAAAGGTTCAGTTGATCGCTTCGGTGGAAGTATGAGCACTTCGGATAGTGATTTCTGAAAAGAAACACCAAATCCACAGCCGTTCCCGCGATAGACTTTAAGTGCTATCTGCAGTATGGGTAAAGGTTAAGTTTTCAAAACCTGTAATAATCATCAACAGTTGAGGTTAGGTTCTTGGGAAACTTTTAATGGTTCCTAACACTTGTGAAGTGGGGTATAGCAGGATACCTTGTAGGAGACCACCTATTTAAGTGCAGTGCAGACGCCTCAAAATGAACGCACTTAAGAATCCAAGACGTTGTCCATGGCCAAAACGGACAAAATATTACGAAGAAGAGAGTAAGGGAATTTGTTGTGTTGGTACCATTGACTTGGCTTACACTAAACACTGACGGTTCAAGACATCACGTTCACCGCGCAGTAAGTAAGTCCAATGGTATTCAACTATGGAAGGTTCAAAGCTGATGCTACCTCTCCTTATGCAACATCGGTCCGCTGAAATATTGCTGGAAATGAAAAGACACCATGTGAGTGCGCCAAAATCTCTTTCAAGAGGGGATTGTTGGAAATTAGCCTTTGGCGGGAGTTGCGATCGACCAACTTTAACGGCTTAAACACTAGTGTTACGTATGTTGGAGAATCCGGTTCTTCACACATGCATGATGTACTAAGTACGTAGATAACCGTAGGGCCAAGAATCGCCAAATTTCATTGAGAAATGAAAGAGATATTGGTTCACGAAGTGAGGTGTTTGAAGCATGGAAAGTGTGGTGTTGTGTTCAATTCTCCCTCATCGGTAGAGGAAGAAAGAATTGTTGTGTATATAAGACTCGAAATTGGTTTGGGGTTTGAGACCCCAAGGGGTATCCCATGTGTTTAAAGGAGGGAGGACCTAGATGTGCTTCGGTTCGAGGAAAGACCACACGCTCGCCGCTGCCGCCCGTCCGTCCGGTCCGATTCCGGTTCCGGGTTCCGGGTTCTCGGGTTCTCGGGTTCACTGGTCACGGGTCGTGGGTCGTGGGTCGTGGGCTGTGGGCCTTCTGATATTATCTTTTTGGGCCAGAAAACTTTGCCAGAAGTACAGTTTGATCCCAGAAGTTTCAGAAGTACAGTTTGTTCAACAAATATTGTAATTTCAGTTTTATTGTTATATTGTAATTTTCAGTTTCTAGTTGAATTGTAATTTCAATTCTTACATAAGCAGTTACTTGTAATTTCCGTTTCTTGCAATCCCTTGATATAGACCAACATAATTTATGGAGATATATGCATTTTACAAATGGTTTGTCAATTAATATGAGTTCGGAACTTAGATGACTCAAAAAATAAGTAAGGGAACAAAAATATCTCAAAAAAAGTTTGTGATAAAAGTACCTTTTGCGCAATAAGACTTAACTGTAATGGCGCGATTAAGTCCTATTGCGCAGTAATTTACTGCGCAATAGGGGTAGTAATTTTTTTTGTTAACTTTTTTATTTTCCAACACTTAGTCATGTTTTTTCATACTTTGACCAACGATTAGTCATGTGTCAAGACTCTGAAACGTCAATATTTTATATAGAACCTGATATTTTTATATGCGAACAATAATATACGCTCAACACATCGAGGATACCTAAGCATTCAGATCGTTGTTTTAGGGATTGTAAAGTGCATGAAGTAAGTTTTGTTTGAAAATTTGTTATCATTAGGTTTAAGTGTTTTATTTTTTTAAGCGTATTATTTTTTAGTCAGTTTTATTTCAAATATGTCAATATTTGTTTTCATAATTAATTTAGGATGTCACACTAGTTAGCAATAAACGATAATAAAGACCAAGATAACTAATTATCATTAAAAAAATAATACACAAAAAATATAATATTAACTTACACTGTAGCTCGGACCTATGATTTACCTTTAGACTAAGTATTGATCTATCGATGGGCCGCAGGTGAACGTTGAGATCTATGTAGGTGTTGTATATGTACAAACTATGTTTAAATTATTTATTATCATGTAGTACTAAATATCTAATCCTTTATTGATAAATTGTTGTGATGTTTAATGGTACAACAATAACATATCTAGTGAAATCCTTCAACGCGGGGTCTGGGGAGGGTAGAGTGTACGCATACCTTACCTCTACCTTGGTAGGTAGAGCGGTTGTTTCCTAGAGACCCTCGGCTCAACACAGAGAATACGCACAAGCAAAGCAACAACAAAACAATGCAAGAGAAACGGTCAGACCCGGTCAGAAAAAATTTAAAGCAGTATGAAAATCCTGGTATCAAAAGCGAATAAGCTATTATAGCGCATTCCGACAAAGTAAGCAGTAATCAGTGCTGGTAAATAAGCTAAACAAAATACACTAAAGGACACATAACATCATAAATCATACTACATGAGACTATAATGCAACACTGCGCCTATTTGTATGATAGGCTAAGCGGGTCTATAATAATAACATTACAACTACAAGTTCACAAGCGTAAGTATGACTACGCTCGACTACCTACTACTATTCTACCCTAATCCGTGTCTTCCAAACCCTCTATCTAAGGTCATGTCCTCAGTAAGTTGCACCTGCGTCATATCTCGTCTAATCATCTCTTCTCAATACTTCTTCGGCCTACCTCTACCCCTCCTAAACTCGTCCATAGCCAACCTCTCACACCTCCGCACTGGGGCATTTGTGTCTTTCATCTACACATGCCCAAACCATCTCAACCTCGCTTCCCGCATCTTATCCTCTACCGAGGCCACTCCCACTGTCCCGGATATCATAATTTCTAATTATATCCCTCCTTGTATGCCCGCACATCCATATCAATATCCTCATCTCCGCAACTTTTATCTTTTAGATGTGCAAAGTCTTGACTGGCCCACACTCTGCCCCATACAACATAGTCGGTCTAACCACCGCCCTACAGAACTTGCCTTTAGTTTTAGTGGCACATTTTTGTCACATAAGACTCCAGATGCGAGCCTCCATTTCATCCACCCTGCCCCAATACGATGTGTGACATCGTCATCAATCTCTTCATCACATTGGATAATAGACCCGATGTACTTGAAGCTTTCTTTCTTTAGAGTGACATGAGTACCAAGCCTCACCTCCATGCCTGGCTCAAGGTCGCTCTCGTTACTGAACTTGCACTCCAAGTATTCTATCTTGGTCCTACTCAGCCTGAACCCTTTAGATTCGAGAGTCTGTCTCCAAACCTCCAGCTTAGCGTTCACTCTACTGCGAGTCTCATCAATCAGGACTATGTCATTTGCGAATAACATACATTATGGAACCTCTCCTTAGATTTGTTTCGTCAGTCAATTCATCACCAATGCAAATAAGAATGGGCTAATAGATGATCCATGGTGCAGCCCCATCATCACTGGAAAGTGCTCCGAGTATCCTCCAACTGTTTGTACCCTGGTCTTGGCTCCATCATACATATCCTTGATCGCCCTAGTGTACGCCACAAGTACACCTTTAACCTCCAAACATCTCCATAGAAACCTCCATAAGAACTTTGTCGCATGCCTTCTCGAGGTCGATAAAAACCATATGTAAGTCTCTCTTCCTCTCCCCATACTGCTCCACCAACCTCCTAATAAGATGAATGACTTATGTGATCGAGCGCCCCTGTATGAATCCAAACTAGTTTTTGGAAATAGATACGTCTCTTCTCACCCTCATCTCCACGGCCATTTTCCAAACTTTCATAGTGTGGCTTAGCAGCTTGATACCCATATAGTTGTTGCAACTCTGGATATCACCTTTGTTATTGTACAACGTGATCATGTACTCTACCTCCATTATTCGGGCATTCTCGCCGTCTTAAAAATAACGTAAAATAACTCAGTCAGCCACTCCAAACCTGCCCTGCCTGCACTCTTCCAAAATTTAACTGGGATCTCATTAGGACCTATCGTTCGACCCCTGCGCATCCTACGTACATCACCCTTAACCTCCCCAACCTCAATACTTCTATAATACCCAAAATTTTGATACCTATCAGATTGCTCCAGATCTCCCAGCTCGATGTCTCAATCTCATTTTTCATTCAAAAATTTATGGAAGTAAGACTGCCACCTCTGCCTAATATGCGCATCATCCTCCACCAGTACTTTGTCGTCATCTTCCTTAATGCACCTCACATGCCCTCATCTCTTTCGCCTTGGCTAGTTTGTAAAACTTCATATCTCTGTCTTTATCATCTAATTCCATATACATGCGTTTAAAAGTCGTCGTAACCACAAGATTTGCCTCTTTCCTCGCCATCTTATACAGTTCCCTATTCGTCCACTTCTCCACCTCATCCTTACTTTCTACCAATTTCGCATATGTCGCTTTCTTCGCTTCCACCTTTTCTTGAACTTTACTATTCCACCACCAGTCCCCTCGATGCCCACCACGACTACCTCTCGATACCCCAAGCATTTCTCTAGCTACCTCTCGAATGCAAATGGTCATCCTGTTCCACATACCGATCGCATCCCCACTACTCCTCCAAGCCCCTTTGGCCATCAACCTCTCCCTCATCTCTTTTGCACTAGCCATGGTCAAACTCTCCCATTTGATTCTTAACCTGTCAATCACAATCCTCATCTTCTTCTCCATCTTGATCTCCAAATCTATCACCAAAAGCTTATGTTGTGTTGTAAGATACTCCCTCGGAATAACCTT
Organism: Anisodus acutangulus; assembly: GCA_029783415.1. Lineage (NCBI taxonomy): Eukaryota > Viridiplantae > Streptophyta > Magnoliopsida > Solanales > Solanaceae > Anisodus > Anisodus acutangulus. The sequence continues at coordinate 6,307,598 of CM056497.1, forward strand.
GAAGTCTTTACAAAGACTGTTGTCTACCTTTCTAAGGAGCAAAAAGTATATCTGAGTTTTAGCCACCGAACTATGGAAAGTCACCAAATGCTCCTCCTTCTTCAGGAACATCGAATTGGCTATCACCATTCCAGAAGCTCTAGCGAACTCCAAAAGTGAGACGCCTCCCTCATTCTTGTCCCCGAGGCCAAAGCCATCATAACTCCCCGAAAGTGACCCGATATATCCATTGAAATCCCTCCTATAAATAACTTCTCAGTGGGTGGCATACCACCAACTACCTCATCAAAATCCTCTCAAAAACACCTCTTCTCCTCCTCGTTTAAGCCCGCATGCGGCACGTAAGCACTAATAATGTTCATAGTGATCCCTCCAACTTCCAACTTAATCGACATCATCCTGTCATTGACCCTCCTAACCTCTACCACATGATCCCTTAGCTCGCTGTCTACTAAAATGCATACCTCATTCCTATACTTGACCTACCCGAGAACCATAACTTATACATTTCCATATCCTTAGCCTTAGGTCCTACCCATTTGGTCTCCTGGACATAGGCTATCTTAATCATGCCCTTCTTAAGAATCTTAACTAGCTCTATGGACTTCCCCGTTAAAGTCCCAATGTTCCAAGACCATATTCTCAGTCTAGCATCTTCCTTACCCCACTTACCCCCTAACTCTCGCTCCCGTCCCCGATCGAGAACATGACCCTAGTCTATCATCAGTTACCAAAGTCACTAAAGCAAATATAAAATAAGAGACTACTTAAACGTTTACCCTAAAATAGGAAGGGATCAAAGTGAAAGCACAAGTTAACAAGAATCTAGAGGTAAGTAAAATCACTATGCCAGAAATGCTATAACTAAAGACAAGAAGGGTAAATACAAGAACGTAAAGTCACGAATCAATACAACAAAACGGCAAAATTTAACAATAAGGATAATGACATAGAATGGATACGGGCAACCGGAGGTACCAACTCCAGTTGAATCGAACTTGTTTGTCGGCGAAAATCACTGTTCACTAGTACTGTTCACAGGCACCGAAAATATTGTTCACGTGAGTTTTCACCAAAAATTGGAGTACCTTTTTATCTCAATAATGATTCGAGAATTGCAAAAATGTAAGAGAAGAATAAATTGGACTTCGCCCTGTTTACATCAATCGGAGTCCGCTCTGTTTACATCAATCGGAGTCCGCTCTGTTTACATCAATCGGAGATCAAGATGACCAAGTACAAGAAGAAGAAAGATGGTTTTTGTTAGAGTAAAGCTCAACGAAATTAACAATGAGAGAGCTTTTTCTTTATTTCTTTATATTTTCTCTATTGTAGACCCAGAAATACCCTTGGATATTTTCTTTATTTGTTTAATGGTACATTTGTCAAATTGTCAGGCCAGATTGAACAACAAACAACGTGGGGTCTGAGGTGGGTAGAGTGTACGCAGACCTTACCTTTACCTTAGTAAATAGAGAGGATGTTTCCGAAAGACCCTCTGCTCAAGAAAAAGCACAAGCACATGTAAAGCAAGAGAAACGGCCAGACCCGGACAAGAAACTTAAAGCAGTATGAAAATGAGAGTAACAAAAGCGAATAAGTCATGATAAAGCATTCTGAAAAAAAGTAGTAACTAACGCACGTAAATAAGATAAACAAAGTACACGAAAGAACATACTGCAGTAGAAATCAAAGGGCATGGGACTATAAAATAATACTGCGCCTACTAGTATGATATGATAAGCAAGACTACAATAATAACACTACAACTACCAGCATGTAAGCGCATGTAGGACTATGCTCAACTACCTACTACCCTTCTACCCTAATCTGTGTCATCCACAATCCCTTATCTAAGGTCATGTCTTCAGTAAGTTGCACCTGCGTCATATCCTATCTAATCACCTCTCCTCAATACTTCTTTGGCCTACATCTACCCCTCATGAACCCGTCCATAGCAAACCTCTCACACCAAGCCAAATTGAAGTAAATTAATTTATGAAACTTTGATTTAAACAGTGTGGGATGAAAATTAATTGATATATAATGGAAGCTTTGACATAAGTAGGTATATAAATCTAATTCGATTAGATAAAAACATAAATAAAAAATAAGGAGCATAGAGAGAGAAACTAGAGTTAAATTGGTGAAACTTTAAATTGTCATAAATTTGAATTTGAAAAACGCATCTTTTCCCATTCAATTTGAATTTCCCCCCAAATTGGTTTTCAATTTTAGATTTTCTTCAGTAAAGATCTAATGATATACAATAGATTTCAAGGTCAAAATCCTGTGGTAATTTGAATGTAAATTTCAATGTTGAAAATTCAATTTTTGAAAACAAAGGTAGCTAATTTTCTCGACATATTCGAAATAAAGCTGCCTAAAAAAATAACACGCTTAAAAAAATAAAATACTTAAACCTAATGATAACAAGTTTCCAAACAAAACTTACTTCAAACACTTTACAAACCCTAAAATAACGATCCGAACGCTTAGGTATCCTTGATGTATTGAGCCTACATTATTGTTCACAGAAAAAATATCATATTTTATATAAAATATTGACGTTTCAGATCTTAACACATGACTAATCTTTGGTCAAAATATGAAAAAAAACATGATTAAGTGTTGAAAAATTTAAAAGTTAACAAAAAAAAGTTATTACCCTTATTGCACAGTAAATTACTACACGGAAGGTACTTTTGTCACAATTTTGTTTTTGAATATTTTGGTTCACTTACTCACTTTATGGGTCATTTAAGTTCCGGTTTCAATTGTTTTGATGTAGTTGAACATCACTACTCGTTATCTATTGGGTATGTCGGTCTATATTTGTGTAGTTTTAACAAATTAGGATTATTATAGACATCCCAAATTATTACAGTAGTATAATAAGTATATTGATAAAATTGATGAAAATATAAAGTGAGAAAAAAGGAAAGAGGAGAGAGAAAACGGAAGAAAAAGAAAAAAAAAAAAAGAGGAAAGATGAATATTATGATAAAAAGTTAAAAACTCATTCAATTAAAAACTCCCTCACACACGTCATGTTTATGCCTCTACCATTGTAAAATTTTGCATGAAAGAGGAGTGATGTGAAAGAGCAATGTATATTCTATATATTAATTGATGTATAGTCTCAATAGACTTGGAAAATAATTTTAAAATGAGAAAATAATTTTAAAAATAAAAAATAATCTTTATCTTGATATGCTAAAAAAATCTTTAATTGATGGTAAGCTGCTTTTTTTTTTCATTTGTAACAGCTCAAGTATTTATCTTTCTCTTATCCCAGGCCTACCTTCGAATACAATCCATTAATGTGATAGCCACCATATGTTGAACGAGTCTCAAGTCCAGACTTGTCTATTTCTGTTGAAATTCTATTAATTTATGAAAAAGATGACCCTTATGTACTAGCAGAGAGTTTCAACCCATGAATAACTTAATTGTTGAGTGCCTAATATGAGATTAGACAAAAAGAATGTCAAGAAAGGATTTAAGTAAATATAATTAGGAAAATATCAAACACCATGTTGGAGATAAAAGAATTTAAATAGTGATATAATATTGATTTGAAAATCTCAAAAGTCCTGCTAATGATCACAGAATCTCAAGAAATCCTTTTACCAAGACAAAATTTAGAAGTCCATCTACCAACTAAATCTAAATACAGTTTGAAGCAAACAATAAAACTCCAATGTGCATACCAGTATCACAAAAACAGATCTGCTAAAAGGATTTTAACTAACTAATTAATTAGATTTGTTTGAAATGTCCTAATCATTGTTTACTTTAAGCTAATACACAATATATTTAGATGTCTAACACATGTAAAAGTCAACATCGAAATTTCACTATCAATAATAAAAATATAATAGCGAATATTGCTCACCTAAGACATTCCATCATCCTATAAAAGTCTAAAATATTTTTCTAACTAATAAACTATATTTTCTACAGTTCTTTTCTACAATTAATAATAAGCAAATATAGTAAAAAAAAAAAAAAAGCTACTGTATATTTTTTGGAGCTAAAAGAAGTTAGGTGATCGAGCTCTTTTAGAATTTATTGTGTATTAGCCCGGGAGAAAGACTTGAATAGTGGTCCTGTCTGGTCCAAGCAAAACAAAATTGTACACCAAACAGGAAGTAATTGAAGAACTGCCTTAAATAGGTGAGATACATTAAGTAGAAGCTAATTAATGTCTTCTGTTTTCCCTCCATTTACAACTCCCTTTACTTTTCTACATTGAACAAAATGAGAAATTTTCTGGTAAGGGAATTTGAAATTTTAGGAAAGTATCAAATTTCATGAAGAACAATGTTAGCAATTGGAGAGTGCAGTTATTAATCGTCAGTAAGAAAATTTCAAAAACATTTATCATATTTACATTAAAAAACAACTGATTCTCAACATACACACTTGTGAAATTTTCTCAAAATGGAGAACTAATTTCGAAAAGGAACCTATTCTGCATAACTCTTCTGTCATCTCCTTGATCTGCTGAACGTTCTCGAAGGTGGAGAGGGAGAGAATTCGAAAGGCAGAGATGGTAACTCCATCTCACCTTTCAAAATCTTAACAATGTCACTAATATCAGGCCTCAATTCGGGCATTTTCTGTAAGCAAGCAAGTGCCAAGTTAATGCAACGACTTGCTTGTTCTTTGTTGTAGTCATCTTTTAATCTCTCATCCACAAGTTCTAACACATTTCCACCCTGAGCTAGTTGTTTACACCAGCTTATCAAATTTGCTTTCTCGAGTTTCATCGGCGAATTAAGGACATGTAATGGCCTCCTACCGGAGACTATTACAAGGACAAGAACTCCAAAACTGTATATATCAGCCTTTTCCATTAAGTAACCACACCCTCCATATTCCGGTGCAACATAGCACAATGTACCTCTCATGCTCGTCGTGCTGCTTAATTCTCGACTAAATAAATCACCGCTCCACATATCACTCCCCATTGAACGAGAATGATTTCTCTTCCAACCTTTCCTAAAACTGAATTCTGCATCCGGATCATCTCCATTCTTGTCCTGCATCCCGAATTTTCTTTTTCCCTTGAATCGAAAACGTTTGCCAATATCAAAATGTGGAATCTTGAACCGCTTTTTACAGTAACTTTCTAGCTTCTTGGCCTTCTTACTCTTCTTGTTTAGTTCATCAAGGTGCTCTTCTTTCCACCACTCTTTCATCTTCCTGGGCTTCTTACTAAGCATTTTTTCATTCTTCGCCATGTCCTCCTCAGGCTCTTTCTTGGGAATTTCTGACTCTTGTTCTTGTAATATGGTTTCTTGCACTTCATCAAATTTACTCAGAGGTGGTGAAATATCCAAATTGGTTTTCTGGGGTGAGCATTTCTTTTCTAAGTCCCACTCAGGATTAGTTGATGGACAAATCTGGCTTCCAATCCACTCCATTACATAATCTTTGCTACATAATTCACCACTACCATTCTGTTTCCACCACCAATCTTTACCCCATTGTTTGATATTTATTGCTTTATCATCTCCATCCAAAGTAGCACCCAATTCCAACTCTTTCCTATGATCAACACTGCTAAGTTCCTCTTCAGTAACTGAAACTTCCTTTCCCTTGGCATTCCTAGTTGTTGCATCATTCTCATTAAAAAAACTCAAATTTTGGGTAACAGAATTCAAGCCAAAGGGTCTAATATTTTGGAAAGTTCTACTACCTTTGGAAGAAGAAGCAGCTTGTAAAGCCATAGCAAAATCTACCTCATCCTGACTCTCCATAGGTGTCCCAATGAGTGTTGGAGTCTCAGTGCCAGTAGTCATTGCTCCTAAATTCCCAGAAAGGTCTTGACTTTTCCATCCCAATTCTTGACTGAACAAATCCACACCAAATTCTTCCTCAAGTTTCAATCTTGACAACCCAAAATCAGAAAGTTTAGCCTTATACTCTGAATCAAGCAGCACATTGCTAGGCTTCACATCCCCATGAATCACTGGTGGGTCACAATCAAGATGCAAAAATGCCAATGCTCTAGCAACATCAAGAATGACATCAAATCTTCTAGACCAATTCATACACAAATTTGACTCATTAAAAAGTGATTCTTGCAAACTTCTATTAGGCATATACTCATACACTACAAGTCTTTTACTTTTCTCTACACAATAACCAAGAAGTGAAACTACAAGTGGAAATTTTATCCCACCAAGAATTTGAAGCTCATTTTGAAACTCCCTTTCACTTTGGAATGAACCAGAGTCAAGTAACTTAACAGCAACCAATTTCCCATCTTTAAGAATTCCTCTAAATACAGTTCCAGATCCACCTTTTCCAATTGAAGTGGAATCACTAAAACCTTCAGTTGCTGACTTTAACTCTTTGTAACTGAACCTATGGAGCTTAACAAGGGGTGTATTGGAATCAAAGGGGTTAGTTCTTGAACGGTGCACCAAAGAGTACCAAAGATAGCAAAGAAAATAAAGAACGGCAAACAAGATTATAAGTGAAGCTAAGGTTGTAATAATGAGAAAGATTATACCTGTCATGTGTCTTATATTTGAAGGAATTGGCTGTCTTGAAGTCACTGTTTCTCTAGTTTAAGGTTCTAACTTGGGGCAGAAAAATTTCAAGAAAGTTGAGAACTTTGAGGACTTCAAGAGGTTTTTGTTAAGTTTTTTTTTTTAAGGGAGAGTGAAAGATCTTGCTTTACAGTTGGATAATCATTTGAGGATTAGTACAATGTCTTAAATGGTTCTTGATGGAATAGTATATACTACTCCTATAGTACTAGTTAGTAGTAGTAGAATAAAGTATTTGAATTTTTGTTTGTTGTTAGTACTATTTTAATGATGTAATTTTGAGTTGAAGTTTTGACGGATGTTAATGATTAAAAAAGAAGAGGGGGGAGAGTATTGGCCCAGTGGCCAATACATTAGTGTATTGCTGTCTGAAGTTCCGTGTTCGAGTCCTCTGATAAGCGAGAGTGGAACTGTATTCCCCAAAAAAATCCCTTCATATGCGTAGGGCCAAGCGGTGTATACTAATCCGTAGGGCCAGGCCGGAGGTGGGGTTTTCTGGGGTATGGGGCCGTAATGCGGTGGGATCAGTCACTTTAAAAAGTTTACCCTACCTTAGTTTTGTCCTCCGGGGCATAGTCCAGTGGCAAAGCCTGGGCACTATAAGGCGCTCTGGCATGGGACAGCGTGGGTTCGATTCCCCGCAAGCACGAAGAAACTCTGCATGTTGGGGAATTTGACCTTGTCTCATTGATCGCTTATGCGCTCCCGACCGCCACCGGAGCACATCCCGCGATTTACCTGGTAATAGTGTTGAAGGACCGGTGCTATTACCTCTAGGACGTAGTCAGGCGCAAGCCTGAAGACCTGAATTATCAAAAAAAAAAGGGGGGGGGAGGGGGAAAAAAATTAGTGAAAGTCTTTTCCTTAGTGGGGAGTGAGGGACCCAGAATTGAGTTTTGACAAACAAAGGAGAATTTGCAGGATTAAAAGTGAAAAGCGATCCAAAGTGTTTGGCCCAGTGGCCAATACATTAGGGTATTGCTGTCTGAGGTTCCGTGTTCGAGTCCTCTGATCAGCGAGAGTGGAACTGTGTTCCCCCAAAAAAATCTCTCCATACGCGTAGGGCCAAGCGGTGTATACTAATCCGTAGGGCCAGGCCGGAGGTGGGGTTTTTACGGGGTATGGGGTCGTAATGCGGTGGGACCGATCACTTTAAAAAGTTTACCCTACCTTAGTTTTAGTCCTCCTGGCATAGTCCAGTGGCAAAGCCAGGCGCTATAAAGGCGCTACGGCATGGGACAGCGTGGGTTCGATTCATGGCAAGAAACTCGCATGTTGGGGAATTTGACCTTGTCTCATTGATCGGTTATGCGCTCCCGAATCGGCCACCGGAGCACATCCCGCGATTTACCTGGTAATAATGTTGAAGGACCGGTGCTATTACCTCCAGGACGTAGTCAGGCGCAAGCCTGGAGACCTGGATTATCAAAAAAAAAAAAAAGTGATTGTGGTGTGTTGGAGTATAGTGCTCTGAGTGCAGTTTGTTTATTTTGGATTGCAGGAAAATCTGGCCTACGTGCCATCTGGATTCCGGGGAGAGCTATTTTGATTACTCCTACTTCATAAGATCTAAGTTATATAGAGTAAAAAGAACTTTTACATACTTCTTTCATTTTTTATCTAATTTAACTTGACATAAAATTTAAAAAAAAAATTGAAATATATGATTAAAAATAATTCTTAGATATTTGTGTGATTGTAAATGATCTCATAAAATTAAATTATTTTAAATATAAAAAATAATCATTTTTTTTAACAAACTAATAAGAAAAGTATGTCAATATTTTGTAGGGAGTATCAATATATTTTTAACTTATTAACGCCCATTATCACCTCTATTTGTAAGTTCAACAATCTCATTCACTATAACCAATTATCTTTAGATTATTTAATAATCTACTTCACCTTGCATCAAGGCAACACGTGAGGAAGACTAAGTAGGCACTCATAAATATTTGCTAATTTTTAATGGAGTCTATCGAAAATTTGCTCGTAGAGAATGTTCTTGACGAATTTTTCGTCGGGAATCCTGTATTTCAAAACAGTATCCCAGTGAGAACATCTTAGTTGGATTAATTTTTAAAAAAAATTAAGAGTATTAAAAAATAGTAATGGCAAAAGTTGAGGCTTTAAAGGTAGAGCTTTTTGAAGTAACACAGAGATCTAACTTTTAGACAAGATAAATCTTGACAAAGAGAATTTCTATTGTTGTTTATTGTAAGGTGTTTTCCCTCTAATAATAAAGTGAAACGACGACTTAAGCAGATTGAGACAAGAATGGAAAAAACAGCTGTGCTTACTTAAAAGATTGTAATGTACTCAATATATTGTAGCAAAGCACCTTTTCAATTTTTTCAAAAGAGCAAATTAAGTGATATTCTTTCAACTTTCCTTGAAGATTAATTTATTAAATATATACACATATGATATAAAAGGTTCTTTCTTGTATGTACTATTACCTTTTAAACATGGAATTTTCTTTGCAGATCTTTATGGTTTTAGCTTGATGAGGTGATGACTTTCTCCTTGGTGTAGTACAGTAATTATAGCACTCTCAAGTATGGTTGTCAATTGGGCTGGATCGGCCCGATTTCGATCCGGCCCACCCCGATTATCGCCCCGCCCTGTCCCGACCCCTAAAAAACACGGAATGAAATTGTAGGTAGCGGGGTTCGATCTCGGCCCGTCCCGATCCCGCCTCGTCCCGATCCGATCCCCCTTTGCAAAAATAATTGTTGCAACACGGCTATAACGGTCATTTTTTGCCCCCACCCCATAAACCCCCTACCCCGTAATATTTATTTTTAACCCTTAAGTTAGTATATTTATACTTTAACCCTATTTCTCAACTATAAATACCTTATTTTTCTCTTCATTTTTCTCACAAATCTTCCTACCATTTCTCTAATCTCTCAATCAACGACCAAAAGGTTAATAGAGGAGCGGGCAGCTTGCTTTGTAAAAAAGAAAAGTGAACCCCTCATTCATGAGGAAAAAGAAAAACCTTCAGATTCAATAAACAAAGATATTGACTAATATATATATAAATGGAATATATGAGATTCTGCACTTTATGGGTCTTGACGCAGGTATGCACTAGCCTACCCTTATTGTATCAAAGTTTAAAAATTGGGAGTGAAGTTGACAACTAGCTTGAGGATCATCTATCGAGCAAAGTTTTAATTTTCAACCTCGTTTATACGTCGATATTTGGTACCTTCGTTCATTCTTTAAATTATTATTGTTGCTTAATTTTAATTAATGTACTTAATTTTATTATCTTTAATTATTTATTTGCATAGTTATAATGAAACGAATTGAACGTTTATTTCTGGTAGAGGTACTAGGGGCAACATGGGTAAAGGTGCATCTTCTAGTAATCATATTCCTAGTCCCGATGATTTCACTTATATAGATGAAACTGATTTTTTAATGATATTAATATTCCATTAAATCATGAGGTATATTCTACACCTGAACCAAACTTTAATTTTGAAAATGAATTAGACGATAATGTAGATAACAAACTCACTAGTGCACCTCCACATCAGGCTCAGACTGAGTCTCAGCGTGAAACTGAAACTGGAATGCCTCCTATTCCCCCTAGTATGAGTCGAGGTCCCAAACAACGAAAATTAAAATCACATGCGTAGAATGGGGACAGTGAGAATCAACTAGCTAGATGTAAAATTTGTGAAGAAGTTTATAAAATTAAAATCATAAAAGGTCATGGTGGGATGGGAGGTTCATTGATACATGTACAAAGCATGCACAAAGCTAGGTATAACGAATATCTGACTGAAAAATCGGGTGTGTCAATGCCTTCTGAGTCGGGACAAGGTTCACATAGTGTCCACGACCAAGTACAGGGTCGAATTAACCCGATGACGGGGGAATTATAGGTCCTAAATATGATAAACACAAAGAAGTAAAATTAGTTGCGGTGGAGGGTTTGCCCTTTTCATTTCCTTCCTCTCCTGGTTTTATTCATTACATTAGAGAAACGTATAATCCTGCTTTTAACGGATTTTCTAGATAAATGTTAGAAGAGACATTTTTAAATTTGCACATGAATATCAACAATTTTTACGTTATGCATTATATCATTTTAATGGCAAAGTCACTATCACTTCTGATATAGACCGTAGTACTAACGGTAATGATTATTTAATAGTTACATGTAATTGGATAGATGAAACTTGGTCTATGCAAAAACGTAGTTTAGCATATATTGATGATAGACACACTGAATTATTTATTGTAAGAAATATTCATGAAATTTGTGAATATTATGGAATTACTGATAAAATTATGACAGTTACATTAGATAATGATACTGCTAATGATTATGCTGTAAACCTTTTAAAAACTCGATTTACTCCATCTTTTTTCGATATTTTTCATATTAGATGTGCATGCCATATTTATAACTTAGTTGTAAAGGATGACTAAAACTTTTTAAAACATTCTTGATAAAGTACAATTTGCTATAAAATTTATTTTTAAAGGTAATAAAATACAAAGACGCGAAGAATATAAAAAAAATTTGTCTTGATTGTGGATTACCTTATAGAAAAATTCAGAAGAAGTTTCGACTAGGTGAAATTCTTTATATAAACAACTACTTGTTGCTCACAAGTATAAAAGACTTATAACTTTATTATTTAAGGCTCATAATCAAAGTCCAACGGATATGCTGGTAGATGATGATTGAGAATTTTTTTTGAAACTTATTGCATTTTTAGAGAAATTTTTTCTAGCTATTAAAGAATTTTCTGGAATTTATTATCCTACTATTTCAACTATGTTATTTTATATAGTTCTAATATTTTTGTTACTTAATGAATATATGCAAAAACCAACTTACAAGTCAGCTATTAAAAATGTTTATAAAAATTTTAAATTTTTTTTTCCTATTTTCACTATTTATTTTATTGGTGTTGTATTAAATCCTACTGCTAAAGTATACGGTTGTAAAACACTTGTTGAAACGATTTATGAAAGCTTTGAAATACTTCCAACAGACCCAACTAAAGAAGAAGTTATGTCTAGCATACACAATGAATGCAAATATATATATATATAATAAAAGACATGCGGTTTCTACCGCTAGTGTTCAAGGCCTTAGAAATAGAATGTTTAGTGGTTCAACTTTTTCACAAGTTAGTGAATTTGATGTTTATGTTTTGCAGGGTGTTGTACCTTACGGATCAATTGTCAATGAAGATGAACGTGAAGACTTGTTGCGATACTGGAAGGAGAATGCGAAGACATTTCCGACACTATCAAAGATGGCCCGAGATGTGTTCAACATTCAAGCGTCATCAACAACGTTTGAAAGTGCTTTTTCTGCTGGAGATTGCAGTATTATTCAGAGATTGGATTAGAACGGGGCGTAGAAGGTGCGGTAAACCAGAAATCAACGAAGAAGACGACTACAACTACAACGAAATCTTGTCTGAGGGAGCATGAAGCGTGTCGAACAATTTGACCAACAACTTCTAGTTCCAACCGAAGATCCTCAAGACATTGTGAGGAAATTAGAAAAAGTATGGTTAACTATGTAAATTTTTTATTGTCAATTTTACTATGTGATTTGCAACTTTTGAACAACGAAACAAAGTTGCAATTTTGAAATTGTATTACAAGAAAATCATAATTCTATTAAATAATATAAGAGACACAAAAACAGTCTTGTAATATTTTTATTACAATATCTTGTTCAATTATTTAAGTGTTAAAATATATATATTTTTAAATTATCTAAAAAAACACCCTAAATCCCGCGACCCGATCCGTCCCGCCAAATCCCGGCCAATCTTTCGGCGGGATGTGAGACGGGATGGAACCTCTTCCCATCCCGCCTATCTCGGCCCGCCAGTCCCGCCGAATCTCGATCCCGACCCACCCCCTCATCCCGCCGAATCGTGTCCTGCCGGAACCCGTCACAGCCCTCCCCGCCCCATTGGCCACCCCTACCCTCAAGTCTGAAATTCCAAAATTGCCAGAGGAACTAGTTTTATGTGAGTCTTTTCAATTATTCTCATTGGTTAGTCATAGTAATGCAACCACGTAGGGTAACTATTAATGTGTATATAGAATCCCAATTCAATGTCACCACCATAATTAGAATATATCTCATATATTTTGTATATAGAATTATATTAAGTAGAGGATTCATTATTTGACTAGAATTCTACATTGTACACTATATATATTTGTATTAATGAGAAAGCCTCCCCAAGGGAATTGATACAATCTCACATGGTATCAAGAGCCAAAATCCTAAAAATCTAAAACTTTTTTTTTCCTCTTCTCGGCATTACCGCCCCCCCTTAATTTTTTCCGACGGTAAAAGCCCCCCCACCACTTCTTTCGGTTTTTAATGGATTCTTCTTCCCCCAATGTTTCCGCTTCCTCCGGCATCGTCACTCAAACACTACCCATGACCCCCTCCTCACTATCTTTCCATCCGGCTCTCGCAGTTACCAATATCAAGAATTTTATTCCTATAATTCTTGATCAGGAAGATGGTCAATATTGGTCATGGGTGGAATTGTTTCGAATTCATGCATGTGTATATCACGTGCTGACCATATTGACGACTCAATCTCGCGCCCTCTGAAATTGATGACACAACTTGGCGTCGTCTCGATGCCGTCATCAAACAATGGATCTATGACACAATCTCTAAGGACTTACTTCACACCATTATGAAAACTGGTGCCTCCGCTCATGAGTTATGGACACGCTTGGAAGAAATTTTTCAAGACAACAAGCACACTCGCGCAGTGTATTTGGAAGAACAATTCAACAACACTCGTCTTGAAATTTTTTCGAACATGTCTGAATATTGCAAACAGTTGAAACTGGTCGCATACCAATTATCCAACGTTGGAACGCCCGTCTCTAAAACAAAAATGGTCTTACAGTTGGTTGCAGGCCTCCCGAAGGGTGAATATGACACCCTCGCCACTATGATACAGTAGGTTGATCCCTTACCCAGTTTTAACAAAGCTCGTTCGCAACTTTTGTTGGAAGAAACCCGACGTGCAAAGCAAGATGAGCACACCAAAAAAACACTTGCAGTTGAAACGCCTGTCCAAAATAACATCACCTCCACCAGAAAATACTCAAACCCGCAACAACCGCGGCGGCAGGGGCCGCGACAAAAAAGGAAGGGGGAAAGGCCACCGCGGGCAGGCTCAACAATTCCAGCAACAGATGGGCCAGCTAGGGGTGAGCATGGGTACAGGGTACCCAGATACCCGACCGGAATCGACACTAACGGGTAGGTTCCGGGTAGATATATTATAATAACGGGTAGGTTCCGGGTAGATATATTATAATAACGGGTAGGGTCCGGATAGTAAAATTAGGAACCGGTCAATGTTGGGTCAGGTTTCGATTCCGGCAAATAGAGACAGGGTACCCGGACCCGGAACTGATACCCGAAACCTATAAAATATTAAATATTTTTACTCTTTTTAGAAACATTTGGACCACTTTTAACTTTCTTCAGAATTGTTTGTTGCACGCACGCCTGCACATTGATTTTTCTCACCCCAAGACGTAAATATTTTAGCTTTTTCACCCCTTTATTCTAGAATGCTCTTTGTGCCCTAAGAGAAAACACCCAAAACTCTCTCAATAACAGTGGCGTTTTAGCTACACCACCGAGCTTCATCGTCGTCATTGTTGAAGCTTTCTCTCAGGTACTTTCATCGTTGTCGTCATTGAAGCTTCACCTTTGCATCTTTCTCTCCCTTGGTTGTGTTCACGTCATTCCTAAAATGCATATGGGTTCATATCTAACTCTTCAATTTCTTTTTAATATCATATGCTTCTGTTCTATTTCAGGCGATACTCATCTTCAATTTGTATTACTTTTTTATTTGAAATGTAAATCTATTAAAATTTGTGTATATTTTTGTAGTTGTGAAGATGAAATTTAGGGATTGTATAATAAAGCTTTTCTTTTGTATCGAAGAGCTTATGAACACGAAAATAAGTTTAATTCAGATATTTTCAAATTTATTTTGAAATCAACACGTTCAATTAATTGAGTGTCAAATTTGGCTTGCAATTTTAGGTTTTGGTTACATAATTAGCTTTTCTACAATGAATACGTTTTCTAAAACTTCTTATAAGGGTACTAAAAACTCCGATTGCAGGCTAAAAAACTACTTGATAAAATTATTTTAGAACTCTTTTTTATTCTCATAGGCTTAAAAATTGTTGCTTAATTTGTGTTTTTTATTTACAAGTACCTGGGAACCTATTCGGACAGGGTCCGGGTAGGTTCCGGGTAATGATTGCTACGGGTAGGTTCCGGATAGTAAATTTAGGAACCGATCTTTTACCGGGTAGGGTCCGGGTAGTTCAAAAATGTTAGGGTACCCGGACCCGCTCACCCCTAGGGCCAGCCCACCAACATTCCCAATTGGTAAGGCCCAGCTGGTACATTTCAGCATGCAAACTGGGCTCCTTACCCGACTACTGTTTCGGCCCAGTCCCTCTACCCTCAATAGGGGGTACTGGGCCATGCTTATGGTTACCGATAAGCCCATCAGCAGCAACCACAAGCCTACTTCATGCAGTCCTCCTATCAAACAGTCAAATGTCGTGGCCCCCACAGATTTGGGCCAAGCTTTCAGCAGTCTAAACCTACAACAACCCGATGAAAATTGATACGTAGATTCGGGAGCCACTTCTCATCTCACCCGGTCCGCAGGTAATCTCTGTCAACTGTTTTGTTTAAAGTCTCCTCAATTTATTACAGTTAACAATGGTCACCGCATTCCAATTCAGGGCCAAGGTAACACCCACACCAAGCCACCCCACCCACCTTTCTCCCTGAACAATATCCTATATGCCCCAAATATCATCAAAAACTTAATCTCCATTTGCAAGTTTACTCGTCATAATTCTGTGTCTGTAGATTTTGACCCATTTGGTTTTACTGTAAAGGATCTGCATACGGGGATACCTCTTACGAGATGCAATAGCACAGGGGATCCATATCCATTTACATCATCCTCCGCTGTCAGTTCCAGCCGTCACACATCTCTTACTGCTCTCTCTCCGTCAACCTGGCACAATAGGCTTGGACATCCAACGGCTCTTGTTTTTCATTTTCTTCGAAGTAATAATTTTATCAGTTGTAACAGAAAACTTACTCTACATTGTGCTTCTTGTCAATTAGGCAAACATACTCGTCTTCCGTTTAATTCATCTACTAGTGTTACGCTTGCCCCTTTTGATATTGTCCATGCTGATTTGTGAACATCTCTCATCCCTAGTTCGTTGGGTCATAAATACTATCTGGTCTTGTTAGATGATTTTCTCACTACATCTGGATTTATCCACTCAAATTCAAATCAGAAGTCTTTGCCAAATTTCTTGAATTTTGCAAATTTATCAAAACACCATTTGAAAGACCCATAAAATCTTTTCAATGAGATAACGGACGTGAATTCAATAATTATGCTTTTCACAAATTCTGCAAAAATAATGGCATGATTTTCCATTTTTCGTGTTCTCACACCTCTCCTCAAAATGGTAAAGCAGAACGTATTATTCGCACCATAAATAACATGGTTAGAACTTTACTGTTTCATGCATCGTTACCTTCTTCCTCTTGGGTATATGCAGTCAAAATGGTGGAATACGTCCTTAATATTCTACCCACTAGCACACTCCATAATATGACCCCCACCGAAATCCTATACCGTCGGATCCCCTCCGACGATCACCTCCGAATATTCGATTGTCTGTGCTATCCTAATTTGTCCTCTACCGCCCCACATAAATTAACACCCCAAACCACTCCATGTATCTTCTTAGGCTTTTCGCCTAACCATAGGGGCTATTTATGTTATGACTTGTCCACCCGTCAACTTCACATCTCTCGTCACGTCACCTTCGACGAGACGACGTTTCCATTTTTGAACATTTAAAAAATTTGACAAACGGACTATAATTTTCTTGACGAAACTGACCCCTCCCCCGTCATTATTCGTGAATTGTGTCAGCCCACCACCGTCAACCAAAGTCCGCCACCTACTGCCGTCTCTCCTGACCCCACTAGGGTCTCCTTGTCTCCCGTTGCCTCACCATCTTTCCCGATGTCGACTGCCACAGTCTCCGACGATCGACCATCGTCACCAGTCCCTTCTCCGATCACTCTCTCCGTGTCTGTGTCACCACCGTCGTTCCAGCACCCACCACCTATCCAAAGCCCACCCAACACTGCAATCGTCGCCTCACCAAACTAGTTTACCACCAACCCACCACTACCGACACCATACCCCACCTCATTGATCTCTCCAACCCTACAACTACCCAGATCGAGGACCACCCACAACAATCCCCCTGTCACCAACTCCAGCCCCAACATACCAATTTCACACCCTGTTCCCGACGGCAACCCTATTCCCGATGGAAACAATGTTCCCGATGAAAACCTCATCCCTTGCCAAATTACCGACCCCAACAGTCCCCTAAACCAGCTAACAACATCCCATCGTATGGAAACTCGTGCTCAACACGGGATTTTCAAACCCAAAGTCCATTTTAACCTATCCACAGAAATCATATCCCAAATTCCTAAAAATCCCAAATTAGCCAAACAGGACCCAAATTGGAATGCGGCCATGCGTGAGAAATGGGTGAATATGATTCGATGCATGTGGCTCTTTCATCACAAATTCAGGGATAGTGGTGAGTTAGAAAGGTACAAGGCAAGCCTAGTGGCCAATGACACTAATCAGCAGGAGGGTATTGATTGTGGTGAGACATTTAGTCCGGTCGTTAAACCGGCTACTATCCGCACAGTTCTGAGCATTGTTATGGGTAAGTGTTGGCTGATTCACCAACTTGATGTGAAGAATGCATTTCTTCATGGAGATCTGAAAGAAAATGTCTATATGCATCAGCCGCCTGACTTTGTCCATCTAGCAGCCCCACATTACGTATGTCATCTCCGTAAGTCACTTTATGGTATGAAACAGGCTTCACGTGCATGGTATGATCGATTTGCTCAGTATATTATGCAGCTTGGGTTCGTATGTAGCAAGAGTGATACTTCTCTATTTTTTTTCATCGTGGTAGTAGCACTGCATATTTATTGTTATAGGTGGATGACATTGTGCTCACTGCCTCCTCTGATGTGTTGAAGAATGAGATTATTACACTGCTCAAATCCGAATTTGCCATGACTGACTTGGGAAAATTGAGCTATTTTTTTGGGTATATTAGTGACTCGGTCTGCGAATACCCTCTTTTTATGTCAGCGTAAGTATGCGGAGGAAATAGTGCACATGGCTAAAATGGCTAATTGCAAAATCATGTCCACCCCGGTTGACTCTAAATCAAAGCTTAGTGTTGTTGATGGTGATCCAGTATCTGATCCCACCCTTTACAGAAGACTGACAGGTGCACTACAATATCTTATATTCACCAGACCTGACATTTCGTATGTTGTTCAGTAGGTATGCTTATTTATGCATTCCCCAGGGAGCCTCATTACACTGCCCTTAAACGAATCATTCGATATGTTAAGGGCACCATTGATTATGGATTACATCTATACCCCTCCGCACCGATCAGATTGTTAGCCTACACGGATGATGATTGGGCAGGCTGTCCGGACACACGACACTCCACCTCAGGCTACTGCGTGTTTTTTGGGGATAATCTCATTTCATGGTCTGCCAAGAGGCAAGCCACATTGTCCCGTTCGAGTGTAGAAGCAGAATATAGAGAAGTTGCAAATGTTGTTGCTGAGATCTGTTGGCTCCGAAACCTTCTTTTGGAGCTTCATTGTCCCTTGCGTAAAGCGTCTGTTGTATATTGTGATAATATATCCGCTAATTATTTATCTCATAATCCGGTTCAACATACGGACCAAGCATATTGAGATAGATATACACTTTGTTCGTGAGAAGGTTGCTCTCGGTCATGTTAAAGTGTTACATGTGCCTTCCTCATATCAATACGCGGATAGCTTCACAAAGGGCCTTCCTCGACAGCTATTCCTCGACTTCATATCCAGTCTCAGCGTCCGGCCTCCTCCCGCTTCGACTGAGGGGGTGTATTAACGTGTATATAAAATTCCAATTCAATCTCACCACCATAATTAGAATATATCCCATATATTTTGTATATAAAATTATGGTAAATAAATGATTCATTATTTATATGTATTTGTATTAATGAGAAAGTCT
This sequence comes from Anisodus acutangulus, assembly GCA_029783415.1. Taxonomy (NCBI): domain Eukaryota; kingdom Viridiplantae; phylum Streptophyta; class Magnoliopsida; order Solanales; family Solanaceae; genus Anisodus; species Anisodus acutangulus. The sequence continues at coordinate 6,326,391 of CM056497.1, forward strand.
CTCCAAGGAAATTGATACAATCTCACGGTAACAATACTTGAATGAAGGATGAAAAGGGTATTTTATCACTCCGTTCCCGTGCATGAGACACTAGTTTCTACTACGTAGTAGCTTTTTCTAATATATATATATATATATATATAAAGATAATTTAATTTAAATTCTTCATTTTACTTTAATGAAAACTTTTATAGTAATATAAATATTATGACACGTTTAAGATTGTAGATTTAAAAAATCTTCATTTCTTTTTTAAATTTCATGCTAAATCAAAATATATCACATGAAGGACACAGAGAAACTATTAATCTTTTGCTGTTATTTGTAAGAATTTCATAGTTGTCTTATAAGTAACAAAAAATGTATTTTCACTAATGTGTCAGTATTTTGTTCCTTCCATTGTTAAACTAATGGTAAGCAAGATCTGGAGATCATAGCAATATGAGAAGTGGGAAAAAGAATGTCAGAATTAGGCTAAAATGAGCATTGGATCCATGGATGTTGTAGTGAAAACAGAAAGAAAAAGGAAAAAAATTAAAGAAACAAAACTATGATTTTTGGGGGTGGAAAGAGAAAAAGAAAAAGGTGATGGATCAAATTGGATATCCTAAAAGAAAAACAAATGAAGTCCGAAAGGGCAAATGGCAACAGAATGGATGCAGATGCTTTCTCTCCTTATCTTATTGTCTAATTTTTTCTTTGTATTGTGCGCGTCTCTATCTATATGCCCTTTATTTTGCTTTCCAAGCAAAGCAACTATACTATAGTATTAATTTATTGATTGACTTGATTAGTCACACTTTCAATACGTATCACTTGACTATCCATTTATATTATCATCATCATAAAACAAGGAATGTGGGTTTTTCCCTTGTGTAAATGAAAAATTAGGTTGTACTAATTGACAGAACCCGGGTATATAGACGGTATATCAAACCAACAATATTTAGGTTACTTACCATAATTTGTAGAATTCGTGTACAAGTGTAATTATGATATTAGTAGTATAGTAGGAATATAATTTTTCATATTTAGAGATTGTAAATTGTATATCTAACCTATTCATTAATGAAAATAATCAAGAGATTATTCTCTTTCATGGTATCAGAAGTCTAGGGCAAATATTTTCCTTCTCCCCGCATTTCGCAGCCCTCTCAGAAACTGTGCCTTGGCCAACAACCAGCTTTCTTCTGTTCTTCCCAAATTTTTCTTCCAAATCCCTAAATTATCCTCTTATTCTTTCAGTATGTCTACCTCAAAGAACACGTTTCATCCTGCTCTTACAGTCTCCAACATCAAGAACCACATCCCTATTGTTCTTGAAATGAAAAACGTCCAATACGTGACGTGGGCGAAATTATTTAAAGTTCATGTACGCTCGCATCAAGTCCTTCATCACATCATCCCGGCAACAGGCAAGGAGAAGGTGCCTACCCCCGAGGATAACCCTGCGGTATGGATGACTCTTGATGCTACCGTTCTCCAGTGGATTTATTCCACTATCTCTACGGACCTCTTGCAGATGATTATTGAATCCGACGTCACAGCGATGGAAATTTGGAATATGGTGCATGATATATTACAATATAACAAGAATTCCAGTGATGTCACTCTTGAGCAGGAATTTTTCCATGTCAACATAGAGGATTTTTCGAATGTTTCGGCCTATTGTAAAAGGCTGAACGAATTGGCGATCAACTTAAAAACTTTGATGCGCCCGTCACCAATGATCGTCTTGTTCTTCAAATGGTTACAGGCCTACCCGAGGCCTATAATGGCGTTGAGACGCTTCTTCGTCAAAGTAATCCACTACCACCGTTCTATCAGGCCCGTTCCATACTCATACTAGAAGAGGCCGGCTTGGCTAAAAGGCGGCTACCGGAACACATCTCGTCATGATAATGGCCACATTAGACGATCCTCACTCATTCACGGATAATTCTAGCCAAAACCGTAATAACAGTGGCGGCAAAAAGGGACAAACTCAAAAAAATGGAGGCAAAAACCGCGGCGGTGGCAGTAGCGGTGGCGGGGGTCAGAGCAGTGGCGACAATGGCGGACGTGGTGATAGTGGCCAGCTGGGCCACAGAACCGCTGGCCCCAACCTTGGGCTAACTGGCCGTGGGGTTGGGCATGTGGACAGTGGCCCAACTCCCCCTTTCATCTTGGCAACTCCAGCAAATTGGGCCACCAGGCCCAGTTTTTCACCTAATTCAGCAAAACAGCATGTTGGGCCTTGGTAGCAGGCTGTCTTGCTTGGGCCTCGGCCTCAGCCTTAGCAGGCCTTCACTATTGCGGGCCCAACGACAGTACCAACGCCCACGGATATCGAGGCCACGATGCACACACTTGGATTAAACCATCTGGACGCAAATTGGTATATGGACACCAGTGCCACTTCTCATATGACATCCGCATAAGGTAATCTCTCGTCTTATTTCAATTTGAGCAATAATCGTGGTATAACTGTTGATAATGGTGAGTCAATTCCAATTCGTGGTTATGGTCACGTAAATTTGTCTCCCCCGCATCCACCTCTCGTCTTAAAAATGTTCTTCATGCCCCTCACTTAATTAAAAATTTGGTGTCTGTCCGAAAATTCACAATTGATAATTGGATCTTTGTTAATTTTGACCCTTTTGGATTTTCTGTGAAGGATTTCAAGACGGAGATACCTCTAATGAGATGTAATAGTAGGGGAGAGCTTTATCCAATCACCGCCTCTACCATTTCCACGAGTCAAGCCACACCTTCAACGTTTGTCGCTCTTGCTCCTTCTTTGTGGCATGCACGTTTGGGTCATCCGGGGTCGTCTATTATTTCTTCTTTGCAAAATAATAATTTTATTGATTGTAAGAGTACGTGTAGTACTCATATTTGTCCTTCTTGCCCTTTAGGAAAACATGTTAAATTACCGTTTGTAGCCTCTACTTCTAGTACGTCGATGCCTTTTGACATTATACATAGTGATTTATGGACATCTCCCATTTTGAGTTCTATGGGCCATCGTTATTATGTTTAATTTTTGGATGATTATTCTACTTTTTTGTGGACTTTTCCTTTGTCTAAAAAGTCTCAAGTTTTTTTCACATTCTTAAAATTTTGAGCTTTCATCCGTACCCAATTTAAACGAGAAATTAAAAACACTCAATGTGATAATGGTAGTGAATATGATCATGGGCCTTTTCGGGAATTTTGTGACACTCATCGCATATCTTTTCGATTTTCTTGTCTTCATACGTCCTCACAGAATGGGAAGGCCGAAAGAAAAATTCGTATCATTAATAATATTAACCTTTTTAGCCCATGCTTCACTACCTCCTTCTTTTTGGCATCATGCGTTACAAATAGCTACCTACCTCTTTAACATTCTCCCTAACAAAGGTTTAGTAGAGCGCTCCCCACTTAAAATTCTTTCTGATAAAGATCACTCGTATTCTCATATTCGGGTATTTGGGTGTTTGTGATATCCACTTTTTCCGTCCACTGCAATCAATAAACTTCAATCCCGGTCTACCGCTTGTGTATTTTTGGGTTATCCGTCGAATCATCGTGGGTACAAATGTTTTGATTTATCTTCAAATAAAATCATAATTAGTCGTCATGTTATTTTTGACGAAACCCAATTTCCGTTTGCTAAATTGTCCACTTCCGTGTCTATTAATTATACTTTTTTGGACGATGCTCTCTCCCCGTATATTCTCCAACAGTGGGCCCACCCTACCCGTGAGTCAAATCTGCCAGCGGGCCTACTGCCTGCTGGCCCAAATAATCTACCTACCGCACCATCCAGTGACCTAGGTCCATCACCCACTGTTTCTCGGCCAGCAGGCCCACTGCCTGCTGGCCCAATAATTCATCCTCTAGTCCAGTCTGTTTCTCCAGTCTAGTCAAGTCAAATTTTCCAGTCCAGCAGGGCCACTGCATGCTGGCCAGTCCCGAGGCAGTTCGCCAACATCCCCGGTCCAGTCTGTTTCTATTTCAAGTCAAGGGCCCATTACTTGTAGTCAAGTGGTATTTTTAAACATAAACGACATTTTAATTTAAATTCTAATGCCACTAAATCACCCCTACCACATAACCTAGTGTCTGCTCTTCATGACCCGAATTGGAAAATATTCATGGATGATGAATATAATGCTCTTATTGAAAATAAGATGAGGGAGTTGGTGCTCCGTCCGTCTGGTGTCAATATTATTCGTTATATGTGGATTTTTACTCATAAGAAAAATTATGGCGGGTCGTTTGAGAGGCATAAGGCCCGTCTTGTAGGTGATTGTAAAATTCAACAGGTTGGCGTGAATTGTGGTGAGATATTTAGTCCAGTGGTCAAACCGGCTACCATTCACACTATTCTCAGTCTGGCTCTCTAAAAAACATGACTCATTCATCAGTTGGATGTGAAAAATGTTTTCTTACACGGTGATCTTAAGAAAATAATCTACATGCATCAGCCCTAGGGATTTAGGGACCCCAATTACCCTCGTTATGTTTGTTTGTTGAAGAAGTTCTTGTATGGGCTTAAGAAGGCCCCACATGCTTGGTATAAGAGGTTTGCAAATTTTGTGTCTACTATTGGGTTTTCTCACAACAGGTCTGATCACTCTCTATTCATCTATCGTCGTGGTACTTCTATGGCATACATTCTGTTATATGTGGATGATATTATTTTGACTGCCTCTTCTGATAATCTGCGCAAGTCTATCATGACCCTTCTAAGTTCAGAGTTTGCTATGAAAGACTTGGGATCCTTGAACTAGTTTTTGGGCATCGCTGTCACTCGTCATGTATGTGGCCTATTTTTATCATAGAAAAAGTATGCAACCGAGATCATTGAGAGAGCTGACATGTCATCTTGTAAGTCCTCAACTACTCCGATTAATACCAAACCGAAGCTTAGTGCTCATACTAGCACACCATACGAGGATCCCACCCACTATCACAGTCTTGCAGGGGCTCTTCAGTATCTTACCTTCACGAGACCATTTATTACTTATGCAGTCCAGTAGGTGTGTTTATTTATGCATGATCCGAGGGTTGAGCATATGTATGCGCTCAAATGCATTATACGATACATACAGGGCATACTTGATTATGGTTTGCATTTATATCCGTCCTCCGTCTCTACTCTGGTGTCTTATACAGATGTTGATTGGGGTGGATGTCCAGATACCAGACGTTCGACCTCTGGTTATTATATGTTTCTGGGTGACAACTTGGTTTCTTAGTCAGCGAAACGCCATGCTATTTTATCGCGATTCAGTGTGGAGACAGAGTATCGAGGGGTAGCCAATGTAGTGTCTGAGTCATGTTGGCTACGTAATCTTCTATTAGAGCTACACTTTCCGATTCAGAAAGCTACATTGGTTTACTGTAATAATGTCAGTGTAATCTATCTCTCTGAAAATCCGGTTCAACATCAGCGCACTAAACATATCGAGATGGATATTCACTTTGTTCGACAAAAGGTAGCTCGAGGACAAGTATGTGTCTTGCATGTCCCTTCAAGGTACCAAATTGATGACATCTTTACTAAGGGTCTTCAATTGGTTCTGTTTGAAGATTTTAGGGACAGTCTCAATGTACGACAATCGTCCGCTATGACTGCGGGGGTGTGAATATTTAGGTTACTTACCATAATTTGTAGAATTCTTGTACAATTATAATTATGATATTAGTAATATAGTAGGAATATAATTTTTCATATTTAAAAATTATAAATTGTATATATAGACCTCTGCATTAATGAAAATAATTAAATAATTATTCTCTTTCACTACTAGCTAGTGGCCATGTGTACCAAGGACTTATTTGGATCTATTCCTCTATATACTTCATGAAGACACACATGTAGCGGTACGGTAGGCAAAATGTCAAAATCGAGTACACCACCCTTGAGCAAGATGTGTCATTTTGCTGCTTTCCCAAAAAAAAAACGTGTAAAAATTCTAAATATAATGTACGTTGATACTGCTTGAATATAAGTCACAGTGAAAATTAATTTGAAACGGAAAGTAAAATTAAAACTTTAAAATCCTAGATCCATATCACCTCAAATTGTAACGATAAATATTTGTAACATACTTGTAATAGTAATATACTAATGACACTGAGCACCAAGCTAGGGTGGAATTCCGAATCTTTTTTGACTAAACACTGAGCACACATATGACTAAACACTGAGCACACATAGTCCAGTGGCAAAGCCTGGGCGCTATAAGGCGCTCTGACATGGGACAACGTGGGTTCGATTCTCCGCAAGCACGAAGAAACTCTGCATGTTGGGGAATTTGACCTTGTCTCATTGATCAGTTGTACGCTCCCAGAAAACTGGCCACCGGAGCACATCCCGCGATTTACCCGGTAATAGTGTTGAAGGACCGGTGCTATTACCTCCGGGACGTAGTCAGGCGCAAGCCTGGAGACCTGGATTATCAAAAAAAAAAAAAAAGATAAGAAGGCATGGGATGGGGAGATATGAGCTGATAATGGTATTAAACGCAGAGTTGCTTTCTTGTGCTTAGACAGTAGTAGCAAGCAAAAGAAAATGTTTAGCTATAGGACCATTTTCACCAGCAAGGGACTATATATTGCTTTTTTATTTCTTCTTGCTAGTAATAACTACTGTCCATTGTAGTGCTTTCATTTTTGTTGTCTTCAAAATTCTCTTTTCCGTTTAATGTTTAGCTAACTTTATGGGCCGGTGTGAAATCATTGTCTAGTCGTATTCACGGAAATTTGCACGAGTTGCTTTATGCTTTACCCTTCTGGGAACAGTGACAAACAGAGGCTTCTAATGATGGAAGTGTTGAATAATATTCCTCCCTCTAGAGATTCCAAGTAGAAATGTCAAAACTCAAAAGTACTTAATATTAGACTAAATACATCGATAACCTCTTAATTTGTTGGTAAAACCCAATGCTTATGAAGATTTGAATTGATAGAAGCTATTGAAATCAAAATTAGTCCAACTTTACATCTCCTTTTGTTGGTCAGTGACCAATGAAAAGCATTTAGAACAAAAAATTTACCTTATTTCCTTCAAAAGGAAAATCTTTATAGACTATAGGCTATATCATTTCATTTTGTTCGAGTTGGTTAGTCTTTTATGGTAATTAAAAGAAAAAAAAGGGTTAGGATATTCATATGCTTTATAGTGGCATGAAGAAAATTATACTGCAGTAAATTAAGAAATTCCAAGAGATTTCTTATAGTTTATTATTAGTGAGGGGAGCCTGTAAGTAATAGAGTACTTGCCGAGAATATAAAAACGTATAGATCCTTATTTATTGGAATTAAATGCCAAACGGAGTCTGTTGAAATTGTTACCCTTAAGTTACAAATCGGCTCCTAATTTAAACAGAATTAGACAAGGACTTTTAAACTACTAGCTAACAGTGTAATGACTACTTGAATCAACATATATTACGCACTGATATGTTATCTCTTTCTCATCAATTTATTGTGTGCATAAGAGGATTCTAATAGGATGAGAAAAAGAATTCACTAGGGTCGACTTGAGTTGAAAGATTGTTGGCAATTGAGTATGGGAAAAGATGGAGAAAGTGTGTTGCTTTAATGGATAACTTGAAGTTGATAAAGACAAAGGATATTAAGTTGAAAAAATTTCTTAGTAACACTTTTCGTGTGCATATATTCACTAATTGCGATGAGATTGAGTTGATTTTCCAGCATTTTAAAGAGATTTTCTATAACTTGAGTGACTTTATAGTAACAAAAAACAGTTTAGAGACTTTGTAGGGAAAAGGTATAAGTTTGATGACCGTTTGAGGAATTAACTCGCCTTAGCGCATTTACCAAGTTTTTCCCTAGCCGAATTACGAGATAAGATAATGGTTTTATCATACAACAGCTTCACGCTTGCAAATTAGTTCACCACCTTAATACATTAGCAAGTAGCAACCATTACAAGTAAAACAAGATCGAGTTTGAAGGTGGATACTATGCAGTTCCTTCCAGTTGCCAAACTACTTATCGAAAACTAGATGATCGGAGATACTTGCATCACATTTTCGAAGCTTTGGCAAAGCTGAAAAATATGGATGACTGATCTGCTAGAAGAACCTGCGGATTACCCTGTTCAACCTGTAAAGCGAAAAAAAAAGATGAGAAACTGGATAAATCTCAATTTGGATGACACATCCTGCAAATATTAGCATCTTAAATATAGCCTTACACCATGAAAGCGATGGTCTTTCTTTTTCTATATATTTATCCTCTCTAACATGCACCAATTTAACAACTAAAGAATGTTCATCAGCTGAAAATCAACATACAGTGGATGAGCACTAAATTGAGTGCAAGACTTGTTTGATTGTTCATATCAGCAGCTCTAAAGATGGAAGTAGTGCAAGTAAAGCATAAACCAAGTTTGCAATAAAACGACGATCTTTTTCCTAGTGGCTCTACCATGTCAGTGAATGAAAATGAAACCATAAATAAATGATGAGGCAGAATTAAGTTGTTAAGAATAATATCTGACCATTGTGCCAACCTACTTTCAAGATATGTATAATAATAATTACTAATAATTAAACCAAAGAGACTTGAAAATATCACTAGTCTGCTAGTTGTGTTATATTCTTATAATGCATTCTACATCTAGACATAGTATAAAGAAGACTGTTTGTTTACCAGAAATCCTCGATCCAAAATCAGGATATTGTCCATGTTCAAAACTGAGGAAATGCGATGGGCAATTGTGATAACCGTTGTTCCCTGGCATTCAGTGGCTAGAGTTTTTTGCAGTTTTGAAGTTGTTTCAGTGTCCACATTTGCCGTGCATTCATCCAAGCAAAGCACCTGCAGAAAAATGCAAACTGTCAGTACTCTCTCCCATTTCTTGTACACACTTCCATAGCAACTCCGTTTACACATTATACGACCTTGCAGGACTTGAGGAGAGCACGTGCAAGGCAGAGTAGCTGCTTTTGACCAACCGAAAATGCTGTTCCAGACCCCTTTAGTTGAACATCCAGTCCACCTGCTGCTTCTACCTCCTCCTTGATGTGACATTTTTCTAGGACATTCCAGATCTCAAAATCCCTGTTCTCTTGCAATGGATCTAGATTTTTCCTGAGATATTTATTATGCAGACATGTAAGGGAAGCCATATTGCCAACCAATCATCATTAAGATAAATACTACATGCTTTGGCCAGTTCTGGTGTTACAGAAGGTAAAAAGGAAGGAAATGTTGTATAAGACAATATGATACAGAAAGAAGTAACAAGTAATATCTCTCCATGTCAATTACCTAATTGATCCTTCAAACAAGAAAGGAGCCTGGGGAACAACAGCAAAGCTTGAGCGAAGATATCTGACAGAAACACCAGCAATGTTTACCCCATCAACCATGATAGGTCCTCCACATGTTGGGTAGAGTCGAAATAGGGCATTCAAAATACTTGATTTTCCTGCACCTGTTCTTCCAATTATACCAACCTGATAGATACCACGGCAACTTTTAACTCCAATGTCACTGGAATCTGGAGGAGCCAACACTTAAAGAAAAAAAACATAAAAATATCACATCACTTGAATCCCATCCCTCGTAGCAGCCCCTTTGACACCTTTGATCATTTTGAATCTTCAAAGAAAAGACTCAGAACGTTGCTCTAGTGCTAGGAAACCCTCCAAGAAATCCAAACGGGAGAAAATAATAAACATTACAAAGTGCAAACGTTAATTTTGTTTAGGATACCTTCATCATGACATCTAAGGGATGGATGATATAAACTAAGAATTGGTGCAAATTAGAACATCGCTGCTCTTAACTATTAAGTTTCCAAAGTAACATTAGCACCACTAACCCTAATGACAGGAAAATCTGGATAACAGAAACACCAAATAGTGTTAGCGAATTAGCTTTATCACCATACAAGGTTCCTATTCACTATGATTGTCTAAAGTTCCAGTTAACTACATTCACTTTAATTGCAATGAATACAAGGAATTATACTATTGGCCTGATGACTTGATACAACACAGACTTCCTGAAGTGAAGGTCTCTATGTAAAACAAGGAAATTACAATTACTTGATTCATAATCATCATCTTGCTCTAAGATAGTTTTGCTCCAATTATTGACCTGTGTGATTTGCAAGTGTCAGGTTTGCAACTAAAGGATGCGGTAGTAGATGTCCAAAGTAGACAAACAGACCTGTGTTCCCCCGGCAATGGTGAAAGAAACACCACACAAAGCAGGAGGCAGTTGTGGCTTGTACTTAAGTGACACATTGACAAAATTGATCTCTCCTTGATGTGGCCATTGTGGATGTAACAAACAACCTCCAACATCTTCTTCTTGAGGAACATCCATGCACTATACAATGGGGAGTAATTAGGAGATTTCAATTGTATGATAAAATGTTTATGAATTGTATTTCATTTAGTTACCTGTAGGATCCTCTCAACAGAAACCATCTCTTTCTCAGTTTCTGTGAAACTTGTTAAGAAACTTCCAAGTAAAGACACAATTGGAGCCGCATATGAGAGAGCTAAACCAACCTGTTCACGTAGAATCGGAACATCAAAATCAGAGAAGATTATGATTGCTTTGCTGTAAACTGTCAAGAGCAAAAGAACCAGTCAAAACTTACCAACCCTGGAGTACCTAAATTGATGGGGAGGTATTCATGAGAACCAATAACTGCCATCACGGCAATGAATGAGACGATAAAAGCTGCCAGCAACTGAAAAAGTTGAAATCTTTCAGTAGCAAGTATAACATCATGATACATCAATTCTTTAGTATTACAATATGAAGTACACAAACCAGAAAATGTGTGCACAACAATGTTCACAAGTCACATTGTCAAACTTAAGAAAATGGTGACATAAAAATCAGAAGTAGTTCCACTAAAGTGGAATTGAAAGTGTAACACATACCTGAAGGCGCAGGGAGAGCCACAAACTAGCTGTTACTTCTGAATACGAAGTCCTCTGATATGTCATCAGATGCTTATTAAATTTGAGTAGAAAAAGATCCTGCCCAACAATAGAGTTTGTTTGAATTTCTGAACGGAACAAGGAGGTTGGACAACAAATTATCCTTGGAGAAGTTGGAATACAGAGCACTCAGAAAGATAATTTCCACGCGTAGGATGCAATGGGATTTTCTGTCTGGCAATAAAAGGAGGCCAGAAACTGCTATTTATGATGCTATGAAAAACTACATTCCCTAATTGTGTAATGTACAAGGGAAATTATTAAGCAACTGCCTTTTAACGTTCACTGCAACCTTACTGTTCCTCTATAGAATATGGGTGTTAGACACCTGAAATCTATATGAATATGTTGAAATTATGGAAGGACAACATAAACAAAAAACTAACATGAGGAAGAATATTTACTTGTGATCATGTTCTGTCAAACAGGCGCATTTTTTCAAAAGAAAGATAGCACATGTTCTCACTCTCCCATCAAAATTAGATTTATCTAAAAGTATGTCGTCATATCAAGCTAAAACTATTAGAAATCCATGGCAAGAACAGAAAAGCACAACAATTAACTAGAATTTAGTAGGGAAATTTTAGTCAACAGAAACTTCTCTAAGTAATTCCTCCATGCAATCAAATATGTGATTGATCCCACAAGGTAAAACGTCAAAAGTTCTTTCAAGAGGGCACAATGGACAAGCACAAGCTCTCATTAAGTAGGAAAGAAAATGTATATCCTCTAAAATAAAAGACAGATGCTCCTATGGAAGTGAAGTCATTTAATTGAAAAACAGGACACCATTACCTCGCTTTTGAAGCCTCTTATTGTTGATGATCCATCCAGAGTCTCCGTAAAAGATGCATATATAGGTGATCGAGATACACTGTCTAGTCTGCGCAACTCACGTGATGTTGACCTGTAGTACAGCTGAAGATCTAATTTTCAGTTATTCTGTCAAATCAAAGTATGGGAAAGTGAAACTACCTATTCCAGTGGCAAAGTTTTGCATTCCGCATCAAAATATTTCATATGGGATTTTGAGAAAAAAGTCATTTTAATAACCTTTATTGATATTCTTGTAATGTGGAACAATAGCATGACTTCTCAGATTGAGCTTAACATGAAAAGACAAATAAAAAGAGATTCAAAGAGAAACTTTGATTGTTTTATAATGTTCATATTTTTAGCAGCATGAGTAGGTTAAAAGATGCAATATACTGCAAAATATCTATATATGAATACCCATACTCGACAAGCATTATATCTTACAAAAAAATCCCTAGTTTCTTCGAAAATGATACCCCAAGCTTCACTAAGCTAAATTCAATAAATATGTTACATAGTGATGCTTCTAGTGCAGTAAATGATACTTAAATATCAATGTAAAACATAACTTGTTCAAATAGGAGAAGTGACTCCCTTTCTCTTATCTAGATGATGAAAAGGAGCCCTTCCAAGCTTGGACTAAACCAGTGCATAATCGAAATTTTCCAGATATTATGTACTACTACACCAGGGTGGACAGGTGCCTGTGCACTATGTGGGTCCATCTCTGATAATCAGTGACATGTATAGAAATTTTGTAACATACCTGTAATTTTCTGTAGATGTACCAGAAAGGCATCAATAGAAACAAAAACATGACCTGCATATATGTATAACCTATTGGAAGCAGAAGTTCTACAAGCAAAAATTGGACTGCAGTACTTCAAGAAAATTGTAAAAAGAAACCGTGAAAATTTCTGCAACAAGGAACTAGCTATACCTGCACGTATAACAGAACTACAGCAATCCCCAAGAGGCCAACAAAATTGGCCACAAGAATGTTGAGAATAAAGGGAAGAGAATCGTCAATAGTGTAGAGATCTGAAGAGAGTCTGTATAGTCCAGTCAGTACAAATATTACATGTCAAAAGAAAGAACTTTTAAAATTCTTAGTGTACCTGTTTATAATTCTTCCAGATGGGTTAAGATCAAAGAAGCTAATAGGTGCACTCATAAGGTTCTCTAATAATCGATCATGCACCTTAACAGCAGCACGTAGACCACCAAATGCAAATGAAAATGCCCTCACTAAAGTTAGCAAGGAATTTGCCAGACAGAAAAGAGAGAGTATAGCCTGCAACATCAATAAAATTATTAAGCTAACTGGTAATTGAGAACCATATGGCTAACTTGAGCTGTATATCACCAGATAGACATGGTGCCTTCTCCAATTCCACCTTTTTCATTTGAGATATGAGAGGAGGAGGGGGCTGGAACTAGTTATGGTTAGTACCAACTTTGGTGTTGAAAATACTAAGAAAAATTTCACTCTTTCTTCAGAAACCGAATTATTGCTTCTGAGATTAGGCCCAATGAATTCTAAGAAAGCCCCATACCATCTCAAAATGAGATCTTCTCTTCTCTTGATAATAGGAGAAGTAGGAAAAAACGATATACGAAGCAACAACAGAGCTCTTCACTATTCTTCCATTTCAGGTAGAGTCCTTCAACAATACTTAAAATTTTGAATAAAAGAAAATAAAGCTGGGGAAACAAATTGACTTGGTGATGCTCTTCACAATTTAAGTAGTTGTCTAATTACCAGGTAAAAAGTTGTTGAATATGCTTTCTGGTTTCTTCCACTTGCATCAACCCAATACGAAAGCCACATATCATTTCCATTACGAGAAGCTTGCATGAAAACCGCAGAGAGGCATGTTAAAACTGTGATGAACCAACCAGCAGAAGCAGCATAGCTCCTGCAAGACATAAAATGATGAAATCATCAAACTGAAAAATACATCACCAGCAGGATCTTTCCATATATAGTCAAATGGAGCTACATGGATAGTAAGAATCTATATGTCGACTACAACTAGCTTGGGATTGAGGTGTAGTTGTTGAAGAATTACTTCGTATTAAAAGAAAATAACAACTCACTTGTATACAATGACTTCGACTTTTCCTTCTTTCCGAGCCTCTGATTCATCAGTCACTTGATTTCCATCAGGAGTACATATAAAATCACCCTCCGAAATTTTCTGCTTGATCTCACTAGAAATATTTGATCTTTTATCCTGCTGTTGAACTTCAGAACAACTGCTAAGTTCATCGATTGTCGAGAATGCTACATCAGAGGGACATGAAAACTCAATTGGATTTCCCACCCACTTTACATGTCCTTTATCCATCACAATTACCAAGTCTGCGGCAGATATTGCCTGTAAAGTAAATGAATAGATTAGTATATGTAAGCCAAGCAGTTCTTTAGATATCTTAAATGAATTGCCAACGGTCAATTTATTAACAAAGATGTTAGGTGTGCCTGAGATTACTGCATCTTTTCTGATTATAATTGAATTTCCAGTTCTCTCTTGAACAAGAGATTACAAAACAGAAATGCACCTTTTCTAATTATTGATGCATTTCCACTTTTTTTTTTACCTAGAGTTCTGAAAAATGCCAATATACAAATAATTGCTTCATCAACACAATTTTGGTGCATGAGTCAACATCATGTCATTAGAGAGAAAAGATGAATAAAACTGCATATATAGATTTTCCAAAAATGTCACGAGGATCAATTGAAAGTAAATTTTAATCAGATCTTACACTTAACCTAGAGATCCTTGTTCAAATGAGCCGTTTTTATTTAAAACAGGAAATAAAATTACTATTACGTACTTGACCACAATTCGGAATTAAGAAACAATTTTTCTGTAAGTTTGATCAATATCAGCTGAATATAGAAAAAAACCTATTACACTAAACATTGAACCACACACAACTCATTGCATGACAAAAACACTTTCATAAAAAAAAATACATTCACATGCATAATCTAGCTCAATTAGCAATGTCAACTAGTCTTTTCTTAAAGCAAGGTGGCTCATACTTGCAAAAACGATGAGCCATAAAAAAACAAACCAACGGCTTGTATCCATATACAAAGTAGCATCAAATTATCTCCCTACTGATTGTTTCAAAACTGCCCTCACTCTTTACTTAATGGAAATTCCTATCAATTTTTTCCATTATAATCTTTGACGGGAACTGGAATTTCAGCATTTCCCGTAAGACAAATAAACAACTTATTTAATGAGTTCAAAAAGATGTATAGAAACCTCAAAAAGCTCCTATTAGATCCAGCAGAAAAGGGAAGTTGGTGAATGGAAAACCTGAATGTTGTGTGTGCAAAGGATGCGCGTCCGCTGATTCATTGGAGGGCTAAGAATTGCATTATGTAGAATTGAACAACCAACATGTGCATCAACTGCACCGAGGATATCATCAAGCAGGTAAATTTCCGCATCATGATAAACAGCTCTGTCAGATACATAGAAATTTGTCAGAAGATCAGACAATTCACTACTCACACTCACAGTCACTAGACAAGTACCTTTGAAATTTGAAGAGAGAGAATCACGTCACCTGGCAAGTGCAAGACGAGCTCTCTGTCCACCAGATAAGTTAAATCCTTTTTCTCCAACAAAGGCCATATCACCTCCAATCATTCTGGAAATATCTAAGTCCAAGGAACAGGCTTGTAAAACTTCTGAGTATCTGCTCTCATCAAAATCCAAGAAACTTCTGTTAAGTAGTGACTCCTCAATAAACCTTCAGATATTGCATTTCAAGGGTCCAAGGCATACAAAATATCATCTCAAAGAATAGTAAAGGAAATGCAAAACTGAGAGCTAACAACTGAATGCAACTGAAACTATCCAAACAAATTATTTACTGCTTGTAAAAAGGTAAAGGAAAGAGACCTCCTTGGATCATACTCTCTCCCGAACAAAATGTTATCACGTACAGTTCCCGAGAGAATCCAAGCAACCTGAAAAACAGGCAAACTATGTGATCTCCTATATAACACATCAAATCTAACAGCGGTTTTGTTCTCACCTGCGGAACATATGCTATAGAACCATTCCGGTAAACAGATCCGCTGATTAGCCTCGTTTCCGCCAAAATCAAATTCAACAAGGATGATTTCCCTGACCCAACCTGCAAAAAAGAGATATATAATAAGAGAACTAACAGTTTTGCTGGAAAGTGACCTTGCAGATTAGAAGCATTGGATAACATTAAATGTCCAAGCAAATCAGTGCATCACATGCTACACCCATTTCGTATGCTGGTATAGCTTCTTATTGTACTACAATATTGCACCAACCATAGTTTCTTTCCCTACAGCTAAAACCACCAAACTGGGTGCTAAGGTGAATTAAAGTAAAGAAGATGCCTCTGCTAGACTGTAAGTGGTAACAGTATAAAAGATCACGCAGATATAGATTTAAATTTTCTTTTCTGCAATTATAATCATATCTCCAACTTCATCTAACAGGACATGGTGAAAAGAAAAAATCCTAATAAAAGAGTCATACGTATACAGTATTCTCACTAGCTCAGGTACATCAAACTTTTGCACCAATAAGAAGCAGTAGCTTTGCAATAACAATTCTAAACATATTATCCATTTCTAAGATAAAGTGTGCATGTATCAAATCTCTTGATTCAAAATGTTAAATCGCCAAGTTTGTTTTTCTGCATCAACTTATGAAATGTCACTGCATAACCCAAAAGTTTGTAAATGGTAAAAAGGGACAAAGCTTTAAGATGCTCTAAATTTCATGTCAAACAAGGCAGGCTGGTCCAAATTTTCTTACATTTATAGCTCAAAGCCATAAAATAAATTATTTATAACAGCATCAAGCAGAGTTTCACCTCTCCAACTACTGCAACCAATAAACCTTTCGGAATAAGAAGATTAACTGGATCCAAAACCAAGTCTATTTCCTTCTGGTCACTGCTCGACCATGTGCAAGATGCATCATGGATGACAACAACCACATCTTGCAATTCGTTCTGCTTATTAGAGCAAGAGAAAATCGAACAATTGCTTGGTTGTTCCATGTTTGTCTCCTGCTCAAAACAGGATAAATACTTGCATAACCTCCTGGAAGATATTAAAGCCTGCAAAAAAAAAGTGAAAAGTATTATAGAATAAAGGAGGATAATTTCTTAAAACAAAAGAATTTTCACAGCTTACATCAATTAACCCATTGATGACCCAAGGGAATGAATTTAATGGAGAAATCAAGTTGTTAAACAGTGCGACACAAGTGAAAACCTGCAATATTAACCAACAATTATGGAATATATGATTATAAACAAAATGGCCCAAGTAAGCAAGTACGGTAGAATCTGTGATTGTACCGTTGCTGCATCAAGTTGATGGCCCATCAAAGTATAGAGTCCAAATGTGAACAATGAGAAAAGTGTTGGTGTTGTTGCCCAGAAGAAAACGCACCATGAATCCAAGTATTTCCTAGTCTAACATAAAAAGTTTAAGTTTAAGATTTAAGTCATATGGATCATGCTACTATCAAGCATAATGTACTAGAAAAAAGAAGAATATTGTCTCACTGAAAGGTATTTCACTTCTTCCGATCTCGTCTTCATCAGCCAACTTGCAAAAAGTAGCTCCCAACCATATATTTTCAAAGTGCGTATATGTGTTAAAATCTCCGATGTCATTCTAATCCTGCAAATAGGAATGGACATTAGATTGCAACAATTATAGAGAATGTTAATTACATAAACTCAAAAGACATAAATCATCCCTTCTTTTGTGATTTTATTGAAAAAACTGGCATGTGATATTCATCCAAGATATTACACTCCTCCCACCCTAAGAACTAAACACAAACAACCGTCTTCTAAATATTTTTCTTCAACAAGTAGAGAACCATCAGCTTGATTCTGAAAATCATCCAACCAGCACATTACTATTTGTGAAGGAACAAGATGCATAATGTATGAATGTCCCTAGTAACATGAGGAAAGCATCAACCTAGGTATGGAAACTCGTCAGTTTAAAGGACAGTCTCTATCAGTCTATCTGAGTTTGAGTAGCTAATTCTTCCTTACAAGACAATACTTCCAGAAACTGTTGCTGATGAAGTGCGTACAAACCTGTACTGGTCCAGCATTCTGGTTGGATCATAACTTCAGCATGAATTTAAGCTGGTGGAACATGTAAAATTTGATCTTCAAAATTATCCTTGGGTTCTATTTCAATTCTTCTTAAGACAGCCATATAAAATGACGTGATAAGACCACAATCCCAGACATCTCACCTTTGCAAAGGAAAAAACTGTTCCAACCCCGTTCATTTATGTCATACAATACTTTCTTACCAGCAACAATCTGGTACCTCTAGTGTCTATCTGATCTAACATCCAACCAAAGTAAACGCCTTGGATGTCTGATTGCACGTTTAACCTCATCTATACATCTCCCTTTACAACATACATTAATTTTGGTTTCTGTAAGCTAACCAAACACTTGACAATCCAGAAAAAAAGGCAACATAATAATTTCACAACCAAGTAAAATAACATCACTGATAAGATGAATAGTTGCTTAGTTTCAGTAAAATAATATCACTGATTGACTCTACTCAATCTTAGTAAACAATCTATAGCAGCAAAGGATACCAGATAAAAAACTGCAAAAGGAATGTTAGAGATGTGAACATATTCAGGTAGTCAAACTACAAGCTCACTGCCAAGTTAAGAAAAGAAATATGAAAAATCGTAATTATTATACATGGGCACCAATAGATACTTATTTTTTTCCAATAGCTTACTGACCAAGTAAAGAAAATGAATGAACATACGTTTCAGTAATGAATAATAGAGCAGAGAAGAAAAAAGTAAGAAAAAGAAAACTGAAACTAAAATAATAGCCCCATATGAGGTGATACACCAAAATACCTTTCATCTTTTTGCTCCATCATGCTCTTTGTAGCTTTTGCAATTACATTTGCAATCCACTTATTAACTGCACAAAATAACAACAGTCAAGCCTTCTCTAGAATTGACTAAACCATTAAGACCTTGGCATATCAAGAACCACTCATCAACCTTTTTAAGTCAAACTAGGACAAGGTCTTAAACTATGGTGACTATTGATTTTATTACCGATGCTTATCTAAGTTGAAAAACACAAATTGCTCCTCAAACTAAGGCCTAAACCTTCATCACCTCTCAGCAAGGGAAACTGATCCCCAAACTACCATGGATATGGACAATACTGACAGTTTTACTGGCCAAAATTCATGTTGGCACAGCACAATCATATCAACGACGTTTTCTAGCGACAACATATCAGTATTTATCATTTAGCACTTCCCAATAATAAGTTATCCATAAACTTAGTATCATCGCAAGACTGTAGTTCCATCACACCAACTTGAAACATATAGTTGTCTCTGCCATATGTGCACTTTTATTTAGGCAAATACACTAGCACTAAATTGTCAATTAATTTTGCAGCATGTTCAACTCTATGTCAGAATCATTTGGTACCTGGTATTAGCAGGATTGTTATAGCTATTCCAGAAAGAAATGCGAACTTGACTTGTTTATACAGCAGATAAAGAGCAATTCCAATCTGCAATGGCAAACTGACACATTTCATGATTAATAGATCCGGTAACCAATCAATGTGGAAAGAAACTGTCAAGACAAGATATGGGATGGAGGACTTCTGGACTAGCAAGGCAGTAACACATCCTTATGGAACTGGTGTTTGGAGGTCCATTAGAAACTTGTGGCCCAAAATTATCAGCAACTCAAAAATCAAGGTGGGTAATGGTGGGAAGACTTTATTTTGGGATGATATTTGGGCTGGCCAATACACTTTGAGGACTATGTTTCCTGATTTGTATAATCTGAGTCAGCAAAGAATGGCCACAATCAAAGAGGTGAGGGACAACTTAGGGTGCAATTTCAGGTTTAGGAGACTTCTAAATGATTGGGAGGTGAACAGATTGACAGAATTCCTTAATATACTGGAGCAGTTCAAAGATTTCAATACAAGTGAGGATAGCTTATTATGGATTAAAGACAAGCAGGGCAAATTCTCAGTTAAATCAGCTTACAGATGCCTTCAGAGATCAAGTACACAACCAGGATATTGGCCATGGAAGATGATATGGAAAGTAAAGATCCCATACAAGGTTGCTTGCTTCACATGGTTATTGGCTAGACAGGCTGCTTTGACTCAAGATAATCTCATGAAAAGGGGTGTTCTTCAATTATGCTCCATATGTTTTTTTTGTGAAACTGAGGTTGAGACAATAAATCATCTCTTCTTACACTGTAAAGTGACTGGTAAACTTTGGCAGATCTTCATCAACCTAAGAGGTATCAGGTGGTCTATGCCAAGAAGCATAAAGGAAGCCTCAGCATGCTGGAATAGAGATAGTAATAAGTCGGGTCACAGGGAGAGATGGAAGATTGTCCCAGCATGTATATGGTGGTCTATATCGATGGAGAGGAACCAGAGGTATTTCGAGGACAAGAGTTGAAATTGAAGATGAATTGTCTAGTGCTTTTCTACTTTTGGTGTAAACATGAATATCCTCAAGAAGCTGAGGATATTCCTAGTATTTTAGATTACCTGTGAGTTGATAAGTGGTAGGTTTTGCTTTTCTAACTACTACTTGTAATTATTACTGGAATAAACCTTTGGTGTCTCTCCATGTTTATACCATAGATGTTACCTTCTCATAATAATAAAAAAGATCTGGTAACCAAGGAAAAGGAAAAAGGACAATACCCAAGCTGGGAAACTTCATTCTTCATTATGTAAGAGGTCTCATCATTTCAAAAAAGCAGAATGCTAGATGTTATCTCGAATGAAAGACTTTAATATGCTTCATCACATTTCAAATAGGCACACTTTTTCACGAGAAGGTGTAGTGAGTTTACCGTAGATCTTGAAAAAGTCTTTATTTTTCTTGAATAGATTTCCTTAACAACAAAAGAAACAAGAAGAGAAAAGGACAAAAGAAAAATACAAACGAACAGATGCTTTCTCTATATTGACCCTGATTAAACACATATTACAGTTTGTTCAACATTTTGCAGAGCAGGACCATTCTCATTTAGCAACAACTCATCATTATTTATCCCCAAAAAAACGTAACATTAGGATCAGAATTGTGCATTTAATAGTGGTATCATTAAAAAAATGAGTATACAGTCGTGAATATGCATAGAGAGTTAAAAAGAATGGTAACACGAAGTCTGAAAGTTAAAGATCCAACACAAATATGAAGCCATCATATCAAATTTTAATTGAATGAAGTAAAAAAGCATAGTGGAAAATAACACAATATCCAAAATTAGGCATCACCATTGTGTACAGCGAGCTACTGATAAAAGAATATTTTTTGAACAGCCAGCATATATACGTTAATTCATACTCAAATTTTGCAAGCAATGCTAACTTCTTACATTGAGTTTTCATATATCGTGGCTTTCAAGTTTACCTACTGAAAGACAATAAGTGAATCTTTGTTATTCCCTGAACTCAACTTCCTGAGAAATTTTCCATCTTTCCAGTTATAAGTGCAAATTACAACTTGCTGTTAAAAAAAGTTCACAACAATGTTTTGGCATAGATTTAGGAAGCACAAGTAGGTGTCAGATTCCTTAGTCGGGTGTCTATCGGGAAAATCCTCTTTGCCTCCCGAGGTAGGGGTAAGGTCTGCGTACACTCTACCCTCCCTAGATCCCACTTGTGGGATTATACTGGGTATGTTGTTGTTGTTGTAAGTAGGTTTCAAATATGCACCGAAAAGAATTAGGCATCAGAGAGACACTAACAGTATCTTGAAACTTTAAGGAAAGAAAGGCATTCTCGGAACCTTGACAGCCTAGACTTCATAAAAAAGGGCAGTCCGGTGCACTAAGCTCCCGCTATGCGCGGGGTCCGGGGAAGGGCCGGACCACAAGGGTCTATACGAACCCCAAATGTTTATCCTTTTATATAAAACACATAAATATGGTCTGAAGTGCAGATGTTATGGCAAGGGTCATATGGAAACCTACAATCAGAATAACATTAATTCAAGGAAACACAATTGGCATTGTCATGTGGAACTAATCATATCAAAGTGTCGGACATATGGCTGAAACTTTTTACATGCCTTCCAAGTTCATAAAAAAGGAAAATTTCTGTGCATGTCAGAAATTATACTGCTCACGATAATGATGATGCTAATTTCCATCTTCCTAATGATGTTAAATTGGGGCAAATGGAATCCACTTATAAAAAAGCCTGGAGTAAAAACATCCACTACTGCATGAATCAAGCCTTTACTCAGATCTTTTGAATACTGATCATAAGAAGATTAGCAAGCAGGAGGAAGTTATATTCATCTTCATTTTGGATATCTTATAGGGGGAGGGGGTCGTGGCCGCATGGACCAACCAATTACATTGTTACTAATATATAGAAAAACTAACCTCCACATATCATGAAAACTATTACACAGGTTCGCAATTCGATCAGCATCCACGGACATGAATGTCTGAATTTCTCCTTCAGAAAATTTTGATCTCTCAGCCAAACTAACAGAAAGACACTTGAGAAGAAAAATGGCATTGTTAGTCACCAATATCCTGTAGATATCATGTAGTACATTAAACTTTCAGTTAGAGCTGAAGTTTGAAAACTTAGCAGAAGCCCCTTTAGATTTTAAAAAGTGGTAGACACATGGACACACTTATAGAAGGATAAAGTTTGATATATCACTTTTCCATATGACCATTATACTTCAAAAATAAACAACAACAACATACCCAGTGTAATCCCACAAGTAGAATACTCCAAATATAGAAAAGATAAATAACAAGGTACTCACAGCCTGGATTCCCTAGGTTTTGCAAAATGGGACTTGGGCCTCCTAGCCTTAGATTTTGAAAACTGGTAGACACCCTTTACATGGAACCAAAATATCCAATGTGTTACTCTTCTAAGTAGTCACTCGCAGCAACAATTAGTATAAAAACAACACTCAAATCATTGTCAATCATACACTACCATCTAAAAAGCTCAAAACTCCTAATGTACTTGCTATAACTGAACACAGAATAGGTGTCAATATTCTCATTTTAGGACAAACATATTTTGAGTTTGATAATACCCAGATGGAAGTAATCTGAATTGTTGAGAAAAATTGAATTGGGATGGGGCTTGCTCTGGTACCATGTTATGAAAATGGATATTGGGTCTAACTCAACCTCAAAAGCTAGCTCAAGAGGTGAGGATTGCCCAAGCCATATAAAGAAACCACCCATCCCTTTACCGTCGATGTGGGACTCTTCACATGAATGAAGAAAATATAAAGAACTTCTAGTACTTTTCACTTTTTATTTTGTATAATATTGGCCTAAGATGAGTTTATATATGGAGTAACATGGTAAATGAGGATTCATATCGCCGACCCCAACTTGTTTGGGATTGAGGCGTAGTTTTAAGGATTTCCACTTTAGGCTTTTAAAAGACAAAAATCATTCAGTTGAGAACATAGGAAAATAATAACATTTTTCATTTAAATGAGGCATTTCTACTTCTTCAGACCTGAAAGAGCTAAGACCTAGTCTCTGAAAGCTCAAAATTTATGCTTGTTTAGAAAGCAATGACAATAAATTGCCTCCTCATTTGACAAGAAAAAAGCACCTGACAATGTCCAAATTTAAAGAGGCCACTTAAATGCCCCACTTTGCCATCTAAATAGTCTAGTGAAAATTACTCATGATATAAATCACAAAATGAACATATCCAAATAAGAAGATATTAGTATAAAATAAAGATGCAACATGGATCGCATATGACAGCTGTAACGTGGCTATAGAACAGATTGTTGAAGATAATAAGAAGGAACTCATAATGGCTTATTGTTGATAAAGAAGATTCACCTTTCCATAAATAAGACTCATGATACTGGATCTTAGCTTGAGCTTGAGCTTTGAAAGATGAAAAGTATATTGTGTATCAAGGAACGATCTGCAGCATTACATAGAGAACTTCTGAGACTTAGACAATGTGTCATAAATCAGAGCCTAATAATAACTTACAACATAAGTTATACTCTAAGAATTCCAGATAAATGTGAGAAAGGCACGTTGCCATGCTAGCTAGTATGAGAAGTATTCGGAATATCGATAACAAAATCAGGTTGTAACAATAAGAATAGATTCCCAGGAGAGAAAACGTGAGATGGGTAGAGCTCCAATTAAAGTCCACTTCCCATTTCCCAATACAGAATTATTCCAAAACTCAAGTTCAAGGGAAAAATCTAAAGAAAATTCTAGCAAGGATTGGAGATACAGAAATAGTGGGTGAAATGTCCTACTCTCAAAAAATGTTGATAAGAGCAAGTTTAAAAGTAAAAATCTACATTTATCCAAGATCCAATGTGTTCACATGTTTGTCCTACCATGGAAGTGATATCTCTTCTAGAAGACACAAAAAATATGTGAACACGTCCCTTCCTTAAAACTTAAGCAGTTAGATATGTAGATTGAATTTGAAATCCCAAATGCTGATACCAGCAACCCAGAATTCACACAGTTTTCTTTCTTTTTTTTCTGTGTGTTTGTGTGTGTGCAAGACAACACTGGGCGTCAGAATTCTGTCAGTAGCTAAAGTTCTGATACAAAGTTCACCAAGAACATGTAGTTTGACAAGAACTTGAAAGAAGCCGAAACATATCATAGCTTAAAATTTAAATGAATTCCAGGAACAGAGAGTAACAGTTACTTCAAGACAGAAGAAAGGCCCAAGGACAGTGCAAGAATATAGCCATCATAGTCTCTTGAACCTGTTGATAAAGAGTATGAACACCGGTCACAAAGGGTTATTCGACCTTGAGAATGTTTAAGAAGAACCAGTGAATAGTCATGAAGACATCTGGCACACTTGTCAAATGATTAGTTAATTGATCTACCCAAGATTGAGTTCGATGCTATACAATATTAAAGCTAAACATTGTCAATAACACTGTTAGAGCGGAAAGAGAATCTATCCACATATTCATGCAAAGTGGACCATAATAAACAATGACAATGAAACCACTTTACATTGAAGATAGTTGAAAAGGGAAAAAAGCAAGTATCTTCAACTAAAACGCTACACTCTAATGATTGATGGAGAGAGAACATCCGGAGTAAAAATCCAAAAGAGGACATGCAGCAACGTAATGGGGACAAGATTGATGATTCTGAAAGTTGTAACAGCACACATACTAATATCAGGTTAGAATTAATTCTATGAAGGCATTACATTGATTGACAAGAGAAATCATTCAGAAAATTTCCAGTGAAAACAAATGAATTGAGTTCATTAGATTCAGAATCTGAAGGATACTGGAAAAAAAATGTAATAGCTGCTGTATATGCAAACCTTGCTGGAGAGAGCGAATCAACTTATTGAGAAGCAATGGACCCGCAAAACAGAGACAGTCATTAAGCACCTACAAAATGGAAAAATGTTACTGACAACTTTTGAATCTATTACTAATATTATACAAAATTAAAAAGGTGTTAACAAATTCAGTACTTTATTTTTCAATAAAGAATGCATCATCTAATTCATATATTGCTTTTGAGATCTAACTAGTCCCTATATTTTAAAGAAACTTTAAATATGATGCCACATAAACAAAACACCAAAAACTTGTGGTATGCAATATAAAAAGTTAGTCACTGAAAAGCAGAAAAAAAATTCAGAATAAAAAATATCCCATCAAAAATGCATCAGCTTGGTGACATGGAAGCATTGGGTCTTCTCTATTATTCCAAGTCTAACATAAAGTGGTCACAACATATATTACCTTCAGAAGACCTAGACGGAAATATTGCCATCCATATGCACGACATATTGTTCTAATTAATGAAGGGTGAGAATATTCATTTCCTTGTTGAGCTTTCCAGCATGTCGACAGCAAAGTGTGGCAGGATGAAGGATCCATATCAATGGGTAGCTCAAGCAAATCTTCAAAGTCAAGCTGCCTTTTGACTCCGCATTCCATTACGGGTTTGATAGATTTGAATGCCATCAGATCCCAGCAGTTGCATATAATACCCTTTGACTAATATCCAATGAAAACCATTATTCCAAGATTAGGATAAACACAGGAAAGAAGCACAGAAAGTAAAAATGTATCTTTTAGGCAACCAAAGTTTGTGTGCAAAGTTTAAAAAAAAATAGAGCGCACCATTTAACAGAGAGAATTAAAGTACAAAATTTGTAACTTATTTAAAAAAAAAAAAAGAACTAGTGTTTTCTGACATCTCCAAAGTGGTAAAACTGGTCTCACTGTTTTCACATTACAACAATCCCGTGATCATGAAAAATCTCATATAATGAATGGGAAAGTCCGAAAGATATACATACCACTCCTCCGGAGCTACCTTGACCAGTGTCCATTTTACTCGGCAGAAGTAATTCCTCCTCCATGCAACTATTTATTTTGCAATTAATAATGAAGCAACAATGAATTAAAAAAATAGATGAATGTATTACCTACGGGATAAATGAACTTTTAGCGACGTAATCAGTGTTTGATCAACATAATTGAAATTTCAAAATCTGACAAATGAGTTCCAGATCATATTGTTACATCGAGAACACATTCAAAAATAAATATAATCCAGGTAGATGAAAAGGCAAAAACTTCTATGCATCTGCATGGATAATATCATCTAAAACGATGTAGAATAAATAGAAAGAAGAACTTTTATGCAAGGCATTTATTGCGTACAGATTAAAATTGGAAAAGCTCGGAGAGACAAAGCAACATGCATTCAAGGGATTAGATGATTATCAACATTCTAATGTTTAACATATCCAATAGCTGGTTGAATAGACAAAATCTGGACGTAAATTCATATTAACTTAGCAAGGTGATAGAGGATTGGAATACTATGTGCTATGATTCAATTGTGGATTACAAATTATTGGAGGTCATTCCATTAATCGATCTGCGGACCTGGAGCCAAGCTCCAAGCTCCATTTCTTTTTTTCAATCGTTCTCAATTACGTTTACGGCACTTGAAATAAACTTGCTCAGAGAGCATGGTATTATGCTAAAAGCCATTGCATCTGATGTTATCATTTCAAGAAAAGATATCTTTCATTTTTTATTTTTTGCATTCATTGATCATGCTATTAGAGTAAATGTTATCCATAATCATCAATGGCAAAAGCTTCTAATTTCTCAAAATTAAACAGCCACCTCTCCCTACTGGGATGACTCACTTTTTTTTTTGGCCTCTCAACTCTCACGTAACCTCTAATCTTTATGTAGATGTTCAATGTAGTTACTCAACTGCACTAGGACGCTAAGAGCATAGCTGGATCTTTAAATCATTACAATTACATAACGACAAAAACAAGAAGAGGAAGTTACCTACTACTCTGGGGCCTTGCTGTAGTTCTGGTAATATAAATCAAAACTCCAAAACTTATATCCACTAAAGCAGTGAAGCTTTCTTTAAGACATAGTAGAACCTGTAACAGCAAAATCATATTCGACTCTTTCAACATTCAGTTGTCAGCAGAAACTAGGTGATAAATGTGTGCAGCAAAGCAAGATAAGTATCAAGAATTGATCATGGACAAATTGTTCAAGACCAATAAAGCCTCCTCCTGAAAAGATACTTTTTCACATGAATGTTGGTTCAGAGACCTTAGGGTGTATATCCATGAAGACCAAAAAGATTCATAAATAAAATACCAGTTTTAGCTTCAGCTTACTGTAGAGAATATAATAATCTGCTTTAGCATTAGAGTCAGTGGCCCGTGATCTGCTGCATACATGTTAAACACAGTAGACAAGCCTAGAAAAAACATTTTTAGCAGAATCCAGTGTCCACGCACAGCAAGTGCCAATGCCCAACAAACATGAATTTGAGTTTAAAGTAATAAATAGCAGATCAACTCATTCCTCAGGAATAAAAAAAAAAAACCTGATTCCAAAGTGATCCAGCATATTTACTTGTAGGGGAATTTCTAATACTTATTAATGCATTTACCAACATATGAAAATTGAGCTCTTGGAGAAAGCAAATTTCACAGATCCAACAAGTCCGCCATCTTAAAAAACTAGGTGCAATGAAAGCCATATATAAAATTTCCTGTAAAACAAGTTGTACCTGAAGAGAAGTAAAATCTCTTTGTAAATGGGGAACTAAAAGAAGAAATTTCAACATCCACCAAACACATAAGATGGGGTTGCAGCAAACAACATAGAAGTAGCCACACTTCAAGACCAGCAGAATGGTAGCCTGAAAAAGTATGCCTGATGAGAAATGGGAGTCACTGCAAACAAATTGATAATGTGGTAGAGAAGTGCAAAGCTTACCCAAACTGAGAATTGTGAGAACCTGAAGAGCCATTCATGATACTGAACATGAGAATGGTCTAGCATTCTTTTGATTAGCACAACCATGTCACAGAGTGACATGCTTGCACCCAAAGCAGGTATAAGATGCAAGGAAACCTTTAGCAGGAGTACCTGTTTGATCCCTGTAAACAATTAGCCCATGAAACACCTCATGAAGGAAAATATTAATCCAACTAGATAAAGTGAAGACTCCATGGAAATAATTTGCATAATTACGAGAAAAGAGTAATTAGAAAGTTAGGAGAATGAACAACATGAGATAAGGCATTTCATATCCAGAATTGAAAAGAGTAATCATAAATAAATAAATAAATAAGAAAATACTATTTTGTCTTCTTTAAGTTAAGCAAACTCCATCAAGAACGAAAGAAAGACATGCAAAGTACAACAATGTAAAACAAAATGGCTCTAAGAAATCGAATCAAACAGCAAGAGACCCTAACCTTTTTTATGATAAAATATCCATTAACCTACATAAAACTCTTTTTTTTATAACTGTGGTGTCGGGGCTGATCTACATAAAACTTCCTCAATGACTGAATCTCCCAAAACTGATACCCGTCCAGGCAAAAAGAGAATATGATGGTCAGTACAAATTTGAACCTAATGAATTTTGATAACTCATCAACATCCGAGTACCCGCCTGTCCCCTGTCTCTTCCATACTTTAGTCCAATCACTTTTCTCCCCAAAATGTCCTGCTTTTTTTGTAAATCTTTCACAACCATTTACATTTAATGAGAAAACTCAGTTGGACTTCCGACTGCAAAATTGGATTTTGTTTATCATCACAAACACAGTTCCAGAATCTATATAAGATACAGTAAAACTAATTTCTTCAACAGTTAGAAGTTTGATCACAAACTCAGATTGATGATTATCCAACCCAAAAAACCTGTTGAGAAAACATATTCTCACCCTCCCTTCTCCAAGAAATAGAGATAGAGGCTGCAGATTTTGCAATCAGATATGAAGACTTATTAAGATGCATTTCTAATTAAGTGCTCTACTTCCCAATAAGGATCATGCCAAATGAAATCTACTTTCCTAAATGGAATGGCCACACTTATTATATAATCAACAGTATACACTGTCCTACTTTTTACAAAACGATAATCCATTGCCTCACTTTTAAACTCACTTGCCATAAAGCATTCCATCGTTTAAATTCTAAATTAGAAAACTATACTAAGGCAATGTGCTTCTCTCTTCTTTCTTGGAAAAAAAAATGCAACGTGTAGTAAGTAATACTTTAATATCCAATTTAAGCGCAGTAGTGAAGGAAACAACTTCTTTTGCAATGAAACCACAGCATACCCTTTTTCCATCTCTGGCACTCCTTTTACCTGCTCCTATAGCACCAACAAGGACAATAGTCAAGATATTAGCTCCAAAACCTAAAACTGTGAATATGGTTAAGGTAATAAACAATAATTGCAATTGCTATAACTTTCTTAGAATAGAAGAAACAAATAAATTTAGGATATAAGTTGCTGAAACACTCCGAAACTCCATCGCTATTCCATACCTGACCACCCAGAAATAAAAACGGGAGTCGTCAGAATTAGAAAATAGCACAAACATAAGGTATAAAGGTAGCGAGATAAACCATGATTATCCATCACTAACAGACACAGTGAAAATTTTAAAATGGTATTCATGTTCCACAAGTTCCCCACTCTCTCGACATTAAGTAGGATTGTTGATTGCTGCTTTTGATTGTGGAAATATGTAGGATGTTTCACACATAATTTACTTGTCGTTCTTGCTTTGAACACTTAGCAGTAAAAAGGTGTTACTGAGGTTCAAGAAAAAGAGTAGTTTCCTAAGTTTCAAAATTAAGGTTACACCAAGAAGCAATTATCTCCGTACCAAACACAATCTTGAACACTTGCAAAGAAAATCCAACAAAAAATTAAACCAAGGAAAATTTTCAGATAATTAAAAGAAAAAAAAAAGAGAGAAAGAATGAGATCAGGAAAACCCATTGCAGAAAACTACTGAAATTTAAAAGCAAAAGAATAATCTACGGCACAGAGGATGTTTGTAGTGGGACTACTGTGTACAACAAGTCAATAATGTAACTACCATCTTGCTTAGCCATACAAAGTAAAAGACTTGTAAATAAAGAGTAATTTCCAAAGGTATCCCACTCTGTATACATAGTAATCAGAACCAGACAGAAGTTGAACACTCGCAAAAGAAAACAGGAAAAGTGAATGTATTATATTACTCCTACTATGGATGCCAGAAAAGTAGGAAGAATTGAATTCTTGAAAACAAAATCACCATTCAATCTTTTTAATGTACAAACTTGGGAATAAGGAAAAGTGATCAAAGAGAGTAATTAAATTAGTAAAAACATACGTATGGAGAGTCAGGGCAAATACGCTTCATCAACTCCATTAAAACCATGGCAGAGTAGTGCATGGATGGCAACTTATATAAGAAAGTTGGCAAATAACATGCGGGTCTGGTCGGGTCGGTTTATGGATCATTATTACAAATTTCAATCACTTTTGGTGATTTTCATCTCTTTCTATACTTTTTACTTTTTTTAAAGTTTAAGCTTTATGGGTATGGTGCAATTTAAAGCTGACGAGGCCAAAATATAAACCCTCTTAAACAACTGCTTTCTTTTGGTTTGTTTTTTCGACTAGTTTAGTCCCCTTTTTTCCTAGAAAATTAGATTAATTTTACGTATAATTATTGAATTTGTTATTATAATAATAAATTTAGATAAAAAAAAGTTTTATCATATTAAATTGTAGCATTATAACAATAAAGTTACTAATTTTTTACGTAATATAATAGTAAAGTCATAACTTAAAAGTAATTACATGTTACTCACTATAATATAATAGAAAGGCGAAATGGCCTAGCTGTGCCCTAAACTTGCACTGTTTTAAAGTTGGCTGTCAAACTTATGAATTTCATTTAGTTTTAACACCTCTACTTGATAAAAGCACAATCAATTACAAGTGTTTGTTAACTATGTTTTCATCAAGTAGAGATGTTAAAATTGGAAATTCATAAATTTGGTAGCCCGCTTTAAAATTCAGTCCATAAGTCATTCCACCTAATTGTAAAGTTACTTAACTTTACCTACTATAATGACAAATTTTCTACCCACCAAGTGACTTTGTTGTTACTTTAGGTAAAGATTTATAAGTTACTATTATAATGAGTAAAGTTTAGTTGTTTTAATGTGAAAAAAATAATTTTGTATTTTACTGTTATAACAGTTAATTAGTTACATTTAATACTTCGATATAAGTAGCTGCCATTGGGAAAAACATCAGGGACCATACATGGAATTTTTAACGCTAAAAAGTACTCCCTTCATCCATTTTTACTTGTCATATATTGACTTGACACGCTTATTAAGGAGCCAAAAATAAAATAATAATTTTACTATATCACCCCTAATTATTACTAAATAAGCTAATGATTAAAATAAATAAAACATACTTTTAATGTTCTGCAACCACTAAAACTTCCTTGAACTTGTCAACCCAATAATAAATTATAAGGGTAAAATAGAAAAAAATGGTAAATTATCTCTTAGTTTTTTAAAGTTGACAATTAAAATTGAATAACTATTTTTCATATAGTGAACGGAGGGAGTAGATGAAATACACATTCTCTTCAACTTGACTATTGCTTCTAAAAAATTGTGATTATGACTATGATTATATAAATAACTGAACATTAAGTAATTGATTTTATATTGTTGAAGAAAAAGGAATTGACTTTATATTAATAACTATTACTAGATAAATATGTGACTATTCTTTAAAAGGCGATTTCCATTGGTGATTAGTGATAAGTAAACACTAATAAATAAATAAATTTTATCAGGAAAACAAGGACTGGATCAGCTGAAATGCATATGAAAATGAAAATAAAAATAAAAAGAGTATACAATCTGAAAGAGGATGAAGAAAGTGGAGCAGTCATCCAAAGTGTTTGGCCCAGTGGCCAATACATTAGGGTATTGCTGTCTGAGGTTCCGTGTTCGAGTCCTCTGATCAGCGAGAGTGGAACTGTGTTCCCCCAAAAAAATTCCTCCATACGCGTAGGGCCAAGCGGTGTATACTAATCCGTAGGGCAGGTAGGAGGTGGGATTTTTACGGGGTATGGGGCCGTAATGCGGTGGGACCAGTCACTTTAAAAAGTTTACCCTACCTTAGTTTTAGTCCGCTTGGGCAGCTCAATTGGTTTCAAGGGGGATATTTGGAATAAGAGACCAAGGATCGAATCCCGTCAGCGGCAGTGTGGGGGTTTCTTCTTGAAATAAAGGAGGGCCCCTTGTGCGCAGCGTGGTACTGGTCTAACCTTTGAAATCAATTGAGTCACCATGATTTACCTCCTTCACAGACCTGTCGGACCGGGGTGTGGGGGCTCCTGGAGTGGGAGATTCCACCTTTTGGAATAAGAAAGTGGAGCAGTCAAAAAACAAATCCACTATGGCAGGGTGCAAATAGCTTTTGGAGTGGATGTGGATCTTTTACAGATTCTTAGAGGTGACGTCACGAATCCACCAGCCAAGAGCCTGTGGTGGACATCACATGTTAGGATTAACTCTAGAGAAAGGAAACATAACAAGATTGATGATTCTTAAAGGTCAATTTACATGTCCCAAAAAATGTTAGATTTAACTTTAAGATTAGCATTAACTTTTATGTCACCTAAAAAGAAAAGAAAGAAAAAGGTCACTTTCTTTTAAATACTAGGCCCTATGTGAATTAATTTTCAGCTTGATTCACCGAATTTGAAGGATACTAAAAATTTGAAATATCTTGTATGCAACCTTGCTGAAGAAAACAAATCAAGTTCTCGAGTAGCAAGATACCCACAAAAATTATGTTAGTGTCATCTGTTACAATGTCCTACATTTGCTGAGAGAATGAATCCTGTCTCCTTATATGGTTTCGGAGAATCATTACTTTATTGCTAAGGTTAGTGTATAAGGGTGACACTTAAGATGGCAGCACAAATATGATGGGAGGAAAATAGGGAAGATATAGTTCGTCTGGCTACATTAACCATACACTACTCTGTCATCCAAGCCTTAAGCAGCTACTTCTGATTTGCCTCAGAGCTACAGCATGCAAACACAGAGCATGACAGAAATCTAAATCACATCAAACGAGTACCAAAAATAGAAACCTAAAACACACCATACGAGTATCAAAAAAGCACTTACTATGCCGTCCAAAACGAGCAAAAAAATAGGGAGAACGACGGATTGCCCGATGAAATCCAGGCAGTTGTATAAATCTGAAGTGTCTTGAGGAAGCACAGTGCAGGACCAAAAGTCGAATCCACATAATCAAGTCTTCATTTAATTATACAGAAAGGACGCTATAATCCATGTTATGATGACTAATGCTTTCAGCATGACCGTATTAACAAGACCGGCAAGGAATGTAGGAAGGTTAACTGCCAAACGTACTTCTAAGCCAAAGAAATACAAATCTTAATTTAGTGATTTCAACTGGAACCAGGGTCAAGGACAGGTAGCCGGCAATGTAGACTGATTGCCTTATCTGTTTGATGTGTTCCTGGAATGAAGAACTGAAATACGACTGTTAAGCAAGCACCCTGCTGAGCGATCCCATAGAAAGCGCAATCGGGCTTTGCTTGATGACACTGAAGACTCCTGAAGAAATGCTTTACGCTGACCTGCACTGTCATTGCATCTCCTCTCTGTTGTGCTATTCTCGTCCTTGACTGAGCACTCAAATTTTGATCATCTGTTGGACTCTCTGCTTGTTCTCCTACAACTGACAGCTTCCGGAACTCAGCACCAAGTGTAATTAGGGTAGTAGAAACTTGCAGATGGAGATCACCATACTTGCTTATAGAAACACTAAGCACGTCACCGACATTTTTCATTTTATCCACGAAGTTCTGTAACTGGTGCATGTCTGGGACTTGTATAAGGGTCTGAGGCAAATCTTGAGCCATATCAAGGGCTGCTTGTAACTCAAGTACATCAGACCTTGACAAGGGCTTAGAGATGGGTACGTCTTGAATAACAGCCGACTTGTAACCTTTCGTCTCAAAAGTGAGAAAAGGCATAGGTTGTTGAGAATGATGAGGGAGCTTTTTCACCAGCTTGATTTGAATGCGGTTAGGGGTGTTGTTTCCACCAGGAACTCCATTGTCAGTGGCACTGAACTCTGTGTAAATACTAATGATACTATGAAGGGCACGGTGCAGAAGAGAGAGGTCAATAGCAAAAGAAATCCGATCATCATTTTGGCTAGAGATGCGATACTCATCAAAGAGTGCTTCTTCGCGGAATTGAGCAATGGATTGGATGCCATCACCGTTAAGGAGGTTATGGAGGAAATATATGTGGTCTCTCGTAAGATAGAGGTGACAGATCTTTCCCATTTTGTCAAGGGCTGGTAGGAACCTCTTGTCCAGGAGGTTGACACCATTGTCTGTTAGAAATGCCTTGAACTTCATTTAGTTCAAAAAACACTACAAGGAAGTTCGGTACCTCTCAGATTACTGCAAGACCAACCAATCTCCTCAGCTCAAGTGCTCAACAAGTTACACATTTAGCCGGTAAGCCATAAATAATTACATTAGCTAGCCATATATACAAAAAATATACTCCCTCCGTCCCAATTTAAGTTACTTACTTTCCATTTTGGTATGTCCTAAAAAGAAGTCTCTTTCTATATTTAGTAAGTTGACAATTCAAACATCTAACATGACAAGTTTAAAACCACACGATTCAAAGGGCATTTTAGTACATTACACGCATACGACAAGATTTTCAAAAGTCTCTTTTTATTACTTAAATTTTATGTCTATTCAAACTAAGACACTTAAATTGGGACGGAAGTAGTATATTTTATGTATATTATACATCAATATACAAAAAATATACATTTGTTAGGCTCTTATTTTGGTGGGCGGCTATTTTATGTCAATTTGTTTTTAATTTGCAGCGGGGGAGGGGGGAAGGGTAACCAAAATATGGGGGGATTCACAACAATAAACAACCAGAGAGATTTTTAGCCGACCAGAACTAGCTTGATTTCAAGGAGTAGTTCATAGATATGCAAATAGAGTTTTTATGCTTACTGCGTGTGAAGAAATACGAATTCAGTTAGTCATAACATCACATAGTATACGTGCAGTAAAATCATTAAACGGCATTTAGTGTAAAATTAACAATAACAATAATTATAGAGTACAGATTAATGATTAGGTTTACCAGTTCGATTCGGAATTAGGGAAGTTAGGGTTGGAGCTCTTTCCTTTTTCACAAATGGCGGGAGAATTGAAGCGGGGAAATGAGAGCCTATTTCTGACTCTCCCCTTTCCATAAGAAAGGGTTAGAAGTGCACAAATACCCCCCTTAAACTTTGACTAGATGACAGAGTAGTCCTTTAACATTTAAGTAAAAAATACTACCAGTATCAATTATCATTCTATTTTATAACACTTTTTCCTGTTTAAAATAAGATGACTAGTAAATAGTAACTAAATATGTTGCTAATGTGCCTCTACAGTCTACAGACCCGTATACTTGATGAATTGTTATCATTTTCAAGGTGTGCTTTTTTAATTACCACATTATTCGAACCAGCTTGTGTGTATTTGCTACCATTCTCAAGGTGCATTAAAGTGGTAAAAAAGAGCCTAAACACACCAAGTTAATGGCCAAAAAAAAACTAGATAAACACAATAAGACAGATTATTCGTTTTTTGGTTTTCTGAATTTTGAGTGGTCGAGTATAACAAGGCCACATAAGAAAATACGATACAGGAGTTTATGCCTATTGAAGAACAAATAGTATGGTGTAAGTTTCGTGCTATGTATGCTGAAATAAGTCGCAAAAATAATCAGTTCTTTCAGACTTCTCAGGTCCAAAGAGTAACTGAATTTTGTTACTCAGCATTTTCACTTGGAAAGTTTCTGGGAGACTGTAGATTCATATTTATTTACAGGAAGACAAGGGTTGCTGTAAATGAAGCCAAAACTCATATCTATTATATCAACACAATTACAAATGCCCTTGTTCTATAATCATTATACACAAGAAGAGATTCAGGCACCCTTCGACTACAAGGACTGATAATTGATACGCTAATTACAAAGAATTTTTATTTAGTTTTTCTTCAATGTGGTGAACTCTGGTCAGAGACTCTTCAAATGCACTTACAGCTACTTTATAATGATCAAGGGAAATCACTCCTTCTTCCACAACTTGTAATGCACTTCTATACAACTGGCTAAACCATTGAACCTGTTCAGTAGACTCGGTAGAACAGGATTCAAGATCTGATGCACATAATCGCTTGTAATCCTTTTTCCACCGTGATAAAATGTACTTTGAAGGGATCTCATCCACACCATTGAAGTTCAGTACACACAATGCGTGCCTGCACAAATATCCATAACAGTTGAAGCAGCTACAAATGCAACGAACTTCGGATGCTGCTCTGTTGTACAGGACTTCATAATCCCGTATCTCTCTCCTATTTCCCTCTTCCAGAACACGCTCTTTCACCAAAAATATTACCACCTGCCCATCAACATGTAACTGTGTTGTACTAAAACAAGAATACATCTCCTCTACCTCTAATTGATATCTTTTGAAGATCTCTCTAGTGTACACTTTTGAAAGCTGCAACTCAAATGAACATCTTGTTTTGAGTTCAGGGTTTGAGTTTCTCGACTCCATATCTGCAAGTGCTTCTTCCTTGAACTTTTTCTGCAATGCTAATTCATATTTGTCAAGAAACTCTTTTAGAGGAGTTTGCTTGTGCACATATTTATCAAAAAAAGCAGTCAATGTTTCATTAGGCCTGGCAGTGGTCATTCCAGCAAAAAAAGTGTCTTTCAGATAAACTGGAGCCCATTTAGCTCGGTCATTGTACAATGAACAAAGCCACTCATGATCACCGACTCCAAATCTTTGGATCATAAATCTCCATGCTGCTTCAAAATCAAATGGCTTTAGACCCTCATATATTGTCTTAATCAGTGCATTTCGAATGACATCGTAGTTACACAATCCTCCCAACTTTTCTGGAACTTTTCTCATGATGTGTGATAAAGCAAAACGATGAAGAGACCTCGGGAACACCTCACTGACTGCAGTCTCCAAAATCTTGCATCTGTCTGTAATAATTGTTTGAGGGAAACGTCCAAGAGAGCAGGTGAGCCAAGCTTTAAACACCCAAACATAAGAGGCCTTAGTCTCACCAGCAAGCAGGCCACAGCCCAGCAACATTGATTGACCATGGTGATTTGTGCCCACAAATGCCACAAGAGGAATCTCATATTTGTTGGACAAATATGAATTATCAAAATAGATCACATCAACAAAGTAAGCATATGCCGCCCTTGACCGGGCATCAATCCAGAACACATTCCTCAACTGCCCTTCGTCGTTCAGATCCATCAAGTAAAAGAAGTTTGGGTTTGTCAATTGCATGCGGCAGAAATAATTATACATGGCTTGTGTGTCTCCTTTTCTTAAGTTTAGCTTATCGTGGCAATCAGATGAAGTTGTGCACCTCCTTGCACTAAAATTGGCATTCCTATTTGCACCTGCATCAATCACAAGTGCCCGGTATAACTTGATTGTTCGCACTTCAGCATTACAGTTTGAATCCAACTTCTTGTTTCCAGCACCCATTTTCTTGATAGACTTGTACCCTTTTGTACCTAATGAATGATTGTGGTCAAGAGCAACTTCAAGTACTCTCCATCTTTTGGAGTCCATCATTCTCATCCTCAGCATTGCAGGACAACCAGTTCTAGTTTCCTTGCGCAGCCGATTTACATCTTTAATCCTCTTGAAGCCCTGGCTACTGCAGCATAGTACTGCACCATACTTCTCCCTGCTATTTCTTTTGAACCAAGAATTTTTTACTCTAACACGAAAACCAACCTCCCTTGCATAACAATTATAGTAGTTGTAAGCATCATCATACGATTCAAACTCCATTCCTACCGCTGGGGCAACAAAATTTTTCTGCCCATCAGTAACACAATTTTGATCATCTAACCCATCTGACTCTATTTGCCCACCATTTTGAAGAAATAATTCATCCGACTCAATTTGCTCACTATTCTGGTCATCTAACCCATCTGACTCTATTTCTTGAAATCTTCCACTGCCTTGCCCAGTAACATCTTGCTCACTCCCAAGAGAAGCTTTTTCCATCTGAAATTGAGATGTATCCAATAAATTAGACATATTAGCAAACTAAACTTCTACTCAGAGAGAAAAATCACATAAAGATCGGTCAGATTATCTGCTTGTAATAATAAACAGCTTGGTTATATCACAAACATAGTCAGGATGGCAGTTCCCACCCCTTGGGCGGTTGGGTTTGAATATAAGAGTAATTCTAGAGAAATCAAAACTTTATCAAGTAGCACTATATGGATTTTGATTATGTACCTAGGCTTAAATCTAAGATTGCAAAGGCATAGTTTCGGTGGTTATCTCGTAATAAAAGCAACTGACAGCTAATCGTTATCACTTTAAGATAGGATGAACTAACAGATAGAGGGAAGTGACCGCAGAATGTTAAGCTACATTACACAGTGCATAATAGGTTTTTCTATATGGTATTACTTGACCATTATCTGGAGAAATTATACAGAAAAACAACTCTCAGCTGAACTCTCATTGAATGAGCAGACTTCAATGCTTCCAGCTGCCCAATGATTGAGAGTTATCGATTAGCAGCTGTCAAAGTAATTGGTGATTTTGTTCTACTTTGTCAAAGTTCAAACCCACCAAATGTAAGCAACATCCTTCAAGGCTCTAACTATCATGTTATTTTAGCTTGAAACTTCATGCAGACATGCACTGGAGGTATAAACACTAAAAAAGCACCTTCAGTGTAGTATATATTAGTAGTTTCAAAGAAAAATGTATAGTATATAATAGTATACTAAGCAAAAATGGTAAATAAACAATATTTCTTCCAATGAGTTGAATTTGAAAATGTTCTCCAGTTAAACAAAGATATGCTAATAGTAAAACAACAAGTACAAGACTGAACAGATTCCAACTCTTTCTCATGCAGGCACACCAAATAAATTATGACTACAGAAGTACACTGTAGAACCTAAGTTGCTCGGACTCGGGTGCGGGTGTCCGATACGGGTGCGAATCTAGAGGTCGGATCCTTCATGATCTAAATTTTTCGGATCCAGATATGGATATGGGTATGGGGGTTCGGCTAAAAATAATTCAAATATCTAAAAATAGAATTATAAAACCTATATTATGAGATATTATGTGAGAAACCTGAGGAGAAAAATATTGATCAAGCGGAGAATTCCGGAAGGAGATAAAAGGAAAAGGAGTGACATAGAAATTTCTATATATAAGGTATTCCATTTTCTTCAATTTCACCTTAGCTTTTGTTTTGATTAAAGAAATCATTGAATCTGTCCGGAATTTCTCCGTCGATTTTGGTCAAAGTACCCAAAATCGGTTGACCATAGTGGGTACGGATCCCACACCCACACTCACACCCATGTCGTATCGACATGGGTGCGGCACCGAAAATCAAGAGCCCAAGCAACATAGTGTAGAACTACACATTCATGAAATTTGATACCGCAATAAACAATTGCTTTTGCATACAGAAGGGAAACTATGACTAAAAAAATAGGAATATAAAGGAAAATGTAAATACTTTTAAGTGTTCAATACAAGATACAACCCCAATCAAGTCAAGAGTTCAGTGAGAGACATTTCAAAAATGTGCCTCGCTTTCTGTGATCTGTCAGGAACAACTTCAAACTTAAAATCCAAAATTCAGAATGACGCGTTGCACTCTATAACTAGTAGCCGTTAGAGAGATTAACTATC
The DNA here is from genome assembly GCA_029783415.1 of Anisodus acutangulus. Lineage (NCBI taxonomy): Eukaryota > Viridiplantae > Streptophyta > Magnoliopsida > Solanales > Solanaceae > Anisodus > Anisodus acutangulus. The sequence continues at coordinate 6,366,478 of CM056497.1, forward strand.
AAGTTCTCTAATAATCTACTAACTTAGACTCGAAAGGATAATGTGGTTCACTCTAATTATCATCTTTTAGAGAGATATATCATCAAGTTCCCCAATTTACAAACTCAAACACAATTGGCTCATAATCTGAATTCACAGTGTCTTTTAACCAAAAGTATCTCAAATGCTCGAAACTCAGTGTCTGTTGTAATCAGAGAGTAAATAAATTTAATTTATTACTTACAATCGAAGAACTAAAATCGTGAAATAAGATGATAATTTTCTCATCTTTCTGGTCTTACCTTCCCTTTTCATGGGAAAATTGAATCGTAATAGTCAAAGATAGATTACCGACAGTACCACAATATTGGAGCCACTATCTCATAGAAGAATTAATGTTAATATTCGAAGAACTATAACAAGTCAAAGGCGATGCTTTAATTATCCAGTACAAGTGGAAGCATTTGCATACACAGTCAATTTACGATTTATCACCAAAATACGTAGAGGAAGAAAATTTGAAGTGAGAGAGAGAAGGGAACTTACAAATCAATTTCGCCGGAGAGGAGCGGGCTGGCAGCTGAGTGAAATTGCCGTCAGATTATGAAACTACTCTGGCCTCATTTCAAGTGAGGGCCGAAATCTATCGACTTTAATGATATTTGGGCTTGGAAAGGCTTGAGGAGAATTTGATTTTTTTTTTTTTTTGCGGATTCCCCTTCAAACGCACATGTCTCCTCTTGAATATTTGCGACACATTCCAAAGAAGTTGCCGTGTTGTATGTTATTTGTGGATTGCATAATTCTATGGATGAGATGCGCAGCGGGGTTAATGATATGTTGAAAGTTTTGAGAATGACCTTAGAATATAAAAGATTCAAGTTAAGCATGACTAAGACGAAGTATATGAAGTGTAAATTCAGTGACGTGATGCATGAGTCAGATGTGTAAGTGAAGATTGATGTATAAGCTATACCCAAAAGAATAAGCTTTAAGTATTTTGGATCCATAATACAAGAAGACAGAGAGATTGATGATGATGTCGCACACCGTATTGGAGCATGGCGGATGAAATGGAGGCTCGCCTCCGGGTTGCTTTGTGATAAGAAGTTGTCGCCTAGGCTGAAAGGTAAGTTCTACAGAGTGGTGATTAGACCAGCGTTGTTGTATGGAGCAGAACGTTGGTCAGTCAAAATGAAGGTAATGGAGATGAGAATGCTTAGATGGATATGTAAGAGACATGATTAGAAATGAAGTTATACGGGACAAGGTCGGAGTGGCCTCTATGGCAGATAAGATGAGAGAAGCGAGATTGAAGTGGTTCGGGCATGTGAAGGCGAGGTGTGAGGATGCGCCAGTTAGAAGGCGTGATAGCATGAGTTAGGAGAGGTATGGGTAGGCCAAAAAATAACTGGGAAGATGTGATTAGACAAGACATGACACAACTTCAGTTGACTGGGTATATGATCTTATATAGTAAGATTTGGGGTGAGAGGATTAAGATAGAAGGTTAGTATGTAGTTGAGTTTTGTTGCACTATGTGTGTGAGAGGTAGGGGTTAGCCTCTTCTTCTCATTTTCTCCCTTTCTTTGTAGTATTATTTAGATTTCGCGTAGATCCATATTCTTATGTGTGTATTCCTATGTGTTGCTTTATTTTTTTATTATTATTATCTTGCTATCTTATTTTTCTTGAATTTCTGCATTGACTATGTTCTTTTGAGCCGAGGGTCTATCAGAAACATCTTCTCTACCCCACAAACTTAAAGTTAAGTTATGAGTACATCTTACCCTCCTCATACCGCTGTATGGGATTACACTGGGTATGTTGTTGTTGTTGTTATTGTTGTTGTTGTATTTGCAATCTTTAATTTTTGCTTCTATTACTTATCTATCATATCATACTATTCTAAAAGTGGGAAGCTCTTAAGTGCAAAGTTGAATTATTAAAATGCTCATTTAAAGTTAATTGACCATTTTACTCTTTAATTAAATATTATTTCTGTGATATTTTTTATACTAAAAAGTAAACATACACTCCAATAAATGATAAAGTAGTAATACAACCTATATGTAACATAAAGTTAGGAATATACAATACACCTCTCTATGATTATCATTCCTATTTTTTTCCTCATTTTTTTGACATTTTCCCCCTTGTTTGATGTCTAAAAATCTGAAAATAATAATAATAACATTAAAATTTGAGACCCACGTTATATACCATGATAAGTATCTCATTTACTTCTTTTGCTATACCCACGTTCCATAAACATTGTCATTTCTTAATTATATTCTCTTAATTACCCGTCTTTTTTTTTCAGTTTAGAAAGTCCAAAAGTCACTGCTACTAAATTTAGCAATTAGTGATCATTTATGCCATAAACTAAAACTACATAAATCGTAGAATTTTCACTCGACGGTATGGGCATCTTCAATAGACAGCTCGGTAAGAATGACCCTTTCTTTTCTTCCATCATATGATAAGTGGCACCGTGTTGTTAATTATATTTTTACTTGCACAATCTGATGCTTTGTATATTTTCTAGGAATATGTGTTCATATTTTCTTTTGATGTCTAATAATGCTGATTAAATTATTCATTTGTGTGATTAGTTCAAACGATCTTAGAATAACAAAGTTGTTTGCTTATAATCTGGTTGGTCTTAAAAAAAAATCTAAGTTCACCCTCATTTGTATCTTCACATGAATGGGTGAAAATGTATTTCGACCACGGTTGATATCATTGATCATGTTCATGTTCGGCTTCTACTTCACAATGGTTATTATAATTTTTTCAATGAAATATTATATATGATATAAATTTCGGTGTTGATTCTCATACGATTTACGAGTCCTAGTATATTAAGCGTTTAATATGCTTGCTTTACTATATACCATGAGATGTTAATTTGATATCAATTGAAATGCTGTTTTTTTTTTGTGTTTATCATCGTTTATTGTGATTTGGATCCGACTAAAATTTCCGTTTGCAAGTATTTTTGTTTTTTCCTAGCATTATTTTTTCTTTCTTTTCCCCTTCTCCTATAATAATTAATAGTACAGTATATGTTGATAATCTTGTAATGTGCAATTAATTTAAATCGATGGGTTTGTTCTTTCATATTCTTAACAATTTATTCTCTAACTAGTGAATTAACCGGCGCTTCGCGCGGTCTTTAAAATAAATTTAAATATAGATAAATGATTTTTTTAATTAACAATATCAATATTTGTTCATCAATTAGTTTTGTCTTTTCTATATTCTTCAATTATAACACTATTGTTGTTCTAATAATATTTTTAAAACTGATGACAAATGAAAAAACAAATCTCACCTCAACTCAATTCAATATTGAATAAATAACCCTCCTTAATTTGATCATATTGTATATTGTAAATATGCAGTTACGAATAATTTGGTAAAAGTAATATATTTGATCTAACACGATGCAAATAGAAAAACTTCATAACCTAAAGGTGCATGAGTCATATAATCGCGAAACGTCATTGTTGACGAGATTGTGTGTCTTTTTTCAGCCTACTCATTACCTTCTTGACATTATTGATGTTTATCTTCTTTTTTCCCTTTTGTATTTTTCTGGATTAGCTATTTTCTTTTTTCTTATCTTTTTCCCCTTTTATTTTCCATCTTCATAGTTTTCTTGTGTAATAACTTCTTTCTTTATATATCCTAACATTATTTTTGGCTCATTTTTACCTACTCTCTTTTTATATAGTATTTTTTTTACCTTTTTTTTCACAATCCATACGAGAAATTAGTAATTGTAGTTATCTTTTCTTGAAATAATCAAGTTGATTTGCGTATTTCCTACTACTAATTTTACACAAAATGCAAAAAATTAAATCTTCTCTTAATTAACTATATCTCATAAACTCATGATTTATGTGTTATATTAAACATCCAAATTAGTTCATAAATAATTTGGTTATAAATGGTTATCTTCCTCTTTCATTTTCCATGCTTTTTAGTACGTAAAAGTCACTTGCCTATATAGTGCATCAATGAACGTATTTCAATGTTTGTCGAAAATTATTTGTAAGAACTTTTATCAATGATTTTGGTCTTATAAGTTTATACGGTCTTTTCGAATTTACATTATTTTTTAGATGTTTTATTTGTTATGTATCCTCCTGCAAATAATATTTTTTTTGCACAAAGTAACAATGTAAGTTAAGAGAGCTCAGAACATCAAAAATCTATCTTCCTCTTTCTCCACCCCGTAAAATAATATTATTGCGTTTCGAATAACACTATTTAAAATATTCATAAAAAAATTGTACCCTTCCTATTTTAAAAGATTTTACGATCTAATCATGGTCTTAAATTATGCACGTATAATTATTCTTTAAGGATATAAGTTAGATATTTAAATATTTAATGAAATATATCATAAGTTGTAAACTGTATTGCATTCTTCTTTTTCTTCATCATTTCTTTCTCATAATTGTACCCTTCGAAATAATTAATCTTCCTTCAATAATCAAATCAATTCTCCTTTTACCTCTTGTTAATCTTATGAAACATCTTAAAATATTTAGATATTTTGATTAACTTCTCTTACCGTTGCTCATTTATCACTATCCCTTGCCATGTTTTAATCCAAGAAAAAAAGTATTCCATACCAACACTAACAATTTATTTTTCGATAAATAATTAAAGAAAAAGTAAATGTTGAATGAATGTCCACTGAACAACAATTCTTCTCTTCTCTTTGACAGAAAGGGTGAGACAGATAACTTTATTAAACCATTTTTATTCTAACCTAATATTGTTTCTACATTTTTCAAGTAGTAAGCTCAAAGAATATAGAATCAACAAATGGTGGTAATGATTTATGAAAAACTTGAAGACTTTTATAAATAAAATAAAATGAAAATGAAGACTTTTATCAACAAAAAATAAATAAAAAAATTGAAGACTACAATTTTACATATCAATAAATAATTATGAATTAAATTGTAGTTTGAAAATTATAAATAATTTTACATTCTCATGCTCTTTCATTAGGTATATTATGATTCACATGACTACAAAATGACATATACTTACTTCCTTAAGCATCATGCACATTTACGTATGCTTTTTTTCCTGCTTTCACTTTCGAAAACATCATGATATGGATATAATAAGTTAAGCTAACAAGGAAGAGAACACATAAACATAAACATAAAAATAACTAAGTAAATGAAACTTTAGAAAAATACTATAATTATGAGTTAAAATGAAAATAAGGACTATGTTGTCAACATAGCATAATCAAATTCATTAAAATAAAATAAAAAGAGAAGCAAAGAGAAAACTGAAATCATTTTTTGAAGAATTCATCAATTCAAATCCTCAAGAACCCAAAAAATGCTCTATGTTGGTGATGACTATTGCACAACAAAGATAAAGGATAACAACACGACTCAAAATAAATTTATATGAATAGAAATTATTGTAATTTTAAGGTGTCATAAATTCGTATATTAAACAATTAGGGGTTATGAACATGAAAGGCTTGGAGGTTATGGATATTATCAATATTTTTTTATGAGTATAATTTATGATAAATAAAAAGGTGTGAGTTATGGAGATAATTTTTTAATAAAATTATTTAAAAAATGAGAGAAAAAGTCAAACAAAGGAGAAAAAATACGATCATTGGCCATAGAGAGGCGTCACATAGGATTGTCTATTCCTAGCTTTATATTATATACTGGTGAAATTGTTCGCGCTTCGCGCGGTCATTTACGTAAAATTAAAATATTACTAAATAATTGTTGTTAAAATTTTCTAGTTAAAAATATCAATATTGACTTGTCGATCAAATTTTTTTTTCTATTTTTAAATTATAACACTATTATTGTTTTTATTATATTTTAAGCTGATACCAAATGAAAAAATAAAATCCAGTTTAATAAATTTAATATCAAGTAAATGACCCTCCTTAGTTTTGATCATATTCACGTTCCTTTCTTAAAATTTTGATCTCCTTTTTATTATTTTTCTTGATTATCTACTCTTCTATTTCTTATATGTTTTTTAATATTTTTCATTTTGATATTTTTTTATGTAATCATATACTTCTTTATACTTATCCTAATATTATTTCCGGCTCCCCTTACCAACTCTCTTTTTTATTTCTTTATTTTTATTTATTCAATTTCTCTAAAAAAATCAGTAATTATTGTTATTCTTCTTTACAATAATCAAATTAATTTTCCTTTCTCCTTCTACTAATTCATTACGGGAAATGTCAAAATTAATTTTTCTCTTAACAAAATTTTACATATTTTTTTTCATGATTTATGTATCATATTAAAAATTCAAAAATAACTTCACAAATAATTTTGCTTATAACTAATTATCTTACTCTTCTCTCTCACTTTTTATGTTAAATTTTCTCTTAATTTAATTTTCATATATTTTTATGATTTATGTATATATTAAACACTCAAAAATAATTTCATAAATAATTTTGGTTATAATTGATTATATTCCTCTTCTATCTTCCACGTTCTTTAGTATATAAGGATCACATGCCGATAACAAATCAACAAACGTTTTCAAATGTCTTTCGTAAATTATTGATAAGAAATTTTAACAATGATCTTGCTCTTAACATGTTTTACACAAAGTAACATTATAAATTTTAGAGAGCCTAGAACGTTAAAAATTCTATCATCCTCCTTATCCAATCATTTTGAAATATTTATTGCGGTTCAAGTAGCACCCGTTATAATTTTTTAGATTCAATTATTTTTTTAATCTAAATATTATACTCTATCTATTTTAAAGGATTTTTTTATCTAACCATTATCTTAAATTATGCAAATATAATTTAATTAATTCAATATTTAACAAAGTATATCATAAGTTATAAATCGTAGTATATTTCTCTCTCTTTTTTCCCCATATATATATACCCTTCAAAAATTGTCATCCTTCCTTGAGTAATCGAATCAATTATCCTTCACATTTTACTAATTTTATGAAATAATTTAAAAGTTACTTGTCACCATTGCTCATGTCTTAATATTCCTTGTCATGTTTTAAACTAAGATTTTTTTTTATATCCCTGGCCATGTTTTAAATCAAGAAAATATATTCTATGCCAGCACTAAAAATTCATTCCTTGATAAATGAAGAATCAAGGTCTAGAAAAGAACAACAATTTTATATCGAGGAAGAAAGTGAATAGAGAGAGACAGACAATTTTACTAAATTATTTTTATTGTAGATTAATTTCTGCATTTACAAGTAGTAAGATCGAAAAGTTCAAACCCAACAGACGATGAAAAAGATCTATGAAAATTTGAAAAACTTGATGACTTTTATCAACAACAAAACATGAAAATTTCAACGACTACAATTTTACATATCAATAAATAATTTTTCTATAAATTAAACTGTATTTTGATAATTACAAATTAATTTTACACTCACATATACTATCATTAGGCTTATTAAGTGTTGATCGACTACGGAAGCATATATATGTACTTCCTTGAGCACCATCCACATATACATGACTTTCTTTTTTTGCTTCAACTTTCGAAAACATCCCGACCTGAAAACACAATAAGTTGACATCATCAATAAAGAAAAGAAACAAAATAATAAAATTAACTAAGCAGATGAAGATTTAAGAGAATACTAAATAACATAATAAAATTCATAACAAATAAAAAGAGAAGCTAAGAAAAAAATTAAAATTATTCTCTAAAGAATTTCTCCATTCACATTAAACACCCAAACAAATGCCCTCTATAGGTGGTGGCTAACTAAGATGGATCAAAACAAATCTATAAGAATAAAAATTGGTGTGATAAGGTGTCATAAATTTGTATACTAAATAATTGAGGGTTGCTAATATTAATTAAGAGTAGAATTTATGTAAAATAAAGATAAATGCGTATGCTGCTACTTTGCTACTAAAGTTTGGGGTTTCTCTTCCATTTTGCGAGGGATAGCTGAGTCATAGAAGAAAAACAAGGGAGATAAGACGAGAAGAGGAGCAAACTGGAAATCAATGGATACCGAGAAGTAATCTTTTTGTGTAAGAGAGTACCCTGAAGGAATTAGGTGAAAAGATGAAAAGATCAAAATCGCATTTTCGAAAACCTAGAAATTACCTTCAAAACAGTAATATGATGAGCTTCAGAGCCCTTTGCTATCCCTCCGGTGAGGGACGATCTTTTCAAGATGAAGTAGCACAGGAAGCGGTAAGATGTCAATTGATTTTGTGGAGTTGTTGATTAACTATTTGATTTCTTATCTGATGAAGTTACAGTGAGGATAAGAGTTGTAAATTTCTTTATTTTATTTCTGTAGGGTAATGAGCTTAATGTTTTGATGAACCAACTGCAACTTGCCGTTGCTTAGGCTTTGTATTGCAGTCACTTCGGTCTGGGGCTATTTAGTTTTTTTAGGTATATAAACTAGTTGTTTGTAGGCGGCAATAATTGTAGAAAGTGTAGAGACATTGTTGTATCCCTTTATATTTTAAAAGAAAAAATCCATTTGATGTTACATTTTACTATCTTTTAAATAGAATCCATGGTATGTAGTTCTTCTTCCTTTCTATTCTATTGCAGTAAAAGATCCTCCATCTACACAGCCAAATGACAGTAGTGGAATTGCTGAAACCAAACAGGAACTTAGCACCTAAGAGAGCTAAGGAATTTGGGAATATATTTAAAGGTAACAATGAAAATGTTGCCTAGATGTTGGAAAAACAAAGAAAAAAAATGATATTTTCCCTTTAGCCTTGAATGTTACATCACTGCCAATTATTTCACCAGCTCCCTCTGTTTCACTTAGACAAGTTGATGAAAATTCGACTGCTCAGGGTAGTTCTCATAATTGTCATTTGCCATGGCGCCACAACTACTCGGAATGATGTAGCTAGGATTATCCCTTTAAAGTCGAATGCTGCCATATTGCAGATTAATTCACCAGCTCCCTCTGTTTCCCTTGGACATGTCACCGCTACTTCAAATGAAGCAACAGGGCTATTAAGAAATGATCTTGCTTTGTCAGGGGAGGTGTAGTGTCATTAACTGAAATGACTAATATGTTGCTTCGGAGTCGTGATCTTGCCATACATGCAACAGTTTATCACAGTGTTTCAAAGTTTAAAAGGTACACTTGGTTTTTGGTATTTCTGGTTGTCTTATCTCTCTGTATTTCAAATAAATTTTGTTCATATACACAAATTAGCATAAAAAGATAAACTCTATTCATTGCTAACGTATCCAAATGAAGCCTTTTGACTTTCCAGTATGAACAAGCATCATTTATAAGTTGCATACTGCATAAATCTTTCAAATGAAACTCATATTACCCAAAGTACACAATAAATCCTCATATTAATTTCTATTGTGCGGTAGAAGTCAGTAACATATAAATTTGACTCTATTATACTCTTATATAATCCAGTGTTTTGAAGTCTTTAGGAGATAGTTCAGTTTAATTTTATATTGACACAATGATTCTTTTATGTAACAACTGAATGCATATGTAAATATTTCTCCACCGTTTTATGACTCAATGTTCCTATGCATTTGTTAAAAGCTGTTGCCTTTCTTGTGTTACATTTCAGCTTCGCCGATGGTGACAGACGTACTAAGACATCCAACATTTTGGGATTTGACTTTTATAACGGCTCTGTTGTAAACTTCAACGCGAAGGAGATCTTGATGATCACAGTGCTAACTTCTTGGGGTGCATTATTCTGTCTCTAACCGTTTATGTATTTCTGGTCAAGTTACTTTTTGACTAATAGTCTGGCTTATACAAAAAGAATCAAGAATGAGTTACATGATGCATATAGTTTATTGTTTTAACAAAGAAATCTTGAGATGTAAGAAACACTGCAATCTCAAAAAGTACTGAACTTAGGAATAGTTAAGAAGTAGGATTAGGGACTATTCCTCTCCTCCCTGTTTTCTCCTCTTTCGCAAGTTTGTTTCTGTAATTTTTTTCCCGTCTCAAATTCTTAGCCAAAGCAGTTCAATTCTCGAACTACATGAGTTTAAGATCTGAGGATTAGATAAGCAGTTCTATTTTTGTTCTGGATATGTAAAATGCCTATATGACCTACGAAGTCGTTGTCCGGGGTAAACTTGAGTACTTGTTCGACATACTTTGGCATCAATATAATTGCAAATGCTATAGTTGTGTATCTTCGGACATCCACTACTTTAACATCCCTCAAACGCACTGTCTTTAATTTTTGTCGCTCATCTATTTTATGAAAATATCCGCATCTACTTCACAAGGCATAGTCTCTATATAGTTTTTTTCCCTCGAAAATTGAATTTTTGCCTCGCGCAACATAAATTATGTAGGAATTAAGTTATGCGGCATAGTTTTATAATAACTTCTCAATCAGTGATGCAACAAAAAATTGCTCATTTAATTTCATACCTTCCAAATCCAGGTGATGTAGAATCATTTGGAATTCCTGGACTTGGGACATCACAGTTTTGCTATCCGCCATTTGAAATTTCAGGAATTTTCCAGCGATGAATTTTTTCGTACCAATATCTTGTGCGTTGTACTTCTTCTGCAGCTTTTCCCATTACTCTTTGGCGGTGCCTACGGGGCCATACACCGTGTAGAGTGGGTCTAACACACAGTTCAAAATATAGTTCTTACACATGAAGTCACTATGACTCCAAGCATCAAGAACCATCTTCATGCCATTGACGACATGGATACCTTGGCCCCCTCCAGCCATTTCATTAGGCTGAGGGTCCACTTCATCTCCAGCTTGTGGAGGATCTTCTGTTAGGAAACGAGTCATTCCCATAACAGTCAGATAAAACATCTTCTAATGCCATCTCTTGAAGTTTGAGCCCATAAACTTCTCTGGGCGTTCATTGTGGAAACTGGAGGGCGGGGGAACAATAACGTTCCCTTGAGCAACCGGAAAGACATTGGGTGTGCCTTGAGCAGTGGGGAAGGCAGAGAGGTTGCCTTGAGTAGCAACATCAGCAGAATCAGAAGCGAGTTGTTCTCTTCCAGTCATCTTTCTAAGCACTTACACAATCTTGTCTTAAAATTGTGGGATACAATAATTGCAAGAAACGGGAAGTAAGTAAATATTACAAGTTGTTAGAAAGGATAAACTAAATATTACAACAAACTGGAATCAAGAACGTTACAAATTCCTTGTGATTTGCTGAGTCGAGTGATGACACTCTGTCTTTAAGACAAGATTGCCCCGTATATATCATTTTACGGTGTCGGGCAACATTCTCCAAGATACAACAACTTAACAAATGAGCAAAGGAAACTCAAGTGTTACTCTTGAAGAACTTTGAATATAGAAAACTTGCTAGAGACGAAGAAGAAGATTTCAGAAAATTTCTAAGTGTCTTGAACAATTGAGCCAAAGGTCTCAATTTATAGTGTAAGGAGATGCCCCCTCAACTAGCCAACTAATAACCTTCAATAGCCATGCAATGAGACTTATTGAGGGGTTACATTCAGCCAAATAATGGTTGAATTCATGTGCCAAATAATGGAGATTCAATGCTCCAAAACCAGCCCAAAGGTCAGAATTTTCCATCTTCCCGTCGCAGCATTCTGTCTCCGAAGCGCCGCGGCGCTCCGGCGACTCGGCTCCACGGCAATTTCCGACTCGTTTCATCTTACACTTCTTCCTTCGTTTACCAACGTGGAATACTTGTCATTTGGCCAATAACCGTCCATCATTCTATGTCTCAAACGTTTTACTTACGTACCAATATCTCTTTCACTAATGAAATTTGCGATACTTGGCACTACATGTGCACGTGTGTGGAAACGACGTTTTCGACGTGCGGAGCCCCAATTGTTCGAGTCATAAATAATGGAATAAACTTAATTACACATTAGTAAATTTCCAACACAATCAACCTCAAAAGATCACCTTTTTGTTGTCGCAAATTATTTAGAGGGTATTATTAAATGCGCGCTGATAATGAATCAGTTGTTTTGGTCCCTTTTGGTATCTCTTGCATATGATTTACCAACTGATCTTTTGTTCCCTTGAAATCCTCAGGTTTTAGACAAGTCTGTATCTATTGAACAACATCATAAAAATGTGCTTGCTATTTGCACAGTAAGGAAAAACCAGGCATTCACTCTGTGCCTGTACATTCTAGCAGCTTTTCTCTCAAACGATAGCTTAAAAAGACAAATTATTGAGCCCGGGCAGCTTCCCACTAAGTTTTTTTACCCAGTAAACTATTGTCCAGAATGAATTTAAAATTTAAAATTTATTTGTGTGAACTTAGCGTAAAATATATATTTGAAAAAAACAAATCGCGTCGAATGGAGATACATCTGGATGTATACCCAGTATCAATGGTTACTGCCAGTACTCTAGCTGGTGACAATTGTATATATGTCATTCATTTTGCAAATTTATGTTTCGTGCAGCTATACATGTAAGTAGCCAATTAATTACTGAACAAGTTGACTTCTTAAAATTTGAATTTGGTATGACAGGAAATTAAATTTGGGCGACTCTATCTGTACTTCCCTCTTGCATTTTGAATTTGTAATGTACTGAAGTCTAATAAATTGAAAAACCTAGAGTCGAGTGTAAGGAAGAGATTTTACAATAAATTTTCAGAAGCTTTCAAGAGAGCAAGCGAAGCAAGCATCTCATTGAATGCAAAACACGGATCCTAGCCGTTGGCCTGACCATAACACAGATTTGCTAATTTACGATATTAGTTACCTTTTCACGTAAATTTAATAGTTTTAATTATCAGGATATAATATATTAAAAATCTATTAGATATTTTAAATATTTAATTATGAATTCAGTCATTGTTATAGTATTAACTCGAGATCTAGTAAAAACCCAAACTTTAAATCTTGAATCCTTTCTTGTTCGCACTTTATCTATAACTTGATCTATAAGCTTATGCCACATAAATTGCGGTACAAGTATTTTTCAACTCCTGTTACTGCAAAAATCCAAGTCTCGCAGTAAGCCTATGGAACTTATTTCTTTAGTTACACGTTCACCCTTTATGCTCTTTACTTGTATATTTCACGATAACATGAGTAATGTTTATACCAACTTGTACATACGTCAACTGTTTTTAATTGATAAACTCATATATGTTAGTATGTGTTACGTACCAACGGAAATATCAAATAACTTTGTAATGTGGAAACAAACAAAAGAAGGCAGTTATAAAGTAGAACTATAGTTGATCTAACATAATTTACTAAGTTCTATAGTTTCACAGTGTCGGGACATTGGATAAACTTATCCCAAACGGGCAATATAGAATTATCACTGCTTCCCTGGCCTTTCTTCAAATGTCCAACCAATAATGCAGAAAAGAATACGTTAGCTTGAATAGATACCAACCCAAATCCTGTGCTTCAATTACTTCAGCAAACCAGGATTTAGAAACGTAAGTAGATTCATATTATATAATTTTATAAATATTTTAAATATTTCTTGAATATGTATAGAGGTCAAGCTATAAATAATAGGTTCAATTAAATTCATAAAAAATAATAATCCGTGCTCTAACTGACACTACACCACCTAAACTTAAAAAAAGAAAAGAAATAAACAGCACGAGTGGAGCGAGAATGGAATGTTCACTAATAAAGATACTAGTATTAGTGTAATTGTAGAATCCGAGTTAGTTTGTGCATATTTTGACTAATTTTACAAGATAAATGCTATACCAACAAACACAATTATTAGGTAATCAACCTTTGTTCATCAAAACTTGAAGAGATACGAAGAAATAAGTGAGACCTCATGAACTAGTATTAGTAATATTCTACTAGCGTAGTAGCAACTAACAAGGTTAAACATTTAGATATACCATTTTACTGCACTACTAAAAAGAGAGAGAGAGAGATGGTACCACACAGGGAATTTCAAAACACCTGAGGCACATCAAGTACCAAGATCATCTCACATTCCACAATTATCACCATTCACCAGCATTAGAACAAGACCACCTCTTCATGATCATTTTCTTTTATATAAATAAATTTATAAGTGACACAACAACACACCATTAATTAATTAATCGTCTCTAGCAGTTGGGGACTGAAGTGGAAACAAAGGCAAGAGTTCAGGAGGTTCAGAGCCTCTAGGAGTACTTAATGGACTTGGATGCAAATAAAATCCTTTTTCAGCAATAGCTCTTTCTTCTTCCTCCATAGGTGATCTCGGACTTCCACGTGTCAGCATTTCAAGTGGCGAAATTGGCGAAGCCAAAAAGCTTCTCTTCCTAGCTGAAGAAGGAGAAGAAGGTGATAAAAGTGGTCCGACTCCGAAGCCCACAGCAGGCCCACTAAAGCTACCCCCATTGTTGAGCATGATCTCAAGCTTTCTTGCACTTTGCCTCCGCTCATGCAACTTGAAAGCCGGTCGACGAGGCCCAGTAACAGGGAGCTTCACAGAGGAAGAATCTTGGGTTGCGCCAGTGAGTCTTTGAACAACGGCCCGGAAGTTGGACGGGTCAGCTTGAATGAAAGTGGTATTGGGTGTTGATGAATTCGGGTCGCACCCATTAGAAGCCATGATGTAAGAAGAAGGGGAAACGGAAGTAAAAGAAAAGCGGGAAGAAATTAAGGCATAAAGTGAGGTGTTTTTTCCCGTCCCGTTGGGTTGTGGTTTTATTGTGTATATAAACAGAGTTTGCTGGTTAGGAGCATCTTATCGAGGATTGTAAAAATTGTCAGATACTCCAAGGAGTAGACTTTGAGGCATATAGGGACAGCAACACAAAAAAATATTTCTTACGTTTTGACAATTTTACTAATGTTGATATTTCCACTCCACACGTTAAAAGCTTATTATACTCATCTCAGAAATTCCCATGCGGGATCCACACTTTTTTTTTAACTTATCCAAAAGAAATGTAGTTGAGTTAAGTCAATGCAGGAGTGATTATTTGTTGTTGTATTTGCTTTACTTAAATATATTTTACTTTGAGTATGAGGGTCAATAAAAAACACTCTATCTTCGTAAGATAAGAGGTAAAATTGCATACACATCATCTTTCTCGTATCTCACTTATATTATTATTGAAAAGAATAATTCATTAATTATTTTTATTAATGAAAATGTCTATATATATAATATATAATTTCTAAATATGAAAAATTATATTTTTACTATAATACTAATATCATAATTACACAAAAATTCTACAAAATATGATAAGTAACCTAAGTATGGTAAGTAACATAAAGATACACAATTCATTGGTTTGTCCGTGATACAAACCTAAATATACATAATTCGTTGGTTTGTCCGTGATATACATGATTTCTATTCCGTTACTATTTTCGGTTTGATTTGTGGCGAAGAGTAAATATATCAATTATTTCTTCGCCAAACACTTGATAAACACTTTTTTAAATATAGTATTTTTAAAGACTACTATTCAATATTTTTTACCTTTCACAAATTTGATCAAAGTAAATCTTTTTCGACATTTTAGTCCTATAAGGCCTTGTAAACTTCAACATCTAGAGTAATATTCGATGTTAATACGCAGGTCGAGGCGGATAGAACATGGGTTAAATATATTTAATTGATCTCGATAAGATTGAAACGAATCATAGGTATATATGTATAATAACTATTAAAATTTTAATAAATATTAAATACTAAACATATAAAGTGGAATAAGTTCATTGGCATTATCTTAAATGTTGAACTTTTCAAATTTCAAAAATTACTAGAAGTATAATAAAAGAAAGGGAGTGGAAATAGGAAAAATGTAGTTGGGAACTTTTTAACCAGGAGTGCATATAGTGGTGTTACGGAGTTGAAAAGTTTGAAATTTGAAGGGGAAAGAGTGGGAGTTGGGGCAAAGTTAGAAAACAGAGAAATAGAGAGGCAATAAATGGGAAAGATTACGAATGATGAATCCTGCCAGATTTTTTTTTTATATTCAGTTTCCCGGCTTACCCGAGACTATTTCTGAAGATAATAATCTCGATCTCTCAGCACTACTATCGGTAAATTACGGGATATGACTGAATGATTAGAGTTTGAGAACAGAGCAAGAGCAAGAGCAAGTGAGCAACTGATGTCCTACCCAAGAAGAAAGTAAACTACTCCCACCAGAATAAAAACCCACGATACAGGCCTCCAATTGAATTTTAAGTTTAACTCCTTTATAGCTATGCCCATCATTTTTGTAGCGGGAAACGAGGAACTCCTTGGCAGCACATCAAATACAAGTAATCTCCCCTCCGTTTTTCTTTCTTTAAAAAAATAAATTATATCAGAACACAAATCTTTTTTGTTTGCTTGTTTCCTTTTTAAATTTCTTATTCTTTTTAAAAAAAATCTTATTCTCGTATCTGGTTTGAGACTTTTAAAATGAAGGAAAAATGACCTAATAATACCACTCAAGACACTATATTACAAAACATAAGGATACTTTTTCTCGCTTTAAAAGGTAATCTTAGTTTCAGTACTCAAAATTGAGATATCTAATTAAAAATAGAGAACGTGAACAAAAATCATTTTACTCATTCTAAGCTATACATAAAAGTATTTGAGTATACCTACACAAGACTCCCCTCCGTTTTTTCTCCATAAATTCTTGTTTGAACCTCCTTTTCCTTCCTTTCTTTCTTAATGGAAAAAATACAAATTAGTTGAGTACATAACTTTAGTAACTTAAAAAACAAGGCTAGTAATTTGCATAACATGTTCAAATATATATATTAATAACAAACATAAAGAGATTACATTAGCCGTGTATAATATGTTAAATTCAAAAGTAAAAATCATTTTACAAGAAAAAAAGTTTATACATGAAATAAATAAAAGAAATTGGATCTAAAAGGAAAGCCTGTTGTATTTTCTGAAATGGACTTTCCCCTTAGATTACGTGAACTTTAACATAAAAGTTGTTGTTCCGTGGCAGAAAGGCCATAACACCATCCCGAAGTTAAGTTTTTCACTTACTTTTTAATTATTCTGTTATGGCTTTTTGATTTGTTAGTTTCTTAATAATAGGAGTAATAGAAAGAGAATAAATACAGTCAATTTTCTCTATATTAATATAAACATTTTCTATAATAATGTCTTATTATAATGGTCAAATTTTTTTAAATCAATTTTTTATATTATTATAAAATATTATATATTCTCTATAATAATATTTCGCACAAACAATACCGTACAAAAAGCTTAACTGAATTGCTAATTGCCTTAACAGTTATAGCAGTAAACCGTGGAGTATTACAAGTTAGAAACGAAGTTTATGAAGTTTGTTATAACTAATTATGGCGTAGTTTCTTTGCTCTACACTTGGCTTTCTTCTTTGGTTGCTTTGCGAGCTTGCCTTTCTTTTTCTTGTTTTTTTTTTTTCTAATCAAACCTTTCTTCACGGGTGCCAGCTTCCTTTATCTTCCTACAATATTCCCCTCTCTTCTTTTCTATTGAAAGACGTATCATTAGTAGGGAGTATAATTATATACGTATAGACATACATCATATGACATAATCCAATCGTCTGTACAGTCCCTAAATGGTCCATTGATGAAAGGGAGCTTTCCGAATGATATTTAATTATTTATGTAATTAATGAAATTCTTGATGGAAGAAATTTGTTATATTAAGCATGCAACAAAATATGGCCTCATATCAGACTGAAAAAACTTGCTTGCAACCGCCTTTAAATGATCAATCAAAAGAGTGGAACGTATATATAGATTTTTATTGTTTAATAATGATTAAGTGATATGTATTCTATTTAAAAACTATTATGATATTTCAAAAGAGAGTGTCCTCATTGATTAGGAAGCATTCTTCCTCACCTTATGAAGAAATGTCCTTTCATAAGAGAGCTATTAGAGATGTTTATCCCAAAAAATATACAGTTAAATTTGTAAGTGGTTTTAAGGATATGTGGATCGATTCGTAAGTAAATATAGTAGGCAATTAATAATAATTAAGCGAATGAGAATAAGTAAAAGAAGTAATCTGAATTGGTGTTATCTTGATTAGAACTTGGTTCGGTCCTTAGCAGAATTGCTTCAAGCCCGAGCTAATGTAGAGAGCTTGTACAACTTAAGATTACAGAGAAATCTTGCAAGTAAGTGAAATGAGAATGAGATGCTCTTCCAACATGAAGGTTGGGCTCCTTTTATAGCTATGAATACAAGACATTTATGCCCGAGAATCGTTCTCTAATTTAATGCAATTAAATGACAATAACGACCACATAATGACCAAGGAGTAATAGCTGGCATAGAGCAGATCCGCATTAAACTCCTTCGGTCGCATACCCGACGTCACTTGATTCAGCCCTTGTCCAATCCTATTCTTCAAACCGGATTCAACCCCAAGTATCTCACAACGGATGCACAACACTACTATACCCTTCAACCTCGCACCTAAACTACTCACAACGGGTGCACAACACTGCTACACCCTTCGACCTCGCACCTAAACTATGTCACGTGTCGCGTCGGTTTTCACCATATACAAGAGAGTATAAAAAAGGGAATTGGACGCAGGAGCACGAGATTTGGATAGCAATGCAAGGTAGTGGATTTTTTACCTACGTGCGATATAGACTTGAGGCCTAAAATCGAGCCATATTTTGGTATGACCATTTTAAAAATTTAAAACACGAATCGTAAGGATAGTTTTTTGGTGTGCTATAATTATTGAGTGCGATAAGTATTCTCTTGTCGAACTTATAGCCGTCCGCCAGGACAATTTTATATATAGTGTGGTATAAATATAAAGTGCATAAGTATCTTGATGGCGAACTTATGCTGTTAATGCGAGTCTAACTTCAACTGTATATACAATTTTTATGAAAAAACATATTTATTCACACTGAATTTTCACCATTATTGTCACAAAATATTATATCTCATTAAATATCAGCTAGATCTCTGCTTGCATGGATCCCCGGGCATCCCATTTCAAAATGGCACACATGCTTGATTGACAGAAGAAGAAACAAACAAGACCTTTAGTTGGAGACTCGTAGTCTATGATGGCTAATGACCAAAGGAAATATAGGCTCACCCATTTTTAGAATAATCGAAATGACTAATCATGAATGCACTTTGTCCATTGTGCCTCAAATTTCAAAAAGAGTTTACTTGTCACTTTTGAATTTTTCACCCCCTTAAAAAATAATGATTGATATTTATATTTTACCATAATACCCCTATTAATTAATAAAAAACCTCAATAATTAAAATTAAATTTCTATAGATAATTATTAAAGCTAGTATGAAATTCCAAGGTTCAACATTAAGTTTTTATAGATATTAATAGCACTTTACAATTCATCCCTCTCTTTAATGAAGAGGTGTGTCAATTCCAATACAAAGTATTGGTTAGTTAAAATTAACTTATAATTTCAATAAGTCTTGGTAGTAAATAAATTACGCGTATAATAAGGGAAAAAAGACTGTCTTCTTTTGATTTTATTTTTTGAATAGTTGACAAGTAAAAGTCAACAGAACGGAGGGAGTATATGTTTAAACAATTTTATAGTTGAAGCTGTGAAAAAGTTAAAATTGAATACGTAAGAATTTGATGAAAGTTTGTCTTGGATGTAAATTCATTTGGAAAAAATACTGTGTGAAAATCGAATATATGTGAATGAAATGTGTGTTTTAAAATACAATTTCAAATTATTATTTTATATATCACTTGCAACAATAACAACATACTCAGTGAAGTCCCACAACGTGGGATCTGGGGAGGGTAGAGTGTACGAGAACTTACATCTACCTAAATAGATAGGTTGTTTTCGAAAGATCATCGGCTCAAGACAAATAATGAAATTCAGATTTTAGTATTTGCAAATACTCGTAACATAATAAGTTTTGCATATACTAAAATTCAGTATTTAATTACTATTATAAATACAAAAGAAATCGAATTTATGTGTTCTTCTCTTCTTCTTTTTTCTGCTTGGATGACAGAAACCTCTTGAAATTTTCAGATTGGCTTATTTTTCTTTTTGGGAGGGAAACCTCTTGAAATTTTTGGATTGCCTTATATTTCTACATCTCCTCTCCTAGCTAGACAAACGATAACATAAAGACAATATTTTTTTGATTGGGTGGTGCATTCAACTAATTTAAAATTGAGGCGTAATTATTATTATAATTGAAAGAAATAATCCCTTGATTATTTTCATTAATTGAAAGGCTATATATACAAGTTACATATTTCCATAATAGGAGAATCCTATTCCTAAAACCTTATTCTATACATTTATGATAATACACTAATTATGATAATACACTACTAATTATATTACAACATTAACTAAACTAGGATACTAAATATTTACCATAAATTACATTGACTAAACAGCCAATTCCGAGAGTCTTAATAGGAAAAAATCTGAGACCAAATATACACAATATACACATGTATATTGTGTATATTTAACAATAATTGTTGTGCATTATAGAAGGTTTTAGGCCTTTCTATAAAGAGAATTTCAGTTCATAACTCAAATTAAAGACGCATGGTTAAAAGCAAATGAATTTTTATCATTTTACAATACACATAATATAAAAATAAAATACATAAAATATCACTTAAACTTATTCGGAAAAGTCATTTACCCACCTTATTTTTGCAGCGACCTATCAATCTTATTCAAGGGTAACTTTGTCAAAAGTTGAATATAAGATGACATCGGTGCGAGATAAGAATTGATTAAGAGTCGAGATATGCAAAGAAACACTCAATCACGAGAAACTTGTGTGGACGACAAAATCATAGCACAATAGACTAGGTTTCCAATCACTAGTCCATTTGGTGGATTGAAATCCTTTGATATAAACAACCTTCGAAAACTTTAATCAATCTATAACAGTCACCAAAAAAGGATTTAAAAGGGGGTGAGGGCTAGTGCCAGTGCACTCCGATTTGTCGGTGGAACATTAACTACCCAAAACAAACATTAGTCATGTTAAAATAAGGAAAAAAGTTAACTCCATTTTTAATAACGCGATTAATGGCTAAAATTACAATTTACAAATCAATAAACTATTGGAAACAACAGTGTTTCCTGTCTCCACTATTGATTACTATCCTATATGCAATAATAAACAATTATTCTACATTGACTTTTAAGAATAAAGCGGCACAATTAATTATTGTTGCTCCATCTTTTTCCCCTTAAAGTTTAAACAGTTTATATAATGTATTTCATAAAATATTATCCTATTGTTAGCCACCGTCTATATATTCTTTTTCCTTTCTTTCTAGTACCATACTACCATGTACCGACTATTTATTTATAAAATAGAAAAAGAATAGCTAAGAGTTCCATTCAGGCTATATTCTTGTTCCATCTATGAGGAAATTGGTACCATTGTTAGAAAATAGTCTTTAATTTAATATTTCCTATTTTGATATTTTGTTAAGTTTGTAAAGGAATTGTGGTCTTTGTTTTGTGGAATATGTCTTGTAAGAAAGTACATGGTTGGTTAGGTAAGGTATTCTACTAATTTTTTAAATGTATTATGTAGATATATGTGTGTGTGCCTTTTGGAATATGGTACGAATGACAAAGGTTGCTGAACCTTCATTTTTTCCCCTGAAGTTTCCAAATACTTACAATCACCACGACTTGTCTCAAATTTGAGTCTATATCAGTTCTCTATATCCAATTTCCACTATATTTATTTCTAACAAAAGTTAATTGTTAAGAAAATAGAAGGTTTAGTTTAACTCCAAAAGCTGGAGGCGCGACATTAGGTCTAATTCGATATCATATCATAAAGTGAGAATTGTCCAAAATTATATAAGGAGATAACAACTCATTGAACAACGCTAGCTGCACCCTCTAACAATAACTAAAGGTCTTTAAATCTTACATTTATTCTACACGAATGTATAGTTTAATTCCAAGGAAACATTTATTTAGTTAATACAAAAATTTATAAAGTAATTTCGGTAAAGATGGTTAATTTATCATATATATTTTTTCCAGAAAAATGGAATAGTTTTGTTAACGGCGTCCGAATGGGAAATCTAAGAAGGTATTAGTGATCGATAATATAATGAAAACAATATCAGCTTTGGTATTTCGCTATTTAGTAATAACAGATATAATTATAAACCAACAAAGTCCAACGTGATCCACAATACTAATTATTTAGGTGAGACAAAATTAAACTAAGTGAACACTTATTAAATGGTGTTTTCCTGATTTTATGGACTTATGGTCCACTTCATTATTTTGATTACTCAGTGTTAAGCTTCTTAAAATGCATGTCTTTTTTAATGACGTTTCACAATAGTTGAATCAACTACTTTCGATTTGTAAAATTACATACCTATTCAATTTTATCTGCAATTATTGAATTATGTAAAGAAAAAAACTATTGCGAAAATATTTTTCGGGAGTTGCGTTATTAATTTAATTTACAAAGGTTATTAGTAAATCATATATCACCAAGAAATCACATTTCAGTACCTTTCTACTTTTAGTTATACCCACTTTTGGTTTAGTCTTGTGGAGACGTAGTTACAAGGCTACGGCCCAGCCCTATCTCTAGCGAAAGCCCACTCAAAAAGCCGTAAAAGGTCAATGAATAGGCCATTGGGCCATGGATTATGTCCAACATTTTGAGTTGTAATACCACGGGTTAACCACTTTTCAGCCGTAAAATTGAATAAATAGTCACTGTCTGCACTTTAATATAGAAATTGAAACTCTAAGACACTAACTATTTTTCACTTACAAGGAATAAAAAATGACTATTTGAACACCGTACTTGGTGTGAACTTTATACAAAGCAATTAAAAAGCTACCAAACATGGTATTAGTTATACTAATTTTAATACATGAATAATTTTTTTTCTAGCCAACAACCAAACAATCCTTAACTTCTACTTTTAGTTATCCCACAATTTTGGTTTAGGCATGTGGAGACAGCTATAGGGCTACGGCCCAGCTAGCAAATATCCACTCAAAAGACCGTAAAGGTAAGTAAATAGTCCATTGGGCCATGGATTATGTCTTAAAGATTTTGAATAGTAATCGCAAAGATTAGCCATTTTTCTGTCGGGTAATTGAAAAATAATTATTGCTTTGGAAGTTCAACTTCAACAAGTGCAACTCCATCTCAATATCATGAAGTTTCACTTATAAATGTTGAAACTCCAGAAAAGTGGTTATTAAGTGCAATAAAAGTTATCTTTACTTACATAATTGTCATAAAGACAATGTAACGCCACGGCTTACGTAACTTCATGCTTTTAAAAAAAAATGGATTAGACTGAATGTTGACCACATTAATGAAGAACTAACTTACATAATCATCCAATAAATTTTGAATGAGAACCATTCATTTCAAGATTACTTCAATCAGATTGCGCTCCAATTAGAACAAAATCTAATGTTAGAAGTTAAAACGGATTACTATATAATGGCCGAGTTTTCTTACAAGTGATGAGCAACTTTGTCAAAAAGGAACTGAAAATTCACTCTTTCCACCACAAGAGTTTAAACGGTGAGTTGGCCTTTGTTTTAGGATAAAGGGTAAAAAAAAAAACTCCTCTATTCAGTTTTATCCTCCGTAATAAGTTGGGGCTATTTCCCCATGATGTTACTAAAGTTATCAAAAATACCGCTCATTTGACGGATATCCCAAATCCACTAAATAACCCGATTTCAATTGAAATTACCCATTTCAACTCTTTTAACATGACATGCGACTCACTAAACTAAACCAAATTAAACCCCAACCCACTAAACTAAACCACTTCATCATCGTGGTGTGATTAGGCCTTTGACACTTCCACGTGAATTTGGAATATAGCCACACAATTGAACTTCCTTCGTGGCAGGGGCAAAACCATCTAAAACAAATTGCGAAGATGGGAAACATCATCCTGATCCATAGGCAGCGTCCACCACTGCTTGAGAAATTCAACATACTCATTCTTCAGTTGCACTTCATAAACAAATTTGTTTCACTGAGATTAAGCGCGGGTGTAACTGCTCAATCACTTCAAGGGAAATCCAAGAACCACAATGCTCCAATCTTCTGTAACCTCATCTCAATATTGAGTTATATGAAGCTTGTCCACTTGAGCCTTTATTTCATCACCCATTTCTGGAAAGAAATTTTTTCGCTACTCCTCAACTTCTTCACGGTCAAATATCACACATTCCCACCAGGCATCTTAGTAATACAAATCTACACATTGTCCATAAGTTAAAAGTCATTTTCCAAATTCACATGGAGGTGGCAAAGGCCTAATCACACCACGATGATGAAATAGCTTAGGAGTCGTTTGGATATGATTTAAAATCATGATGATTTGAAGTTGAAGTTTTGTTTGGACATGCAATTTAGATTTCTTAAGTTGTATTTTTTCTTATAGAAATAAAAAAAAAATTACAAGTTGTGAAAACCATAAAAAAATATTTAATTCTTATACAATCTTACCAAATGAGCAAGTTATAGTTCATAATAAAATTAATAAGCTATTAGAAAATCATTCTAAAAAATATAACATCAATTGATCAAACAAAAGCTAATATTTGGTTAATCTTATTCTACATTAACGATAGCCGCATATAGAGGTGTCAAAACGGGCAGGCCCAGTCCAACCCTAAAGGGCCAGAGAGTTAAAAGGGTCGGGGCGGGCTGGCCCTTTTACTGAAGGGCCTCCAAAATGACAGCCCAACACGGCCCTACGCGGGTTGCGGGCTAGGACGCGCCTGCCCTTTAAACCAAGCTTCTTCCGAAATAACATCTCTTAAATGATTTTTCGTACAATCTAAAATAGAAATTTCTACCACACCATACTCTCACGAATTCACATTACATAAACACATAAATTCAAAAGAACAAATATAAATTACTATCTTTATTCACTAATTCAAGTCACGTCCAAACGAAATTAAACATAATATGATTTATGAGATTAAAAAGTATAACTTTTGTTTCTAATTTATTGATTAATAATTAGTACTTTCTTTTTTCTTCATTAATTTTTATCTTTTTAATTAATTTACTTATAAATTTTTTTAAATCAGTTTTTTTTAACCTCAAGGGCTGGCCTCGACCCAACCCTTGAGGCCGACGGGCCAAGAGAGGCTGGCTTTTGAGCCTCATTTCTAAAAGGCCTAGAAAAATTATGGCCCAATCCTATTTTTTAAAAAAGGATTGGGTTGGACTGGTCTTGCAGGTCAAGCCCATTTTGACAGCTCTAACTGCAAACAAAAGCTCGGTTTCCTTTGATCTCTCTATATATATGTGTGGAGACGTTTTGTTTATAACTGTTGTCACTGTAGAATAAGATCTTAAGGGCTTTGTCATTCAGAGAATGGAAATATACACCAGCGATGGGTTACGAAATGTATCCATACAATATCTATTTAGGAAGGAAAGACACATAAGAGAAGAAATGAAACCACTTTCTTCGAGTTGTTACAACATGATACCACTCAAAGCTCTTTATTGCTACATTGCGAAAAAATGGAGCAATTGTGATAAAAGAAAGGGAAAAGGGTAAAAAAATAACCCTTTATTTTTATTTATTGGTCAGTTTTATCATCCATAATAAGTTGGGGTTATTTTTGCCCATGTCGTTACTAAAGGTATCAAAAATACCCCTCATTTAATATAAAAAAAAATCCACCTAAATAATCCTATTTCAATTGAAATTACTTGTTCCCATCCTTTTAACCCGATCTGCAACCAACTAAACTAAATCAAATTAAACCCCAACCCACTAAACTAAGTAGTCGTCTGGACATGCGATTTCATCTCATGAGGCGAATCAGTGTGTGGACATACAAATAAGATGTTGGCTTTTGTTTGATCAATTGATGTTGTTTTATCATGCGAACAATATTAACCATTGCTATAGAGAAGCCAAAATGGTGGCAGATAAAATTTTTGAACTTTGAAGATCTTCCCAACAAGACTAGAGGTCTTTTGAACATGGACAAGTGGAGAGTTCATAATTTCAGGATCCGAAAGAAGAAAACCTCTGAGATCAGATATGATGATTTGGTACATTTGTAATATTCTTACTCTTTTGCTAAGTATTTCTTCTTTACATAGGAAGGATACGTTAACTCTTAGTGCAGCAGATGCAACCTGTAAATGCTCAAGGATCAAAATAAGTAGATATTTGGGGATGCCCAATATCACAAATTATTTTGGAGGATAGGCATTATATTCCTCGTACTCATGTATTTTGCTACTGGTTGTTATTAATATACCTGGTAGGGGTTTTCATGTATTTTGCTACATGGTTGTTATTAATATACATGGTAGGGATCATGCCTAACCCCCACCAAAAAAAAAAAAAAAGATTAAGGACTTTGTGATTTAGAGAATGAAAAGATACACTTGAAATCTAGGGTCATGAGATGTATACACACAATATATATATATAGAAAGGACAGAAAAACTGAAAGCACTTCTTCAAATGGTTACAACTTGCTAGTTGCTACCGTTCAAGTACTTTAGTGCCACATTGCAGAAATTTGGAGAAATGGTGGTAAAAGAAAAGGTTATCTCACTGTTTAATATCTTGTGACGGAGAGGGTAAATTTTTGGTTCCTATTTGATAGACTTGTAAGAAAACTGTCTTTATACAGTAGTTCTTTTTTACTTCTACCAGTAAATTTTATCCAAGTTCTAAATGTCAGGCTGTCAGCTATGCTAATGCTGTCTGTCTTGCTCAAAGAGTCCTTTGTATGCAATGAAAATTGACACATAAAATAGTAATTGTCATCACAAAGGAAACATTTCTTATAGCAGGGTGAAGAGAACAAGCAGGAAATGATCCAGGCTGTAACAATATACAAATGGCTAACCTTATTTTTCTATCCCTTTATCCCATATGTGGCTACCAGTTAAGTACATTAGAAAGAACGAAAACATTTTGTATATATAGGATTCACAGTTATCTCCAAGGGCATTTATTAAAATCAAGCATCACTGGTATTTAAAAAGAAGGAAAAAAACCTAAAACATCAATGATAAGAAGGTAGTTCAAGAGTTCAGTCAGAGTGAATTATAGAGATAGATCAGCCAGGTCAAACGATCTTGAAACAGCTCGACACCAAGAATCCGCCTTTTTCTTCCTCAATTTTTCTTCTAACACAGGTTTGAATATTGACGCTTTCTTCATCTTTTCCCCAGAAGCAAATATCTCATCCTGTGTATAGACTCCAACAGCTAATCCAGCGGCATAGGCTGCCCCAAGAGCTGTTGTTTCTATATCAGCTGGCCTTACAACTGGACTACCCAACAAGTCAGCCTACATTACGTAAAACACAAACTTAATCCATGGCTTAGAAAGGAAATCAGTGGTTGTTTAACATAAGGACAAGCTAATGCAAGCAATCAGTAAATCCTTCTAATTTGGATTCATTTTTTTTTTCATGAAGTAAATTTGGATTCAAATCTAGATGAATGAAAAACAAAGATAGAAGATGACTAAGAGGGTAACCAATCATTACTTCCCTGAAAAGGGTTGTGGACACTGGAGATGAGCTGTTTAATGGAACTTTCTCGACAATTATGCTAGCAGGCATTATTTCTATATGTATGGAGTGCTCGATATTGTACCAGATGCAAAGGACCAAATAAATAGTCTGACATTAACTTTATCTTATAAATATACCGGATGACTTTAAGTAAATAATGTACTAGAGTTAACTGAATCTAAACACTTTATCCAGTCAAAAAAATTCAGTGAAAAAAAACAGTAGTACTATATTCTACCACAAAAGACACTGCGAATATAAATCAAACCTGAATTTGCATCAGAAGGTTGTTGACTGTAGCACCACCATCCACACGGAGTAAGAATTCTGTTCCCTCACTCTTAGCTTCACCTTTCTTTCCAGCATCCTTGTGCATGGATTCAAGCACATCTTTTACCTGAAAGCACATGCTTTCAAGTACTGCCCGAGCAATGTGAGACTTGTTGGTAAATCTAGTTATACCAATACAAATCCCGCGAGCATCATCACGCCACCATGGAGCAAACAATCCATTAAATGCTGGAACAAAATACACTCCTCCAGTAGAGGTAACTTTTGATGCCAACTCCTCGATTTCACTAGCACTGCTGATAATGCCAAGACTGTCTCTAAGCCACTGAACCGCTGCACCAGCAATGGCGATAGAGCCTTCTAAAGCATAATTGACAGGCGCTTTTGGCCCCAGTTTATAGGCTACCGTACTTAGCAGCCCGTGGTTCGACTTAATTACCTCTTCACCTGTGTTCAAAAGAATGAAAGCTCCTGTTCCATACGTGCTTTTAGCCTCACCTTTCCGGCAAGATTGACCCACCATTGCTGCATGCTGATCACCAAGACATCCCGAGATAGGGATCCCTGTGATTGGCCATCCTTTAGCGATGTTTCCAATAATCTCAGAATTGCTAATAATTTTTGGCAGCATCTTTGCAGGAATTCCTAAGGTGTCAAGTGTGGATTTATCCCAGTCAAGGGCCTTAAGATTCATCAGCATAGTTCTCGATGCATTGGAGATATCAGTGACATGTAAACCATTCTCCACACCTCCTGTTAGGTTCCAAATTAACCAGGTGTCGATAGTTCCAAATATGGCATCCCCTTTTTTAACAGCTTCGTTTAACCCCTCCACATTATCCAACAGCCAGAGCAGCTTCAATGCACTGAAATAAGTGCTTATAGGCAAACCACAACTCTCAACAAAATGAGTCCGTCCCCCTGGCAATTCTTTCTCCAATTTTCTGATACCAGACAAAATAGTGATACAAAAGTCAACATGCTTTGGATTTAACAGTAACAAACACAATTAATTCAAACCTCAAGAATTGGAAGGAAAACTCCAAAAGAGTGATCAATGAGAAGTTGAGAATGCAGACAGCCGTGGAGACACATTTCCCAATTAACATACAAAAAATGGCACCTCAACCTTAAATTATCACGCCATAGTTAACTCCAAGAAAATAAACAATAGTCCATTCAGAATTTCTTCAGTACACCCCCTAATTCAGAAAAAATGCACTGCTTAAAAAGGTACATGTGTGAATAAGTACACAAGAAATAGCTACAGTCAAATCTCTCTATAATGGCGTCGTTTTGTTTGCTGTTATAGAGAATATACCATATAACATAATATGAAAAATAGGTTCCAAGAAAAAAACTTTGGCCCTCATAGCAAAATTTTTTATATAAAGGATGACTGGTATAGAGAATTCTGATTGTATTACAATTACTCGCAAACTAGTTAGGTTGGTTTTATGAAACTTCTATCTACTCTGCTCCATTTGGGTAATTTTTCATATGAAATCCCTCCGTCTCAAAATACTTGTCATGTTTACATCAACTTTGACCAACATTTTAAGATACATTTTTTCACATATTGATATGAGAAAAGTTGCAACTTATAGTACTTTTCGTTTTTGAATATCTAAATTTTGATTTTAAAATATTGAATTAATCTAATTCAATTTAGCTCCATAGATAACTCAAATTGACTCTCAAAAAGTAAAACGTGACAACTATTTTGGGACGGAGGGAGTGTACTACTCAATATTGTGTCTTTTAGGACAACATAGATATACTTTCCACACACATGTATACATTAGAGGAAAAACAAACAGACACTAATAATGACTGAAAACAGAATTTCCGATTTGGTTCAAAATCAAGAAACAAAAAAAGTGAGAGATTAATAAATGACCTGCAGATAGAACTGGTACGAACATCCATCCAAACAATGGCATTGTAAAGAGGAATGCCAGTAGATTTGCTCCATACAACAGTGGTCTCTCTCTGATTTGTAAGCCCAATAGCTTTCAGCCCACTATCCACGTTATGTCCATCAGCAGTAGCCTTATCAAGAGCCTTTGCCATACAGATCCTTACACTCTCAATAATTTCCATTGGGTCATGTTCCACCCATCTACAACACAGATGCATGAAAATCAAGAAACCAACAACAACATCAACATACCCAGTGTGATCCCACAAAGTGGGGTCTGGAGAGGGTAGTATGTACACAAAACTTAACTCTACTTTGTGGGGTAGAGAGGCTGTTAATGAAATCAAGAAACCCAATTATCAAAACTGAAAAAAGATTAAATCTTTAATGAAAAGAAAATCAAAGGATTAGAGATTAATGATAATTACCCTGCTTGTGGGTAAAACTGAGTGAACTCAACCTGATGAGATCCAACAGCACGTGCCAAACGATCATAAATGATGAATCTAGTGCTTGTGGTTCCTTGATCAATGGACCCAATGAACACCTCTTGATCAGACATTCTTGTTTTGTTTTTCCTTCTATCGAATGAACCAGGAAATTTTGAAAAGAGCAGTGTATGTGTATGTGTATGTGTGTGTAAAGATGGAGTCTTTAAAGGAAATCTGGTAAAGAAGGAAAAGTCAGAATAGGATAGAAGTGTGGGAGCCGGTTTTTGTGGAATAGTATTAATGGAAACTGCGAAGATAACAATGATTGTCTTGTTTATTGGGCAAATATTTTGTTGGAAATGTTGAAATGTTACAGGTTTATCCTATTAAGAAAAAAAAAATTCATACTAAATAGTTGTTTGGTTAAATTTATTTTTCTCTAAAAATATTTATTTTTAAAAAAATGGAGGTATTTGATCGAGTTTTAGGAGAAAATAAATTTTTTTTTTGGAATAGCAGAAGCTATTATTAGAAGCTAAAAAAATACTACTATTTTTTTCAGAAATACTTTTTTGAAAAGCAATTTTTAAATGTTTTGTCAAACACTAATTGTTGTTCAAAAGTTTTAAAAAAAAATTAATTGGTCAAACAAAAATTATTTCTCATCCTAATTATTTGAGAAATAGTAGTATTTTTCAAAATAAACTGATTTTAAAAGTTTAATCATATTATAATTCTTATTCTTTAGGGGTCCTAATTATTTAATCTCGCTTAAATATTAACGACAGCGTCAAGAACTAGGGAGTGTTTTGACTTTAATAGTGAGAGGTTGTCTTTCCAAAAAGATTTATTTGTAATTATTGCTTGCTCCTTCAGATCCACTTGGCGGACATATTTATCCAATTGTGTTATAAGAGGATAATCTGATTAACTAAGTCACATTTATATTAAATTAATTTATTTCTAGTTAAACTAATATAATTGGTCAGAGCTGATAGGATTTGATACGGTATGTGCTAGCAGCTGGCCAACTTCGACGGTCATTTATTGTTTCCCATTTAACTCTTTCATTTTTCAGTTGTTAACGTAACGTGAGTTTGACTTTGTGACACCTTTCACGGCTTTCCTATGACTTTAATTTAACGTTGTTTTGGATCTCGGAGAAACGAGAATGTCCACATGACAATACATGCAACTTGGACTGGATAAAAGTGTTCCTTAAAAAAGACGACTCTATTGAGTTATATTTCATATAATTGCAATAGGTAGTAGGCAATTGGTTAATGATTCTTATATACAGTAAAACCTCTATAAATTAATAATTTTGGGACCATGAAATTTTATTAATTTAGAGAGATATTAATATATTGATAAATTAATATTTTATTAATTAACAGAGAGACTTTTTAAATTCAGTAAATTTAGTACATACATATGTATTGAAAATAAATGAATTCATATATGTTTCATTGATTATATTCATGCATCAACCAATTCTTTGTAACTAATTAAATATATTCATGTATAATATCAATTCATTGTATATAATTAACTATTATATTCATGGACGCATGTATCAATTCATTGAAATTACTTAAATAATGTATACATGTTTACATTAATTCGTTGCACTTAAATAACTATTATAGCCAATTAAATATATCCATGCATGATGAATGAAACATATACTATATAAATCTCAATATGGAAATAAAATAATTCATAACACCCAACCATGTCTTCTCATCTAAAAGGCATCGCAAAATCATCCATGAATGATCAAATGCGTAAAGCATTATGTGAGTATAAGAGAGACCATCCCACATGCACTTAAAAAGATTTACAAGAGTGGTTGATGAAAAATATAGTTTGAAAGTTAGTCAATGTACAATATCAAACACTCTCAAGAGATCATCGGAGTACCTTTCAGCCAACTTTGAGAAGGGTGGGGATATTAAGCGACACAAATCGGCGAAATATCCAGATATGGAGAAGGTTCTTTATGAATGGTTTCTTCAGTACCAAGATCGAGTCAACATGACCGGAGAGCTTATTTTGGAGAAAGCAAAGGATATAATGAAGCTTTTGCATCCTCAACACCCTCGTGAACATCAATTTTCTCAAGGTTGGCTTGAAAAATTCAAGGTAAGACACGGTATTAAATCATTCTGTCGCTTTGGAGAAAGTGGTTCGGTTGACATGCAGGACATGGAAATGAAACTGGAGGCTATAAGGGAGAAAATAAACCAATTTTCCATTAAAGATGTTTTTAATTTGGATGAAACAGGTCTGTTTTACAGGTTACAAGCTGATCACTCTCTTGCAACCAAGCAACTTGAGGGAAGAAAGCAAGACAAAGAGAGGCTTATATTATTGAAGATCCTACTAATGATGAAGCTGAAGATGATTCAATACCGTTGGAACCAGTCACGAGAAAGGAGGCTTTGAGCGCGACAACAACTCTTCAAATTTTTTTGTTGCAGCTAGAGAACTCGACACCGGAACTCTTGGCTGCAATTAAAAAAGTTAGGGATGAAATCCAATTAGATTTAAATTTTAAGAAAAATCAAGTAACAATAGATTCATATTTTAGCAAATTACCATAATATTTATAATTATAATATTTATGAATTATTAATTTAGAGTTTTAATGGGACCTAATATTTATAAAGGGATTTTCCAAAAAATTATTATCTTATCGAATTTGATGATTTTTTTACAAAGGCCCAAGTCGGGACCGGAAGATTTTATTATTTTAGAGAGTTTATTAATTTATAGAGGTTTTACTGTACATGTTCACAGATATATAAATTTATTATGATTAATATGTATATTTAATAAAGTGAGTGTATAAGATTAAGTGGTAAAAACTTATGCGCAAATATATATTGTCTATTTATTGATTTGATGTAAATATCAAACGCAAATATATTTTTATCATTGATGCTTTGTAGTTTCACATACTAATCATGTAGATTTACACATATGACCTTTTAGTCACTTCTGAATGATGATAGGTCAGACATGTGCATTAAACTTTCACTCTGCGCGAATAGTCACTTCTAAATTATACCACTCGTTAATCTAGTGTGTTAAAGTTATTAGCAAAAAGATTCCATTCAATTACTTTTAAAGGTGAAAAGATAGAATTTAAGGAATAGAAACCTAAAAAAGGCTATGCCGTACAAATAATTCCATATTGTTGACCCCGTCACCTTATCACTTTTACGGAGTTTTACCTCTCAACGTAATTATACATGATCATTACTTTAAAGACTCGCAAAAATTTTATGGTGCTTGAATATATAGTGTCATGATAATGCATTACATTTATATGAACCGAAAAAGGAATAATTCAACTTGAAATTATAGGAGTGGCCAGTGGGTCGGGCTCGGGACCATCGGATCGGATTTTGCGGGATCGGGTTGGGTCGGGTCGGGCGGGATCAGGATATGCGGAATTTACCTAAGTCCCGCCCCGATACCGATCCCGTCGGAATCGAGTCGGGTCGGTTCTTTTTTTATTTCACTTAATTTAAAAAATAATATATATATAAAAAAACTCAATAATTAAACAAGACAAGATAGTGTAATAAAAATATCTCAAGACTGTTTTTGTGCCTCTTATATTATTTAATAGGCATATGATTTTTTTTTGTAATACAAATACAATTGTCAAAATTGCAACTTTGTGGTGTTGTTCAAAAGTTACAAATTACATAGTAAAATTCAAATTAAAAAAATCACATTCTGAAACACAACATGTTCTAGTTTCTTGATAATTTCATGTGGTTCTTCGGTTGGAATTGGTATTTGTTGGTCAAATTGCTCCACGTCGCTTCCACCACCTTCGGATAAGATTTCGTTGTAGTTTTCGTCTTCTTCCTCGTTGATCTCCGGTTGACCGCACCTTCTCTGCTCCGCTCGTATCCAATCTTTGAATAATACTACAATCTTCAAGCTGTCTCCGGCTAATGAGTGTATGTGCTCTCCTATTTCATATCTGTCGGCAGAAAAAGCACTTTCAGACGTCGTTGATGACGCTTGAATGTTCAAAACATCTCGGCCCATCATTGAAAGTGTCTAAAAGGTCTTCTCATTCTCCCTCTAGTATTTCAGCAAGTCTTCGCGTCCTTCTTCATTGAGAACTGCTTGGTACGGTACAGAACCCTGCAAAACAAAAATATCAAACTCATTAATTTGGTTAGTAGCAGTACGGCCGCATATTCTATTTCTGAGGCTTTCAATACTAGCCGCAGAAACAACATGTCTTTTGTGAGGTTGTGCTGAAAAATAAGAAGATGGTATGGAAGTCGGTAGGTTACTAGCACTTTCTTGTTGGTAAAACCTATATAATTTTTTGCATTCATTTTCTACGATAGACAACACTTCTTCTTTAGTTTGTTCAACATGTGGTGGGTGATTTGGATTTTTGGGACTTGGAGGTGGTAGTACTTCTATACAATCGTAAATAGTTTCAATAAGTGATTCAATACCGTCTATTTTAATAGTCGAATTTAATACAACACCAATAACATAAATAGTGGAAATAGGAATAAAATATTTTTTTATTTTGATAAATATTTTTAATAGCTGCCTTATAAGTTGATTTTTCCATATATTCACTAAGTAATAAAAATAATAGAGCTATATAAAACAACATAGTTGAAATAGTAGGATATTATATACCGAAAAATTATTTTGTTGCTTGAAAAAAAATCTCTAAAAATACAATAAGTTCAGAAATCTTCCCCAATCTCAATCTACAACCATATCAGCTGGATTTTGATTATGAGAGTTAAAAAATAAAGTTATATATTTTCTATAGTCATAAGCAACAAGTAGTTGCTCGTATAAATAATTTCACCTAGTAGGTACTTCTTATGGAATTTTTCTATAAGGTAGTTGACAACCGTGACAAGTTTTTTTATATTCTTTTCTTCGTTGTATTCTATTATTTTTAAAAATAAAGTTTATAGCAAATTGTATTTTACTAAGAATGTCTTCAAAAAGTGATAGATCATCCTTTACAATTAAGTTATATATATATGTGGCACACACATTTTATATGAAAATGATCTGAAAAATATGGAGTTAAACTATTTTTTAAAATTGTAATAGCGTAATTGTTAGAAGAAGCGTTATCTAATGTAATAGTCATAATTTTATCAGTTTATTCCGTAATAATCGCACACTTGATAAATATTTTCTGCAATAAAAGTACCAGTTTGCATATCATCTATATATCTATACGCTAAGATACGTTTTTGCATAGACCATTTATAATCTATCAAATGACATGTTACCGTCAAATAATCATGGTCGTTAGTACTACGGCCTATATCAGAAGTGATAGCCACTTTGCCATTAAAATGATATAATGAATAACGTAAATATTGTTGATATTCATGTGCGAATTTAAATACATCTCTCTTAACATTTGATCTAGAAAAATCATTAAAAACGGGATTATACATATCTCTAATATAATGAATAAAATCGGGAGATGAAGGAAATGAAAAAGGCAAACCCTCCACAACAACTAATTTTGCTAATGCTTCACTATCTCTATGTTTATTGTATTTAGGGACTACAATTCCCCCTGTCATAGGGTTAATTTGATCATGTACTTGGTCGAGGACAATATGTGAACCTTGTACCGATGGAGCGGACGTTTGCGCACCTGGTTTTGAAGCCTCGTATTGGGCATACATAGCAGGATGAGCCTTTGTTACGTGTCTCATTAAACCCCCCGTCCCACGTGACCTTTTTCAGTTTTAAATTTTAAAACATCTTTACAAAATTTTCATCTAGCTACTTGATTCTCTACGTCACTATCAAAAAATGTCCATGCATCTGATTTTAATGTTCGTTTTGTTGGACCTCATCTCAGACTCATACTAGGGGCAATAAAAGGCATTTCAGTTGAAGGTGCACTAGTGGGTGTGTTGTCATCTACATTAGTAGGTGTATCATCTAGATCATCGTCTAAATTAAAGTCTTCTTGAGTTCCAGAAAATAGTTCATCGTCTAAATCTAATGATATTGTAAGAAAATGTTCAGTATCAATAAAATCATCATGTGTAGGAATAAGATTCTGTCTAGAAATAGGACCCTTGCCTTTATTGTCCCTACTAGAAGAAGCATGACCCCATACCTGTAAGCATACGTTTAAATCCTTCCATTATAAATTTATAATTATACTAATAAATATTAAAGTAAATGAAATTAAGTGCTCTAAATAAAACAAACAGACAATAATAATTTAATGAAGGAACGAATGTACCAAACGCCGACGTGTAATCGAGAGGTTGAAAATTGAAACTTTACTCGATGGAAGATCTTCAAGCTAGTTGTCAACTTCACTCCCAAATGAATAAATAAAATTGAATATTTAGTAGACAATGTAGACTTGTAGAGAGATAGATTGAGAAATTGGAGAGATTGTAGGAAGATTTGTGAGAAAGATGAAGAGAAAATGAGGTAATTATAGTTGAAAAATTGGGTTAAAGTGTAAATATAAAAAAACTTATGGGTTAAAAATAAATATTAAGGGGTAGGGGGTTGGGGGAGGGGGAGGGCCAAAAATGGCCGTTGCACAATGACCAAAATGTAAAATGATCGTTGGTGCAACGGTTATTTTTACAACGGGAGGTTTCGGGCGGGACCGGGGCGGGATCGAGATCGGGTCGGGACTGGCGGGCCGGAACGGGACCATGTCCCGTCCCGGTTCGAGTCCCGATACCGCATTTTTTTTTAAAAATAGTCAGGTTCAGGGCGGGACCGGGCCGACCCGGCCCACTAGCCAACCTTAGCGGGAGTTATAAGATATTGAAGAGAAAAACCAACAGAAGACAAACTCTTTCTTGTACAGCGAAGAAACAGACGAAGCAAACAAACCTTGTAGAAGCCGAAGTTATCTAACAGTATTCTACTAAACCAAATCGATAGAAATATAGAAGTTCTTGAAGAACAAATTGTGGAAGAATTCCTTCTACTCAAGGTAAATCCTTTCTATAGTTTTGCCCGTGATTATTCTCGAGTTGATCTGATTCCATTGGGTACTGAAGTTTTAATACCCCGCAGAAGTATGTAAGGCAGTAGATTTATTTGGTTTCAGAATAAAACACTGATTTAAATATTTTTTACCAGAGAATTGGAGGAATAAATTGTATGAATAGGTCGAATCTATACATTATTGACTAATTGAATTACTCAGAGCATGGCTAGATATATTTAGACGAATTTAGAGTCACATATGAAATTCCGAGGAATGGGTATTTTAAATTAGTTACGAATTAGCCTAAACGAGTAAATTAACACGAGATCGATATGGTGTAATTATAGATTGATTGAAGGAAGTCGTACGGATTTCTCAAGGCGACACGTTTGGTATTTCGACAGGAGTACAATGAGTAGTAATCTTACCGCAATTTGTGTTTTCATAACCTGCATGGTTTATACATGATTTTGAAAATAAAATATATTACCGAATGCGTTGAAATTGCATGTGGAACAAGTCTTTTACTTGATATGATACCGAAATATCTATTGAGACGTTTATCGTTACTTTAGATATATTCTCACTGTTACCAAACATATATTTACTGATGCTTGAGATATGATTTTTGTTACTGAACTGGATTTACATGATTTGATAAGAATTGAAATGCCTTGTGCTATTTTGAAAATGCTTTCATATGAGTATTTACCGTTTACAAAGAAAAGCATTAATGGGAGGAGACTTTAAAGGATCCCGCAACTAACAGTGGGTTCGTTAGACCTTGAGCACCTTGTATTTATAGATTACAATTACAACCCTAGCTAGTGGGAAGGTAGAACTAACATACATGTACCAGTTTCCCTCTAGTAGGGACCTACTGATATATTTGTCTCCTCAGAGATACTTATTACATGATCCATTCTTGAAAACCTCCCAAACATAAGATTTGACATGACAATGTTTATAGAGTTTATTACCGCTTTTGTTAATTGATTTCTGCTTACATGAATACATACAAGACTGATTACTGTTACAGTTTTTGAAAAGGGCATTTATTTCATGATATTTTCTAATTATTTTATAAGCATGTGTTTCTGACTTGTCCCCACTAAAAATGGTTGTGGTTAAGTGTTATTATTCACGGAGAAAGCGTCACACTCTTCGCTATTTTTTTTTACAAAGATCACATGTGACATTGGTGAGAATTTCGTTAACTAGAGAACATGAGTTGAAAGTTACCGGTGAGCCCCACACTTGTTCGCGTGGGCGAAGAGCCTATTT
The DNA here is from genome assembly GCA_029783415.1 of Anisodus acutangulus. NCBI lineage: Eukaryota > Viridiplantae > Streptophyta > Magnoliopsida > Solanales > Solanaceae > Anisodus > Anisodus acutangulus. The sequence continues at coordinate 6,404,908 of CM056497.1, forward strand.
ATTTGTCACGGTCTTCCTTTTGAACTCGTAGAGTTGCTCCACAGTTATGTTAATTAACTCATGAATATTCTTTTATTATTATAGACTTGTGACTAGTATTAGATGTTCTCGTATTTTGGAGACGATTTTAGTATTATTATGTTGGAAACGGTTGATTGGAGGTGATTGTGGTTGTTTGGTTAATATTGGATGGTTCTGTTATTGATTTATGAGACATGAAAATTTATGGATTGATAAAAAACAGGGGAAATTCTTCCAGATTTTCTGTAAATTTCCATTAAGGCTTGCTTTGGGATCCTACCCATTTGGATCTCTCAATAGGATTCGAACCCAGAGGAAGTTTTGACCATCTATCAGAGAAAAAAGAACGGACGGATCTTGTAGGATTCACCTTCTTTCCCCTTCCTCGCATCCGAATATAATAAAGATCAAGACGAGTAGCTCCAGGTCCGGATATCTCCTTCGAGATCGTTTTGGGTCGTGACATTTTGAAAAATACTTTTTTCATAAGTGCTTTTAAAAAAAAAATACTTTTGGTGAAAAACAGTTTGTGTTTGATAAATTAATTTTAAAAACACTTTTTAGCAATAATTAGTGTTTGACCAAACTTTTTAAAAAGTGATTCTTGTATTTTTCTCAAAAGTACTTTTCAAAAAATGTGTTTTTGGACAAAAACTATTTTTTAGCTTATGAAAAACTGCTCTCCAAAAAGCTTGACCAAACACCTCAATTTTTTAAAATAAGTACTTTTGGAAAAAAAAATAAGCTTGGTCAAACATGCTAAATATCATTAAAATGTTTATTTAAGTATTTCTACAAATATGACCATCAATTCTATCCATTCATCTGTACCGCCATCACTAATTATATTTCAACTACCACCACTATTGCCAGTCACTACAATTAGTCATCACCACCACTAGCCACCATTTATCATCATCGCCTCCAACTATCATTACTACAATAACCAATCATCACTAGCGATAATCGACACTATTTATCATCAACCACCACCATTAACTTTCGTTATCATCTATCTCAACTATCAGTCACGGCTTACCACCACCAACTACCAGCATCAACCATACTGCCAACCACTATTGCCACTAGCAACTACTCACAACACCACCAATAGTCAACACCATCCCGAAATGACACCCACATTTAGCGGCTATCGCCAACCATCATCACTACTAGCTACTATTCACAACACCACCATTAGTCAAAACCATCCCAAAGTGGCATCCATATCTAGTCATCACCACCACCGATCACCATATTACTTTATTTGTTTATTAGATGAATTTGGTATTTTTTATTAATAATTAATTTTAAATAAAAACAAGTGCTAAACATTCAGATATTAAAAAAATAAACAATCTTAATTACTTAATATTCACAACTTAATACAATATCTTAATACTTAGATATATAGTTAGATTCATATATTTAAATCGTAATGCATTTCAATATTCAATTTTCTTTTATCAAGATTCAAATATCATAATTTTAAATTAAAATAAATTAGACCCTACCGTCTAAATATGGTAGCTTCAATTTTATATTGTTGAGGTGTACGCTTCTATTTTCATCAAGTATTTACATACTCTATAACTCTAGCTGTACAAAAGGAAGTTTAATTCTATTGATATAGTATAGTATGTCATTCTACTTCATTTAATATGATACAACTTTTCATCTAACTTCAAAATATGTAAATCTATCTTTACAAATTAAAATATTTCAAAAAAAAAAATTTGAATTAGGACTAAAAAAAAAGATTTAATCCACCTACTCCAAATTATTATTTTAAAAAACGGGGGCGTGAGTCGAGGCGTAAGTTATGAGTCATGGGGAGTAAGCCTCATGGATAGAAAGAGTATATCCGACGAGGCATGCACGCCATTCAACACAAGCGGACGTTAGGCACCATCATTTTATTTTATAGTAGTATAAAAACTTCACAATCTCTTTTTTGTAAATTCAAATTGATTGATGATGACACGAGTGTCACATTTACTACTTAAATCCTTTAACTTAGCTAACTGTTTTAGTACGATTTATTAAATTTTAGTTCTTCTTAATAAATTCAAAGAGGGTAAATATAATTAGCTAGGTGATTACTTTCTCGTACTATTATGTTTTCTTACCAAATTTGTATCTTAATCCTTCACGTCTCCACCTCATGAAATGGAACTTAAGTGTCACAATGTGTGTAATATGGAAAGTACATACTTTGATGCTTGTTTGTTCCAGAAGTATTTATAGTTTTAATACTTGCAATATATTTATATGAAATAAATTTAAATTATATATATTGATAATATTTTTTTTATAATAATACTTACGTAATTCAATTTGTGATGATATGTTATTACTACTTGTTATTTTTATCAGATCACCAATTATGCTTGTAAAAATTATAATTTAATTGTGTAAATTAATTTAACATAATTAGTACATAAATCTCAAATTAATGTATATACGGAATAGATACCTTATCCAATAATCATAAAACGAATAACAAGAAAAAAAGTTAAATGAAAAGAATGATCCAAAGATGCGTAAAAAGTAAGCCCTTTTCTCTTTCTCGTTAAGATAGAATTCCCGCTCTAACTTCAAGTCCCCTGTTTGCCGTTTGATCATACTTTGTATGATGGATCATGAGTTATCATAGAATCTAACGGCTATAAGACGTTTACTTTTCACATCACCCTCGATCCTCCTCTTTTGTCGGTATATAAACAAGTGTAAGCTAAGCTCCTCCTCCAACTTAATTCTCTTGCCGTAATTTCCCGGCGTTAGGGTTCCGTTAATAGGATGGGGTCGGCGTTGTTACCAGATCTATGTACAGAGATAGTGATTCCAGTATGCGCCGTCATTGGAATCGTGTTCTCTTTATTCCAATGGTACCTTGTCTCTCGTGTTAAAGTCTCGTCGGAACGTGGAGCTACTTCTCCGAGCAATAATAATAAGAATGGTTATGGAGACTACTTGATTGAAGAGGAGGAAGGGATTAACGACCAGAACGTTGTTGCCAAGTGCGCCGACATACAAAATGCAATCTCCGAAGGTGAAATAATAAGCTCTTATGTGCTTTTTTCTGCTCATTTTGGGTATACATATTCGTGGTACGGAAATGAAAGGGTGCAAAATTTCGCTCTTATTAAGTTATTGTCTAAATTCCGTTGTTATGAATCTATTTGTGCTTGATGTTTAGTTTTTTTTACCGTATTCACTTGTTGAAATCAACATCTTTTAACTAGCTTTATATCGTTGTTTTCGAGTCCATGACTGTTTATTTTTGTTTGAAAGTTATATTATACTGTACATGTTGTAGATGCATTAACGAACAAATGGTTTAGGGTTTATCGTGATAGAAAGAACCTAAGGCTTTAAGGTTTGCTCTGTTCAGCTCTTCGGTATACTGGCTGACACTAGATCTAATAAGCATATTTTTCTAGTTTTGTTTCCTTGTTTTCGAGTCTATGATGGTTTATTTTTGTTTGAAAGTTATATTATACTCTACAAATTGTAGATGCATTTGCTGGGACGACGAACATAAGGGTTTATGGTTTATCCTGATAGAATCTACGGATTTAGGGTTGCTCTGTTCAGCTCTTCGTGTAGCGTCTGACACTGGATCTACCTTTATTCATTTTCATTTTTACTGGCTTGCTGGATCTTGAAGAATATAATTATATCCATATCCATGTAATGCTCTGTCAAGTATACAATACACCTATAACTGGGGAAATTTGCTGATGTTGTCCTGTTTTAATAAAGCATAGTGGCTTCATTGTTATGCTCTGATTAGTTCATATGACTAATATGGAATGGGAAAAGTTAGTTTGCCAGCATACGTTTATACATTTGCTATTTTCTTAACCTGACTTTACCTTTAGTTGTCTGTGATCATTTTTGCTTGGTTCATCCTAGTTTGGGTCAGTACTCTTTTCCTTGCACAAGTGAACTTGATGAAATATATTGCATGGTTGATGTTTGAACCATCATGATTTGCTTGGCACTTTGTCTGAGTGGAACTACTCAACTAGTTGAAAAGTCAAGCGGTCAATTCCTGAAAATTTAAGTCTTGCTTAAAGCATTCTTCCCTTGTTCGTACTCTCTCTCGTGGTTTTCTTGAGTGTAGGATAGAACTGTGGTACTTTTCGAACTATGCCATGTATATTATAGATAGGAGAGACCAACGTGGTTTGTTAGCTTAAGCATGAAGCCTTTCAAAATTTTGTGCATAATATGCATGTTTGTCCAATAAAATTCCAAAAAACTTCAGAATGAGCACACACAATAGTTAACTAGCATATGCAATGGTGTAAGTTTAGATATTGTTCTGCTGTCAATTTTCCTCGATGGTTCTATCCTCAACGTCTTCACCTGTCTTGTTTTTGCTTTCCTCATGCACAAGCGTTTTTATAATTAGGTTGTCTAAACCACATGCACGGTACCTTTTGTTTTTTAGTACTATCTAATAGCTGAATTGATTTTTCATGGCAGGGGCAACATCTTTCCTTTTTACCGAATATCAGTATGTGGGTATCTTCATGATTGCTTTTGCAATCCTGATCTTCCTTTTCCTGGGCTCAGTTGAAGGCTTCAGCACTAAGAGCCAGCCATGTACATACAACAAGGAGAAGATGTGCAAGCCTGCCCTTGCAACTGCTATCTTCAGCACTATATCCTTCTTGCTAGGTGCTGTCACTTCCGTCATTTCTGGTTTCCTTGGGATGAAAATTGCAACATATGCAAATGCAAGAACAACTTTGGAAGCGAGAAAAGGTGTTGGGAAAGCTTTTATTGTTGCATTCAGGTCTGGGGCAGTGATGGGCTTTCTCCTTGCTGCCAACGGCCTCCTGGTTCTTTACATTGCCATTAATCTCTTCAAGCTTTACTACGGTGATGACTGGGAGGGTCTTTTTGAGGCAATTACTGGATATGGGCTTGGAGGATCCTCTATGGCCCTTTTCGGTAGGGTTGGCGGTGGTATTTACACCAAAGCTGCTGATGTTGGTGCTGATCTCGTCGGTAAGGTTGAAAGGAACATTCCAGAAGATGATCCCAGAAATCCTGCTGTAAGCTAAACTTTCCTCTTCAGGTGTATTTTGTCATCTCTTGTAGAAATCTTGTCAATAATCTTCTTTCAATATCTTTGCAGGTGATCGCTGATAATGTTGGGGATAATGTTGGGGACATTGCAGGAATGGGGTCTGACCTTTTTGGTTCATATGCTGAATCATCTTGTGCTGCTCTTGTGGTGGCTTCCATCTCGTCTTTTGGAATTGAGCATGATTTTACTTCAATGTGTTACCCCCTGCTTATAAGCTCCATGGGAATTCTTGTTTGTTTGATAACTACCCTTTTTGCTACCGACTTTTTTGAAATTAAGGCTGTCAAGGAAATTGAACCAGCATTGAAGAACCAACTTATTATATCAACTGCTCTTATGACAATTGGAATTGCAATTGTTACATGGACTTGCCTTCCATCTTCCTTCACCATCTTTAATTTTGGCACTCAGAAAGTTGTCAAGAATTGGTAAGTGTCAACTTAATGTTTGGAGAATATTATATATTGAATCTGACAGCAATTGTTACCAAATGTCGCTGAATCAGAAGTGAGCTATTTTTTTTTAGAATATATTGGTAGGTTGAATATGTCTCATAATTTCTTTTTCTTGTCCACTGCGTGAGTATGTGTTCACGTAAATAATATGTTAATTGATTGGTTTGATTGTGCAGGGAGCTCTTTTTATGTGTGGCCGTTGGTCTTTGGGCTGGACTTATCATCGGATTCGTCACTGAATACTACACTAGCAATGCTTACAGGTAGAAGTAGTAGTCTGACTGCATCCTATGATTTTGTGCCTGTTATGATGATAATCTTCATGTTTGTCTTATATCCCTTTTCTGGTTGTTTCTATATGCAGCCCCGTCCAAGATGTAGCAGACTCCTGCAGGACTGGAGCTGCGACGAATGTTATTTTCGGCCTGGCTCTTGGATACAAATCTGTCATCATTCCTATCTTTGCCATTGCGATAGCTATCTTTGTCAGTTTTTCTTTCGCTGCCATGTATGGTATTGCAGTTGCTGCTCTTGGAATGTTGAGCACCATTGCAACTGGATTGGCGATTGATGCATATGGTCCTATCAGTGACAATGCTGGAGGCATTGCTGAGATGGCTGGCATGAGCCACCGGATCCGTGAAAGAACTGATGCCCTTGATGCAGCTGGAAATACCACTGCTGCAATTGGAAAGGTTTGTAACTTATTGATCTTGATTTATTGCTTGTGAGCCTTTCTGGATCCTTCTCTTTTTCAACTTCTGCTTGTACATAGTTGTTAACAAGTGGATGGTGGTTAAATTTGTGGACATTTGGATATTTTTCAATTATGCATGTTGTCTTTCATCTCTATAGTTTTCTTTCTGTTATTATATATCCTTTTGGAAAGGTTATTGATCTTGATTTATTGCTTGTGAGCCTTTCTGGATCCTTCTCTTTTTCAACTTCTGCTTGTACATAGTTGTTAACAAGTGGATGGTGGTTAAATTTGTGGACATTTGAATATTTTTCAATTATGCATGTTGTCTTTCATCTCTATAGTTTTCTTTCTGTTATTATATATCCTTTTTCTGCATCCGCAAGATGGAGATCTTTTCCGGCATCTTCTTCTCTTTCCTTTAACTGTGGATGTTCATTTCTTTCCAGGGGTTTGCCATTGGATCTGCTGCGCTTGTGTCCCTGGCTCTGTTTGGTGCTTTTGTGAGCCGGGCTGCAATTTCAACAGTTGATGTCTTGACCCCACAGGTGTTTATTGGTTTGATTGTTGGAGCCATGCTTCCCTACTGGTTCTCTGCCATGACCATGAAGAGTGTGGGTAGTGCAGCTTTAAAGATGGTTGAGGAAGTTCGCAGACAATTTAACACTATTCCTGGTCTCATGGAAGGCCATGCCAAACCTGATTATGCCACTTGTGTTAAGATCTCGACTGATGCATCTATCAAGGAAATGATTCCACCAGGTGCCCTAGTTATGCTTACACCCCTCATAGTTGGTATTTTCTTTGGAGTGGAGACACTTTCTGGTGTCCTTGCTGGTGCTTTGGTATCCGGTGTACAGGTGTGATCACATTCTTCCGCTTTAAGATTTTGGAGTTTTTAAGGGTTCTGTTCAAATATGGTTTCTTTCTTAAGAATTATATCCAGATTCTGCTCATGTGCGTCTATTTTTTCCAGATAGCAATATCTGCATCAAACACCGGAGGTGCATGGGACAACGCCAAGAAGTATATTGAGGTATAGAAGACACATCTTCCCTTATGTGTTGTTTTTGTAAGTGTTTCATGACACATGAGTTTATTAAATTTGCTTTCTCTATCAGGCTGGTGCTTCAGAGCATGCAAGGACTCTTGGCCCAAAGGGTTCTGAACCTCACAAGGCTGCTGTTATTGGCGACACCATTGGTGACCCCCTAAAGGACACTTCAGGCCCATCCCTCAACATTTTAATCAAGCTGATGGCAGTTGAGTCGCTCGTATTTGCTCCATTCTTTGCCACTCATGGTGGTATACTTTTCAAGATCTTTTAGGGAAAGCTAGTTGGAGCTGTAGACTTATGGCATCTTTTTCAGTCAACATAGCTGGGATTTTAAAATTAGTCTCTTGTCAAAAGTGGAATTTTGATGAGCCGATAATGATGATAATTGTCACTGTAAGGATGGTAGAAGAAAATGTCAGCCTTGTCGTAAAATTAGTCTTAAGCTTAGTGTATTAGCTTTCTTCATATTTCATAGACATTAACTTCCAATTTTGTCTGTACTATCATTATCCACGTTTAAGATAGTGGAGCTACGTTTCAGCTTTTCATTTGTCTCAGAAGGTAGGAAGTTTTTCATCACATTCATAGTTAATTGTTGGTTTGTGTTTTCTATCCCTTAGGCTTTTTGTCTCTTCTTCCCCCCATCTCTCTCTTGCGTGAGCTTTGTTGGAAGAAAATAAGCTCGCGAGATAATAGCCATATCTCTTTGGTTCCAAGAAAGTGCCATCCCGTGATCTTGTGCCTCTATTAGCTCAAGATTCTGATTGTGCTGAATTAGGTGAATTACAAATTATTCTTACTTTTCATTCTGTTGTTCCATTGGAAAGTGTCTTATAGTGTTCTGGTAACTATCTCGTCCGTCATCTGTAGTCCACAGAAAAGAAACGAGGATTAGCTTATTTCATGGCCATACTCGCTCAATACAACCACAGCAACATACTACATATCCAGTGAAATTTCACAATGTGGGATTTGGGGAGTGTAGAATGTACGCAGATTTTATTTCTACCTTGGTAGGTAGAGCGGCAATGGCTATACTTGCTCAATAATGAAGTATTATCAGAGGAAGAAAAAAGATTTTACATATGAGTATTTCAAATCAGGAGCCCATTTCCAGAAGTGATCTTGAGATTTGAGAACACTTGAATTGCGTGATTCTTGTATTTACTGTGGTCTCAGCTTCTGGCAAAATCATTTGAGCTTTAATTGATCCACGAAGAAACTGTAGGCACTTCATTGTTCCATTTTGGCAAAGGTATGAAAAGCAAGAGAAGTGAAGTGGAATGAGTTATAACAACTGAATCAGTAAATCTGTAGATGTATCTCAAAACTTTGCTGCACCAAGTCACTCCGATGCTTTACTGCATTTTTACGTCTACTGGTACTGGAACAATCAGGCCACAACTTTCTAAGTTGTATTCCTTAGTTTTGTTTCTTGTTTAATTTGTCTGCTGAATAATCAAAGCAATTCATAAAGCTCGTGCAGTCCTAGAATTTGTGATTTTACAACTAAAACTCGAGTAATCTTCTTGAAAAAAAAGAAGAAGCGATTGAGTATCGCATGGAGATGTATTATTTTCCAAATATATTTACTTGTATTAGAAAATGGCTTAATTGAAAATTATATTTGAAATGGTGGCTGATTTTGAATTGACATCTATAAAGTGGTTATCTTCCCCAAAGTCAGAGACTAACCAGGTCCATTTGCATCTGTCCAATCCAATCAAGGAGCCCAGTCGTTCATAACCGGTAATTAGATGTGAGAAAATTAGCTTATAAAAAATGATCCGTCAAAACTCAAATAAGTTTGGGTGAGTTAATGATCTACTCATTTATAAATGTAAAATTTACATAAATGACTACATTTTGAATTTTTTAAGGCATAACTCAAATAAGTTTGGGTGAGTTAATGATCTACTCATTTATAAATGTAAAATTTACATAAATGACTACATTTTGAATTTTTTAAGGCATAGATATACTTTTGATAATTACATTTCGTAGCTACAGTAAAATATATTCAAAATTCGGCTCGCTATATCCAAGTCAAATTTCGCTGTATTTAAGTCAGATGCATTCAATTCAGATGTATTCAACTCAACTATATTCATTTATATCTACTTTTACATTGTATTTAATTTATTATATTTAAAAGTTGTATTCAAATTCACTTTATTTATTTTGTATACAAAAAAATCTCATTCAAAATACAAGTAAACCGAATACAAGAAATAAAATACACCCCCAAACATTGAATTTTACACTAAAAAATTACGATACACTAAAAAACTGAATACAAGAAATAAAATACACCCTAATCTGAAATACAAGAAAATAAAATACACTCCGATCGAAAAAAAAAATTCTCCTATCCGACGGGAGGGATCTTCGGCGAAGCTCAGATCTGGACGGAGAGAGAGAGATGACCGACACCGGCAGATCTGGAGGTAGGCGAGGCGATGACCAATCTGGGAGGGATCTCCGGCGAAGCTCAGATCTGGACAGATAGAGAGGTGACCGACGAAGCTCAGATTTGACGGTGGTCATCGCTGCTCCTGCAATGTCGGCTGTGGGGCGGCGACGGAGAGAGAGAGGTGATGGAGAAGAGAAGAGAGATAAATACAAGCCATAAAACTAATGTATTTGGTATAGCTATAGATGATAATTAACATATAATTTTTATTTATGAGATGTAATGAAAACAAATTATAGTTACTAAATATAATTAAATACTAATGGTTAGTCATGATATGTAAATTTTTCTTTATAAATTTAGTCCATCCAAATGCTCAGCTGGTTTGAGCTACATATGTAATTTAGACGGACTCACGAGTATGAAATGTTTTTTTTTAATTTTTTTACTTGAGAGATGTTATATATAGTTATAATAAAATAATATAAAAAGTGTTATATGATATTTAAATAAATTATAAAAAAGTAAATTAAAAAATTAAAACTTGATAAATTGGACATTGAATTATGGCTTATTATTTAGCATATATCAATTTAAGTAGTACTGTAATAATTTATTAACTCATCCCCCTTTTTTTTTTTAGGGGAAAAGGGTCAAATATACCACTCTACTTTAATTTATTAGTCAATTTTGTCCTCCGTTAACGAAAGTAGTTAAATATACCCCTCCCGTTACAAGTTGGGGTCAAATATACCCCTGCCGTTAGCAAAGTATTCAAAAATATTTTTTTTTATAAAAATATTCTGAAAAAATGAATTTTTTAATTAAAAATTCAGTAAAGTATTTTTTTTAAAATTAAAGTGTCCTAAAAATATTTTTTAAAAAAACTGGATTAATTTTAGAAAGAAACCTGAAAAAAATGATTTTAAAAGAAAATATTTTCCATATTTTTTACTAAAAAAATTCAAATTTCCAGAATATTTTATTTAAAAAATGAGTTTTATAAAATCAAGAAAATTTTATATTTTTAATAAAAGTCATTTTTTTCAGATTTGTTTTAAATCTGTTACATGTCATTTTTACACATTAATAAGCTACATGTTACCCAAATTATACACATATTCAACAGGGATATACACACTAATATGCCTCATTTTTAAAATATTATATAGGTACTATATAACATTTAACTTATTCTATGTGGTGTCTACGTGACAATTTTTTTTAAAAATAATATGGAAAATTATTTTTTCTAATTAAAATAAATCTGAAAATGGCTTTTATTAAAAATATGATTTTTTTATTTTATAAAACTCGCTTTTTAAAAGTTCGTTTTTAAATCAATTTTTCAGATTTATTTTTAAAATTAATCCAAATTTAAAAAAAATATTTTTAGGACACTTTATTTTTTTAAATACTTTACAGATTTTTAATTTTAAAAATTCATTTTTTGGATTTTTTAAAAAAAATGGTATATTTGAATAATTTACTAACGGTAATTGTATATTTGGCCTAAATTGTAGCGGGAGGGTATATTTAACTATTTTCATTAACAGAAGGTAAAGTTAACTAATAAATTAAAGTAGCGGTATATATTTGATCGTTTCCCTTTTTTAATTGACTCAAATTAAAGAAATAGAAGACCACCTGACCATAAATACCAGATGATAGGGGTGGGAATGCCCCGTTAGAATGGGCAGGGACAGTCGATCATTGGCTTAATTTTCTGGGTTTTGGAGCGTATATCGGTTCGGTTTTGTATCCAAAAAATATGAACCGAATAAAAATCATTTTTTTTAAAAAAAAAAACGAACACAATTTTTTTTAAAAAACCGATATATCGGTTTATATCGTCGATCGTATCGGTTTATATCGGTTTTTTCTAGTGGGTCGGGTCGGGAATTTTTTAATTTATTTTATAATTGAATTTCCAAAACTGAAATTGACATTTACACCTACAATATCATGAAATTTCGACGTTGAAATCTATTGTGTATCGTGAGATTTTTACTAAAGAAAAAAGAAAATTAGAAATCGATTTGGGGAAAAACACAAATTAATTGGGAAAACGGACGTATTTCTAAAAATTGGCTGCGCTGCGGTTTGACTGGCCCCGTCTAAAAAAAATACTCAAAATCAAAAAAAAATCGGGTAAAAGGGACATCCGAGCGCATAGTTATGACCATTTAAAGTTTTATCAATTTACAACTACTTTTTCTCCCTACATTTTATGTCAATGTTTCCGTGATAAGTTAATCAAGTTCATGCCGCATGCGACTTCCATAACATAGATTAACTTAAATGACTATAATTCAAGAGATAGTAGTAGCCTAAAATTAATATATATATATATATATATATATATATATATTATTCAGTTTTTCTATTCAGTTTGTATCCAAAATAAAAAAACCGAACCGATCACTAAATTCTGATTCGATTTGATTTTTCAATTTTTTTTTTTTAAAAAAAAAAGAAAACGAGAAAAAACCGAACCGAATTCGGTTCGTTTTTTTGCCCACCCCTGCCAGATGAGGAATCTTTGAGGCGAGGGTGATAAGTTGGATAGGCAATCAAACATCAAATTCCTCGTCACCAACTACAGTACATCCAAACTAGGTCGCTATTAGTGTCTTGTTCATGACATAATTTGCTCAATCCTATCGCGTAATGCTCTGAGACTCGCGCCACTATAAAATCTGTTACTCCCATTCATCGTGGTTGGCGTTATACTCTATCTGCAGAAAAAAGTTGAGGTATACCCATTTCATTCTTTACAAATCGTATGTGGGGGTTCTGATTTCTAATTAAAAATCTGATTTTGTTTAATGGGTTTCTCTTAATTTGATTATATTTATAGTTTTGCTGCTGAGATTTGACCATGGGTAATGCTTCTTCGATGTTGACTCAATATGATATTGAGGATGTCCAAGACCACTGCGACCATCTATGTAATTTTTTGTTACTCATCTATTATTCTTCTTCTTTTTTTATTCCTTTTCTTGAGTCGAAGGGTCTGTCGGAAACAGCCAGCCGACCTTCATAAGGTAGGGGTAAGGTCTGCCTACACTCTACCCTTTCTAGACCCTACTTGGTGGAATTGTACTGGGTATGTTGTTGTTGTTTGTTTTCTTGCACAACTTCCTAATTTGGAGGAAAAAAACAGTTTCACAGCAGGAAATAGTGTCACTGTATCGGAGATTCTGCCAACTTGATCGGAATTCAAAGGGTTTTATATCAGCTGATGAGTTTCTGTCTGTGCCCGAATTCGCAATGAATCCACTCTCTCAGGTGTGCTTATAAATTTTTGTTTTGGTCTTAACTAGTAGATTTGTAGGTGATAAGATATTGGTATGTTTCTTGTGGTCTTGTTGGTATGCTATTTGTGTTTAGAAATAATGTGAACCACATCTTTCCAGAGATTGCTTAAGATGGTGGATGGCTTGAACTTCAAGGACTTTGTGGCATTTTTATCAACTTTCAGTGCTAAAGCAAGCATGGCACAGAAAATTGAACGTATGTCGTTAAATCTTAACATGTGTTGTATTTTTGCTACTTAAGGAAAAACGTAACTTAGTGACATCTTAGACATATTACTATCCCTGATAGATGTTACATAGTATATTAAGCATATCTATTAGATTTTAATATGATTCTTTACTCTACTTTTCTTTGGTAAATTGTGCACTTGCTACTGTGGTTTAAAGAGAAGACCCATCAGTACCATTGAATGATTTTGCTATAATCTTTCGAGGATTAAGGGCTTATAGTAGAAGGTCTAGGGGCAGTAGTAATATACCAGCCATATTGAAGAAGGGATCTCATAGCAACAATTATACAGATTCTTTTATTACTGAAATGTATTATGAAACAAGAGATTTGTTATTTACCTAATATAGTTTTTGACTTCCTTTTGCCCTTTTTTTAGCACTTTTCGATTTCCTCACCTACCATTTTGTCTTAGTTATCTTCAAAGTATATGATTCTGATTGCAACGGGAAGGTGACCTTTGATAACATAATGGAAGTGCTTCGGGATTTAACTGGATCATTCATTTCTGACAAGCAAAGAGAGGTATCTTACATCTCCCACTCTTTCTTTTTTATACAGAGTTTTCTTCACAAAAACAGCATGAAGAAAGTGCTCAATAGTCTCCTACCAAGGTAGAAAGATTCTATGAAGTTACAAATGTGTGTCAAAATGGAGATTGTACATCTTTATCAAGATGAGTATTCCTGTAAAAGATTGGTGGCTCCTAAAAGAGGAGTTTGGATAATATGCTAGACTTCATCAACTTCATTTATGGCATGTATGAGCAATCTTAAATCACGTGTTGAAGTGCCCTAAATACTCTACAGATTTTAATCACTCTATTTGATGTTGGAAGTGCTTTATGATCTTTAAAAACTTGGTTCTTCACAATGATCATTTGCTTGTGCTTGCTTTTATTTAATGGACCGGAACTAAGGATTAACTCTGTCAAAAGATAAACCCAAGAAGTGTATAAAACATGTCAAAAGTGTAAACTGAGAATATCAGTCTGAGCATTCTTTTCCTTTTCAATAATATATCTCTTGTTGCTCCTCTCTTATCTTTAAAGCCAGTAGTACTTGTTTCACTGTTTTATTTGCATGTCTTCCCATTTTGAAACCTTTCCTCACTTATTTACTTCTGGTTCCTAAGAATCTTGTGTACACCTATGTTTTAATTTAAAGGTCTAAAGTGCAGTGTTCTAATGTAAGGCTCTCAAATTTATTTAGTAGAGTCATGATCGCTACTTAAAGTAGATTTGACTTTGGTTCTAGCTCATGAAGGGCCAGCTTTTTCTTTAGAGAACTTGTGGCACTTCTTTCTTTAGTAGCTTCTGAGTTGTAGTCTTGCTCTTTTCCTTTATATTTATAGTTTTATCTAGGCCGAGTAGAGGAGCAAAATGAAAAGAAGGTTGGCAATATGTGATAGAGAACTTTAATAATAATTCACGTCTGCAAGTAAAGTGTTGTGCTTGAGATTGAGAAATTGGGAGGATGGTTGCTTGCCAATATCTGTTCAGAAGGACCATTTGATGATTTTCAGTCAGCAATTTGCATGCACTATAAGTTCGAGTATTTTCTTTGCATCCTTTAACATTAGCCAGTCTTTATTCTGGAGTAAAAACCTTTTACTTTCTGAATCTCATGTGATTTTGTAGCTTCTTGGCTTATGCAGCTGCGGTGAATCAGTTGCCATTTCGTGTAGCTTTTGAATAATGAATTTAATGAGTTCCTCGCTTTTATTTGATGATTGCAGGAAGTTTTGAGCCAGGTCTTGCACGAGTCTGGTTATACAAGGGACTCATTACTTCTGTTGAATGACTTCATTAAGGTTAATTCATGTTTTATGGACTGAATACAAAACTTTAACTGATTTTTATTAACTGTAGTTTTGTGGGGTTCAAGTTATCGCTCACATTGCAGTACTCAATACTATGTCTCCTTATGGCTTTGAACTTGTGTTTACTGATGTTTTCAGATCATGGACCACCCTGGTTTGAAGATGGAGGTTGAAGTCCCAATTGACTAACCACCTGTGATTTCATTCTGCAATTCAAATGTCTGTGTAAAGTTAGCTGTGTTATTCTATTTTGTTGAATTCGCGCACCTGCACTCTCCTGCTGTTTCTTTTTGTTGATCTCTTTGTTTTTCCTTCTCCCCTCCCCCTCTCATTTTTGTGAAACAGAGAAATTACCGTGTAATTAAGATCAAAGCTTTCAGCTTATCAGAAAATCTTGATTATGCTATAATTCTCATTTTCATGAACTCATGTGTATTTTTTTCCAAGTTGAGTCGACCAGAGTTTTGCGTGCTTGAACCAAGTGGTGTGTATTGAGCTAGTCGAGTGAACTGGCTAGCGTGGCTGCTTAACATACACATATAATTCCCAACAAAGTTCAACAGTAATGAGGGTTACGTTCTCCCTCACTTAAAAAACATTGTTCTACAATGCAAAACAAGTCATTCCAGGGGTTTGTTCATTAAATAAGACCCGAGCTCCGATGCGTACAGGCACAGGAACTGTCAATAGTTAGAGCTACATTAGCCGAAACGGTCCAGTGAAGGGACGGGTGATTAATATGAACAAATGATTCTGTAAAGTGCCAAAAAGTAGGATGGACTTGCAACTAAAGCTACAGCCGTTCTATGAAAACACTGCATTAACACCTTCTGCTTACATGCATCCAAAATTAGCCTCTTTTTTTGAACTGGAGAAATCAGACCCTGCTAATTTCAGCTTGAAGACAAACAACTTCTCGTTTACCGGTTTCACCATGCAATTATCAGTTAACAATCAGATCTCAAAGGTTTTTTATATAAGTAAATACTAAACATATACGCCAGAAAATTGAATGAATTGAAGCCGGAAGAACATATCCATCAATATGCTTTTAGGGGCAGCCAGCAAGTCAGGCAACAAGGGAAAATCCATCGCATACTCGCATCACTTGGCTGAAAATTCATCAAGGAATTTTTGTGCTAATTATAGAAATAAGGAGCTTGTGCATGCTGAACAAGTTAAACTACTTGATAAAAGATTGAGAATTCTTGAAGATGAAACAGAGATTCTCAAGGTAGCTTTCTTCGAAGGTGTGGAAGAACGAAGAAAGTTAGTAACTGCAATTCAAAACGAATTTCAGGCTGCCTCCGGATACCCAAAGGTACTAATAAGTTTATCTTATTGCTGCAATTAAAGTTGCTTGCTTTTAATGAGCTATAGTTTGTTGCCTGATTTTAAATAAGTTGTTCCTAAACAGCGTCAACGCCATGGACTCCCACAAATTCTAGGTGAAGAGTCAAATCCAGCAGTTGTTATCAGAGAACTTAGAGCTTCAGAGGCTGTTTTTCAAGATGCTACTGAATGTGTTGTGAATTCTCAGATCAATGATTCCGCCTGTCTCTGAAGATTTGATGGCCTGAGGGATCATAATTCATTGTTTTTACTTTGTTACAAACAGCAAGTCCTCCTTACATGTGGTGTTGATTCTTTTTCAGGTGCCAAGCACGTGAAAATATTAGTATATTACTAGTACTAGTACTATTATTTTTTTGCTTCTTGGGTGGCGATGAGATTTGAACATCAGGACTTTTTTGTCTGTTCTGATACTATTTTGTCTGTTATGATACTATGTTGAACTGTGTGACTGTCTTGTCTAAAAACTTAAACTATTAGAGAGACCACACTTTATCCACTTAATTATATTATGTGTGGAAAGTTTCATCAATCTGAAACTATATGTACTTTGACTAGAAAGCCTTATGTTAGTAAGTGAAATTGTATCACTGTTACTAGAGTGTGATCACTTTCGCATTACCCTTTTTCTTAGACACATTTAAGGACTAAGCTGTTAAACGTCACAGAATATAGCCATAAGCTTCAAGGAAGAAACTGTTATTGTTGCTAGTTGCTACATTCTCAGTGTAAGGATTCTCACTTCAATTAGTTATCAACCATTACTCACCTCTTTCAACTTTCTGAGCAAATGACAAATGAAGATGAAGACTGGTTCAGAAGAAAATTTCACGATTATCAAGTATTTTAACCATTAAAACAGCCACACAACATTATTTCAGATCAGAAGATACTTATTGCTGCCACAAACATGAAAGACAAACTTAGGACTCAGAGAGAAAACAACCATCCCATAACATATATAGCAATCCTCTAAGCATAGGCTTCAGGGTTCTGAAGGAGATAGGATTCGACAGATTTGAACATAGCCAAGACCTTCTCCTTGCCTGCCTTGATTTCCTCTTCCTTGAGCTTGAAATCTCCCACAGTAAAGTAAGTGCTTGTCACCTTAGAGATGGAACCACCATCTGCTGACTGCTCAAACTTCACGTCGTAAGTTATTTTCTCAAGGTTGTCTACCAGCCCATCACCTTCGACCAAAGTGTACTTATATGTGTATGTCTCCTCGTTAAGCTCATCAACACGATACTTTATGGACTTAAAATTGCCACCTACACGCGCACAAAAGAAAAGATAAAACAAGAGTTATTGTTTTCTGCACAAATGTTGTCTAATAAAAGAATGATAAGATGATTATACCGTCAGGAAAATTGATGGTCTTGATGCTTCCAGCACCTCCATCACCTTGAACTTCAATGCTTTTAATAGCTTGTGGCATCAACTTTGGGATCAAGTTATGAGAATCAACAATGGAGGCCTTGAATATTCTTTTTGGGGGGAGGGGAGAAGTGTTCTCCTCAGTGAAGGTGGTGACAGCCATAATGTTTTGATTCTGAGAAGAGAATAAATGATTATTATTTCTTGTAGGGAGGAGAGAACTTGTTTGATGAAAAAAGAAGGGGATTTTAGAGTTTATATAGGTTCAAGTCCATGAATTTAATAATCTTGTAGTTATTTTCATAGCAGGCCAAATATATGCTTTTGCTTGTCCATATTCATTAGTTTCCAGAGTTTGTAAAATTGTTACAGCTGAAGGATCTGTTTGTTTTGTGCTTAAATGCTCTTAGTTGGATTTACTTGTTCAATATATTTGGTATACATGAACTAGGAAATGGTCATCCAATTTATAAGGACTTGCGTTTGGCTCGTCTTTAAGGTTTTCATTTTTATTTTATTTTTCGTTCATAGGGTACGCCTAATTCTACTACTACGCATTTTATCAAGTGAAAACAGAAAAGAGTTTCGTTTTTGTTGTCCTACCGAGTCCCTTGCTAGATCACGATTTGGTCATGAGAGGATGATTGCATCAATTCGTAATTGTTTCTTTCTGGTAGAATAATCATCAATTTCCAATGTGAATATGAGTGTCAGGAGGCATGGACAACTAAGAAAGTTCAAATGACTCAGCTTATGAACTCTGCAATTTTTACAATCCTCAACTCTAGTAATATGATCCAAAGTTAAGATAGATATTGATAACATATAATAGACGTTCACATATGTCTAACATTGAGATACATCTGGGATTCTGGAGCAAAAAGTTAAGCATCCAAGAAACAGTAACTTTTAGATCAACCATATTCGTGAATATTACAGTTTACATTGAGAAACCAATTAGTAGTAACAATCATCGAACTTACAAGGAGAAGGGGATACACTTGGCATGTTGCGGAGTGCAAATAAGTATGTGGATTAAATTTCTCCACGATAACCTCCAGAACCAAAGTAGTCTCTCCTTGAATTGGCTATCTGCACGCTCTTTTGGTGCTCTAACTTGGGGCAGTCTGTGATACGATGACCAAGCCCACCACAATAAGCACAACCCTTTACTCCGCTTGCATTTGTGATTGCCTCGACGTCGTCCATAGGGTCATTAAGCTCCGCAAGGACAGGAGGGATCCTTTGTTTTGCTTCTTGTAACAAGTGTTTCAGATCAAGGAGAGTTGTTTCGCTCTGATTCTTGTTGATAAAGGTTGTGGCAATTCCTGTTTTTCCACATCTTCCTGTTCGTCCAATCCGATGCACATAGTTTTCAATTTCAGCAGGCATATCGTAGTTAATTACATGCTGAATCTCAGGAAAATCCAACCCCTTAGAGGCCACATCAGTGGCAACTAGAACATCTTTCTTGCCTGCTTTGAATGATGCAATTGCATACTCTCTCTCCTCTTGATCCTTGCCTCCATGAATAGCCACAGCTTCAACTCCTTTTAAGAGAAGATATTCATGGATATCATCCACATCAGCCTTGTTCTCACAGAAAACCAGAACCGGCGGTGGAGTCTTTTGCAAGCACTCGAGAAGGTAAACAATCTTGGCTTCCTGCTTTACATACTCCACTTCCTGAATCACATCAAGGTTGGCTGCTCCAGCCCTCCCCACATTCACAGTTATTGGTTTAACTAATGCACTTCGTGCAAAATTCTGGATCTTTGTGGGCATTGTAGCAGAAAATAGAAGAGTTTGTCTTTGAGCTTTAAAATGATCAAACACCTCCCTAATATCATCTTCAAAACCGAGATCGACCAATCTGTCTGCTTCATCCAGTGTTAAATATCTGCAAAGAACCAACAATACGGTAGGAACCACAAACTTGGCAGACATATATTGCAAGAAAGTAAAGAAAAAGAAGCAAATCAAACAATAACAAAGGGGATTAATTAAGTTACATACAGACATATAGGATCTTTGCGTGCATGGACTCAAATTAGCATTTAGCAACAACAACAACATACCCAGTGTAGTCCCACAAGTGGGGTCTGGGGAGGGTAGTATGTACGCAGACCTTACCCCTATCTTTAGTAGTCAGTCAGAAATTTCCACTGTTTAAAATTAACTTTGGCTGAAAAAGGAGAGCCCATGTTATATAAGAAAAATGCTCCCACAAACAGTTTTCCATCTATATATGTGTGAACTCTCAAAGGCACAGGGTAGACATGAGACCATACCACATATTATGTGGAATGGCTAACAACCAGAAAAGAAGCAACACGTGACAACTGATGATGAGGGCAGGCAACCCCAAATACTTGATTGATCAGAAGTTAGGTATAAATAAATGAGTCGATCTATGTAACACAAACTGTCTAGACCATACATGCCAGGAAAAACGTTTTGATTACTCTTCATCTGTTCATCTAGTATTTATATTTGAGATAACCGAGATCCCATCCAGATGAACACGTTAGATTCCAAAGCATAGAGAAACAAGCACGACAACCAGATAGATATCACAAAATACTACCTCAATGATCGATCTACAAAATTAAGTCTGTACCTGCAATTGTCAAGGTTCATTTTCTTCTTTGCTAACATATCTTTGAGTCTTCCAGGTGTAGCAACTACAATGTGCACTCCCTTCTTCACAACATCAAGTTGGGACTTCATATCAACTCCACCAATACACAGCAAAGGCCTCAATTCAGGGTAACCATACTCCTTGAGCGGTTCTAAAAATTGTTCTATAACTTCATATGTCTGTCTGGCAAGCTCTCTAGATGGACAGACGATCAAACCGAGTGGTCCTTCTCCAGGAGCAATAGGCATCATAATCTCTTCCTGCAAAGCCACCATAATAAGTGGCAAAACAAAAACCAATGTTTTCCCAGAGCCTGTAAAAGCTATACCTATCATATCGCGACCTGATAAAATAGCAGGAAGGCCCTGCACTTGGATTGGCGTTGGCTGAATAATCCCCTTCGCTTTAAGTTTCTTCAATATAGGTTCAGGGAACCTCATGTCCTTAAAATTCTTTATTGGTGGAGGAACATCTTCGCCATCCACAATAATATGCCACTGCTTTCGAATAGCATCACAGGCTTTCTTTGACATCCGTCTGATGGCTAATGACGGCTTCCAACCAGTTAACAAAGGCTCCGTATAAGTAATACCTTTAGCTAATTCGCGAACGGACATTAAAGTCTTCCGATCAGATAAATGCTCAATCATCTCCTTCTCTTGCAAGACCACTTGTTCCGTGGGACTAATCTCGGGTTGCTCTTTCTTTAGCTGAGTGGCCTTCACAAGCAAACTCGGCTTAGCCTCAACAAGGTTCAATTTTTCCTCTTCCTCTTCCAAAACGGAAGATTTTCCCTTACGTTGAAGGATCTTTTGAGCTTCAATAGCTCGGCGCTTTGCAACTGATACATATTCAACATAATCATCCTCATCCTCCATATTCTGCTACAAAAATGATGTGTTAAGACAATTGCAGTAAGTAGCGTTTGAATGTTATTTAACACTCTAAAATGGTAGATAAATTTCTAAATCAAGTGACATTATCAAAGAAATAAAGGACCTAAAGAAGTGTGCACATTGCACAAACATACCCA
Source organism: Anisodus acutangulus (assembly GCA_029783415.1). Lineage (NCBI taxonomy): Eukaryota > Viridiplantae > Streptophyta > Magnoliopsida > Solanales > Solanaceae > Anisodus > Anisodus acutangulus. The sequence continues at coordinate 6,426,429 of CM056497.1, forward strand.
CAATCTATAGAACCAACTACAGCGAATCATAAGTCATGACTAAAAGATTTTATCAAATCAATACAACAAAATCTGCTAAAACGCGAATCAATTGTAGTAAAATTTCCAAAAAGGGTAACTTTGAAGTGAAAGAGAAAGGATTAAGGTTGGATACCATATTTACGTGGTCGGCCATATCAGCAATACCCTAGGAAGACTAATTCCTGATTGTGAGTTGCTAAATCATGGCTCAATCTTCTTTTGGTTTGGGCTAGTCTGGCCCGAAACTTTGACCCGATTTGAGTGGGAACATAACCGATTTTCCTTCTTACAAATTTATTTTAAATTTTATGTCTTTTTATAAGAGATTTTTTTTTAATCTAAAAAAAACATTGGACTCGTTTTCTATAAACAGGTCCAATTGACCTATTTCCTCCATCTGATAATCACTAAAATCCAGTTCAATTTTAAAAAAAAGTTATTATTCTAATGAAATGCAGGACTTGAATAATGTTTTGCTTTAAGTTACTTTAATTCATTTATTAATTGTAAAACAAAATACTCCTAACAATTAACGTTTTTTACATCAACGGTAGGGAACACAAAATAATTAGAAAATGTCACCAAAACAACATACGGTGGTGAAATTTATTAACTATATTATGAAATATGCTCCATATATTTTATAATATTTAATGTTGTATAATTATGGTAGATATATGATCTTTATATTATGATTCCACATTGTACACACTCTATATATTTGTATTAATGATAAAGACTCTTCAAGGAAGATTAATACAATTCTACAAAATTAACAAAAAATGTATTCAATTCTTTTCGTATTTCATCCCATCATTATGACTGAATGAAAACGTAATATTTTTGTCTATTTATATTTTACAAAGACGCTGAAAAAGGTTACAACTTACAACAACAGCATAAAAATACAGAATATACTTGTATTTCCAATTAGGACCAGAAAGTCTTATTGCTGTCTCTTAATTAACAAGTCAATCATGTGTAAATTTCCTCTTCCCTCACCAAGTAACAATAACAGTCACATTATTTGTCATCCACCTTTAAAGAGTAGCAACCAGAATCTGGGATTTATGTTAAACAGGCTTTGAAGCCCTCCTCTAATTCCTTTCCGTCTAAGTTCTTCCCTATAAATACTATCTTGTTTGTTCTTGGTTCATCTGACCGCCATGGCCGATCTGGAGAACCTTGAAATATGTCATGCACTCCCTGTAAAACAAAAAGGCACGTTAGAAAATTGACAACTATCACGTGCCACAGAATTTACTCATTCAAACTTGAACGAGGCTGCAACTCACACCAGTAAAGCACTGATTATAGGACCATTCTATACAACAACATACCCAGTGAATCCTACAAAGTGGGATCTGGGAATATAGGACCATTCTATAGGATTGAATATTCCATTCTATAGTAATCACTTCCGATGATGAAAATGTGGATATTAGTTGGAAAAAGCAAATGTGCAATAGATACCTTTGAGAGTAAGATGTACTGCATGCTTTAAACTTGCTAAAATATCAGAAAAAAACATCAGTTTCCTGGAGTTGTAATAAGTCAAATGGGGTCAATATAAATGACGAGATGTGATCATGTGAATGATAAGTTTTAGCCACCAGGTTACAAATGAGGGGAAGTCAAAAGGAAATTGTGTATGGCAAAGAAGCAGTCATGTGACTGCCCTCCTTCTCTAGCATGTGAATAAGGTCTTAGTTTGGACACTCTGAACAGGTTGCATTAAGTCATTAGTCAAATGCTTGGACCAATTAAAATTCATCAGCATATTGCCTGCTTGCAATTGTTGATGGTCCTATTACATAAGTTGTGACTAGGGGTGAGCACGGGTACAGGGTACCCAGCTACCCGACCGGAACCGACACTAACGGGTAGGTTCTGGGTAGATATATTATAATAACGGGTAGGGTTAGGGTAGTAAAATTAGGAACCGATCAATGTCGGGTCCGGTTCCGGTTCTGGCAAATAGAGACAGGGTACGCGGACCCGGAACCGATACCTGGAACCTATAAAATATTAAATATTTTTACCTTTTTGAGAAACATTTGGACCACTTTTAACTTTCTCCAAAATTGTTTGTTGCACGCATGCACATTGATTTTCCCCACCCCAAGACGCAAATATTTCAGCTTTTTCACCCCTTTATTCTAGAATGCTCTTTGTGCCCTAAGAGAAAACACCCAAAACTCCCTCAATAACAATGGCGTTTTAGCTACACCACCGAGCTTCATTGTCGTCGTTGTTGAAGCTTTCTCTCAGGTACTTTCATCGTTGTCGTCGTTGAAGCTTCACATTTGCCTCTTTCTCTCCCTTGGTTGTGTTCACGTCGTTCCTAAAATGCATATGAGTTCATATCTAACTCTTCAATTTCTTTTTAATATCCTATGCTTCTGTTCTATTTCAGGAGATACTCATCTTCAATTTGTATTACTTTTTTATTTGAAATGTAAATCTATTTTTAAAATTTGTGTATATTTTTGTAGCTGTGAAGATGAAATTTAGGGATTTACTAGTATAATAAAGCTTTTCTTTTGTATCGAAGAGCTTATGAACACGAAAATAAGTTTAATTCAGATATTTCCAAATTTATTTTGAAATCAACACATTCAATTAATTGAGTATCAAATTTGGTTTGCAATTTTAGGTTTTGGTTACAGAATTAAGTTTTCTAAAACTTCTTATAATTGTACTAAAAACTCCGAATGCAGGCTAAAAAACTACTGGATGAAATTATTTTAGAACTCTTTTTTATTCTAATAGGCTAAAAAATTGTTGCTTAATCTGTGTTTTTTTATTTACAGGGTACCCGGGAACCTAACCGGATAGTAAATTTAGGAACCGATCTTTTACCGGGTAGGGTCCGGGTAGTTCAAAAATGTTAGGGTACCCGGACCCGCTCACCCCTAGTTGTGACCTAAACACCCAAGGGTGTGGTTAGGGGTGGCAAATGGGTAGATTGGGCTGAATTTGGGCGGGTCATAATGGATTGAGTTAATAAAATGTTACTTGGGCTGCAATGGGTTGGGTTGAAATGGGCTAAAAAATGGGTCAAAACCCAACCCGCCCAATTCTTACTAAGCTTTAATTGCTTTATTTGTTTTTTATAATTTTTAGTATCTAATATATAATTGTTTTTCTTTATTATGACTATTTATAACATATCAAATAAAAAATAAATTTTTGAACATATTTTGATAGATTTCTCATGGATCGATTTGGGCTAGATATCAACCCAAATTTTGATGGGTTGAAATAACAAATGGGCAGGTCAATAATCCGCTCAAACTTGAATGGGTTGGGTGGGTTATGGTTCCATGGGTTAAGTTTGTCACCTCTAGATGTGGCCTAATGGTCAATGCAAATGAAATAAATACTATGGGAACCATGGTCCAAATCCCAATCAAAGGCCAAAAGACCTAGTTGATTCTTCTCATTTGCCTAAGTCTTGGTGGACAAAGTCACATGGTAATAGGTGATGACGTAGGTACCCACTAAAATATTTGAGTTGCGGACCAGCTAGTCTAAACAGCAGTGTTATCAAACAAAAAAAAGGGAAAGAAAGAAAGAAAGAAAGTGACTTAATCTGAAGTTAAGGACTTGGCTCCCTGACCGTATGTGTACACCTCTTCTAAGAACTTAAAGCCCCTTCTTGAATAACAACAACAACAACATACTCAGTGAAATCCCACAATGTGGGGTCTGGGAGGGTAGTGTACACAGACCTTACCTCTACCTTGGTAGGTAGAGCGGCTATTTCCGAGAGACCCTCGGCTCAAGACAAAGCACAAGCCCAAGCAAAGTAAGACACACAAAGTGCGTAAGTCATTACAGTGCATTCTGAAAAAGAAAGAAGCAAAAAGAAGCAATAGTTAATACAAGTAAATAAGACAAACAAAATACACATAGTAGCATTTATCAAACGACAAGGGACTATAAGGCAATATGATAGGCTAAGCGAACCTATAATAATAATACTACAACTATCAGTTTGTAAGCGTAGGTAGGACTACGTTGGACTACCTACTATCCTTCTACCCTAACATGTGTCCATCATAACTCCCTATCTAAGGTCATGTCCTCAGTGAGTTGCACATGTCTGATCACCTCTCCCCGATATTTCATCGGCCTATATCTACCCTCATGTACCCATCCATAGCCAACCTTTCACACCTCCGCACGGGGTCATTTATGTCTCTCCTCTGCACGTGTCCGAACCATCTCAACCTAGCTTCTCGCATCTTATCCTCCACCGAGGCCACTCCCACTTTGTCCCTGATATCATCATTTCTAATATCCCTCCTTGTATGCCCACACATCCATCTTAGCATCCTCATCTCCGCAACTTTCTTCTTTTGGGTGTGCGAAGTCTTGACCGGCCAACACTCCGCCCTATACAACATGGTCGGTCTAACCACCACCCTATAGAACTTGCCTTTAAGTTTTGGTGGCACATTTTTATCGCACAATACTCCAGATGCGAGCCTCCATTTCATCCACCCTGACCCAATATGATGTGTGACATCGTTATCAATCTCTCCATTCCCTTGGATAATAGACCCGAGGTACTTGAAGCTCCCTTTCTTTGGAATGGCCTGGGTACCAAGCCTCAACTCCACGCCTGTCTCAAGGTCGCTCCAGTCACTGAACTTGCACTCCAAATATTCTGTCTTGGTCCTACTCAGCCTGAACCCTTTAGACTCCAGAGTCTGTCTCCAAATCTCCAGCTTAGCGTTCACTCTGCTGCGGATCTCATCAATCAGGACTATGTCGTCTGCGACTAACATACACCATTGTACCTCCCCTTGGATTTGTCGCATCAGTCCATCCATCACCAAGGCAAATAGGAATGGGCTAAGAGTTGATCCCTGGTGCAGCCCCATCATCAATAGGAAGTGCTCCGAGTCTCCTCCTACTGTCCGTACCCTGGTCTTGGCTCCATCATACATATCATTAATTGCCCTAGGGTATGCTAAAGGTACTCCTCTAACCTTCAAACATCTCCATAGAACCTCCCTAGAGACTTTGTTGTATGCCTTCTCGAGGTCGATGAAAAACATATGTAAGTCTCTCCTCCTCTTCCTATACTGCTCCACCAACCTCCTAATAAGATGGATGGCTTCTGTAGTCGACCGCCCCGGCATGAATCCAAACTGGTTCTCGGAGATAGACACTCCCCTTCTCACCCTCATCTCCACGACTATTTCCCAAACTTTCATAGTGTGGCTTAGCAGCTTGATACCCCTATAGAAAAACTCATTTACAAGCCAATAAATCATGTTATAAACCCCTCAAAAGTAATTCAGTCTATAAAGAAAAGGCCAAGTTAAGAAAGAAGCAGATGTGTCGTACTCTTCTTATTGTCCTACTGATTGAAAGCCTAATTCACATTCACATTTTTAACAGATAAAAGTGAAATTCACATCCACATCACAAGAAATTTTTCAGCCCTTCCATAAAGGGATTATGTAGTAGCAGTAATCGCATTATAACTAATCAGTAAGTTAATTATGTAGTAGCAGTAATCGCATTATAACTAATCAGTAAGTTAAGTAGTTCTAGGCAAGGAATTTAATAACCTGAAAGACAAATCTCTCATCCATTCCCTGAACAGATAAAAGACCCTTCATCCGATATATGTCATCGCTTCGTTCTATCAACAACGTTCCCAGCCACATATTAGCCTGAGATACAGAATTGCAACTCCTTAGTTCATTAATGCAACGAGCATTCTTGTCCATATTTACAGCTTATACACAATATCTTTGTGTGAATGTATTTATGAAAAAAATGGCCAAACGAAAGACCACAATGCCAACCTTCTCAAGATCCAAGGTCCCTTCACAAACTATGCTGACAGAAGAAACACCAGGGTCATGAGTGTGATTGTGAGAATGGTGATGAGCATGATGTTCTGCAATAGATTTGACACATCATATTAACCAAATAGCAGAAAGAAACATCACTCTTGAGGTTGAGGCAAATGTTCAATATTCAATTATATGCACTAAAAACAGAACTGGTTTTTGAGAAATAAGGTCACAATATTTTTTTTTATGAAGTAACAATATTATTAACAAACGGGCATTAAGTAGCCCGTATACAAGAAAAGTAGAAAAGAGAAATAAGGTCACAATTATACACTAGTACATGATACATCAGAAGCGGAGCCAAAGAAAGAAACACGCAAGAGATAGAAATTTGCACCAAGGGTTGTGGACGAACAAAAAAGAAACTGGAAAGTATAAAATTAGCATATATGGGTTTCTGTGTTTGGGAGTCAGAAGGTTAAGATGCTAAGAGCAATAAAGTAGATTGGTCAATAGAAACAAAAAAAAAAGAAGCCAAAAGACAAGAATTGGAAAGGATAATAAAAGGGACTAACGTTGTAAATGAACCAACACATTCGCGACGAAATCACAACTCGACTCATTAATTTATTAAACAAGCGAGCTCAAGTTCACCCTAAAGCTCAACTCGGCTTGTTTAGTGTTCACGAATAGCAATCCCCCCCCCCCCCAACAAGGCCTTTTTTTGTATTTTTTTTCTTTTAAATATAAAACATGTACTTATGCTCCGGTCAGTATCACCAATCCCCCAACCGTAAGGTATTCAATAGGAAAATGGTTATTGCAATATTCTCTTAAAGTAAATATGGATCATAAACGGGCTCATGAACAAGCTCATTGTTAACTAATTTCAAAATGAATGCAAGCTCGAGCTTGTAGAAATTACTTCAAGCCGAAGTCAAGCTTGACCTTGACTTGTATTTAATTAGATCAAGCTTGAGTAAGCTTGTATAAATTGTCTAACCAAGTTGGAATTTCCCAGCTATGCTTGAGTAGACTTGTTAATAGTCCTGCTTGCAATGCTTGGTAAGAAGTTCTGTATGTAAAAAAGTTAATAGCTCCAATAATTAGAACAACATTTTTATGAATGAAAATACTTTTACTTGATCAAAAAAAATTAGAACAGCATACTCATAGCATTATGACTAAAGAGAAGCCCCGAAAGTACCAAACGCAGATTGCTCAAGTAATTTCTCCAAAATAAGGGGAAATAGTTCTTTGGAAAAGTGAACTGACTAATTTGGTGCAGCATTTTGTTGCCATTAGCTGCTACAACGGCTAGTATAGAAGCTCAAACATCAAAGAAAACTTACCATGCTTGTGATCATGTTCATGTTCATGATCATGGTGGTGGTGATGATCATGATGATCATGATCATGGCCAGTATGCTCTTCCTTGGAACCTTCAGCGCCAACCGAACTCTCAATTCTACATGAATGTAATAAAATAAAGTAAGCAATAGTCCGGTAACATAAGAAGAACTTGAGGAAGCAAAATCAATTTAAGAAAAAATGTACATCTATAAAAATGATTACAAGTATATATCTGATGAATAACAGTGCTTTCAGCACTACATTTTCCTATAGTTAAAAGAGCCATTATAAGAGTTAAATCAATTATCATTAGCTGAAGAAATTCATCAAGACCTTGACTAAAACATCACTGGGAGAAAAACAAATGTCTGAACGAAAACCTATATAACTCATATTGCTCTATGTAAATGTTTTATTCACAAAAATAGGATCATAATCAAATCATATTTCCCACAGTTCACTTGAAGAAGCAAACCCCCACGTTCAACTTTCAAGTTTTCCTTTCATCCTCTCCTTTTTTTTTATAATTGAGAAATCCCCGAGGTTTGAAACTCGGTGGATAATGGCTCCAACACAACCTTCCCCACTTAAACACCAAGCTTTTGTTTACGGCAAGGTTCGAACTCATTATGTACACCTAATCCACATATCACAAGTTGTGTTCTTACCACCAGACCAAAGCCCTGGGGGCCTCTCCCTTTATATATCTGTTTTGAAATTGTCTCTCCCTTCTCCCAAGGGCATTTCCTCTGCTGCCAGCCCCTTAGGGATTAAGTAGTGCAGGTTTACTGATTCCCCGGGCCCTGTCCTTCTAAGGATACCGGCAATAAAACACTGATCTGGTTTCAGGATGGGTTTGGCATCTGATATACTTCTTCATAATGTTAGGAAGAATACTGGGTACTTGACAAGCAAATCCAGATTTTGAATACCTTTTCTTTTTCTGGGGAAAAACATGAGCATCAGTTTAACATATTATCCGGAACGAACTTGACCAGTCATTTACTTCTTTTTTTAATATGGACTTGAACAGTTATTAACATTAGTATGACGTATATGCAAATTTTCATAAAATGCAAGAGACTGTAGACATGCACACTTAAGAATGTCCTCAGAAAAACATCATCTTGATACTAACTAAGCTGAGCAAGTGGATTCTACATGTTAGGAGAACAACTAGGAAAAGCAAGAATCTTAGTGCTTTTTCTATAAGAAAAAATGACTAATGGGAGCTACAAGATATTATTTAGGAAGTTGAAGCATGATAATACATTCTACAGGCATGGTACACAAAAGAAGGAAATGGAAATGAAATGGAAAAGGAAAGAAGAAGAAGAATAAAGGGAAGAAGTCAGACCTTTCCAAATCAAAGCCTCCAATCCCTAGAACATAGTCCAAGTCGACTTTTCCATATTGTGTCCTCTTCAAATGAGCCATACTATTTATGTTCTGTTATTCACCATGAGAACTTAGTGAGTAACTCTAAGATTGACAGCTAAATATTATGTCAAATGACAATCAGCCACAATACCAACCTTTATTCGCTGAATCAAGGAAGAAACTTCGGACTCACCAACAAGATCAGTCTGGCAAGGTTATGAAAACATTAGTCAGATTGCAGCGAGATGGATGTCCAAGCTTAATCTAAAGCTCCATGCAACAAACTAATCTATATCTCAGGTAACCTCCACTTACAGATAGAAACCTCTCAACCATATCACATCCACAAGGAAGCAAAAATTTGTCGAACACACTGATTTAACAAATAATTTGACAGGAAGCAGCATTAACAGATATATCCTCTATGCCTTCTAATTTTGTTTGGTATGCAATTTTTTTTTTGGGATCCTGAAATATTAAAATGTCACCAGATCTGGGATAATTTCTGCCTCTGGCAACTCCAGAGCCTCGATTGCTATTATGGGGAACAGTACCTTACTGGGCGATTTGTATTTGAGATGGAATCGACCACTAAATAGATAGATATGTACCTTGTTTATTATTATACGGTCAGCATAAGCTATTTGCTCGACTGCTTCATTGACCACACCTTCTGGCTTAGTTTCATCCAAGTGAAAACCAACATGTTTAGAATCAACCAATGTAACAACACCATCCAACTTAACATCGTTGAAAACCTGATCTTCCGCATAGAAAGTTTGAATAATTGGTGCAGGATTTGCCAATCCTGAAAAATCAACACAAGAGAGCCAACATTTGCATCAAATGTACAAGAAAAGAAAACTTTTGGCTTAGTTATGTAAGAACGCACGGAGATAGAAGGAAAAATGTAACCAAATGCCTGAATTAGACAGTCGAGAAATCCTGGAATTCAACTCCAAAAAATGTACTAGAACAATTTCAGTCCAGAACATGTCTCATCACTTTCTTACCTGTAGTCTCTATGACAATATGGTCAAATCTCCCTTTCTTTCTACTGACCAACTCCGCAATCATTCTAACTAGATCACCCCTAACAGTGCAGCAGAGACAGCCATTGTTCAGCATCATAATTTCCTCCGCCCCTTCAGCTTTTGCAGCAACCAAAGAACCATCAATATCCACTTCACCATACTGCATGATATATGATAGATATAATAATTCAGATTTCAGACAATCAGTACCTAGCTGAAATGCAAGAAGCTAAAAATGATAAGATAATTGCAGAAACTACCTCGGGAGAGAAAAGATAAAACAATATGTTAAGACATCGACTGGATACAAACATACACTAAGCCTAAAATCTTAATCAGCATACATGAAATAAATAAGCTCTGTAATATTAAGATTATTCAATCCATTCACAAACCTCATTCTCGATAACAGCAATGCGCTTGCCATGATCAGCAGTCAATATGTGATTTAATAAGGTAGTCTGCAACATCAGATTTGAATCAGATAATTACAAAAGATTTAAGCTACGTCTAGTTTCAGTACAAAACAAATGTTAAATAATCTAACTATGTGTTTAATTGACAGTGAATTTTGTTGGAAATTTACTAATGTGGAATTAAGTTTATCTCATTATTTATGACTCGAACAATTGGGGCCCCGCACGTCGGAACTGTCGTTTCCACACACACACGTGCAATCTTAGTGTCAAGTATCGTAAATTTCGTGAATGAAAGAGATATTGGTACATAAGTGAAATGTTTGAGACATAGAATGATGGACGGTTATTTGGTAAATGACAAGTGTTCCACGTTGGTAAACGAAGGAAGGATTGTGCGAGGTGTAAGATGGTATGGGTCGAACCGCGGAGCCGAGAAGGGCCGCGGCGCTTGGTCGGCAGTGAGCCTTCTGGCTAATTAGAGTCGCGGCGCCTCCTAGCTGAGTCGCGGTGCTAATTGGTTGTTTGGCATTCTGTAGCCGCGGCGCTAAATGCTGCAGCGCTTCCCAGGCAGTGTTTGCTCGACGGAATCCCAAAGGTTTGGCTGTTGAGGTGGTTTCAATGGCATTGAATCCACCCAATAATGGCCATTACTTGGATCATTATGTTGCTGCATTACTTGGGGGTTAAATGTCATCCATTACATGGGAATTGATTGTCATTATGGGGCATTTGAAAGGCCATCTTGCACACCTATAAATTGAGGCTTTTGGCTCAATTCTATAGCTGAACATGGAGAGATCATGAACCGAAAAACAAGTTAACAACACCACAAAGAGATCAGATTTTCCTGATATCAATCATTTTCTTAGCAATCTTCATTATTCGTGTTCTTCGCTGAGATCATTTATGTAGGCTTTGCACACTTGATAGTTTGTTGTTTCATCTTGGAGACTATTGTCCACACTTCCGTAAAGCCTATATACGGGGGCAATCTTGTCTTAAAGACAGAGAGTCATCTCTCGACTCAGCCGGTGGTGTTGTGGTTTATCTAATTGGTTGCTAAATGTTTCAGGTGTTAACTTATCAGACGAAGGACTCTAACCGTTCGTATTCTCATCGGATCTACAAGCCACAAGTGAAGCAGTTCATGTTCTTGTATTCCCTAATACAAGATCCATATTTGAAGTTTCAATAAAAGATCAAGATATTGACAACTTCTTGTTGTCCTCTTTGTTGTTTATCCTTTCGATCACTGTAATAGTTACTTACTATTCCCGTACGTGCTTTACATATCCAACAATTTTAAGACAAGATTTGTATTAGTGCTCGAAAGATGTGTGACAGCAGATGTGGTCCCAAATCTGGCTGTGGTTTTCTTCTTGAAAACAGTCCTGTTGACAGTTCTATTAACAGTTCAAACATTGTCTCTGTCAACAACCGTGCTTTTAAATTTGGTCCTAGTTTTGGTTCTCTCTTTGACGACAGTTACAAATCTGTTTCCGTCAAAGGTGGGATCTCTGGATCTGATGTTGAGCTTCAAGATATTGTTGATAGTCATGCTAGTACGGCTAAAGATCAAGGACGAGTTGGTGTCACCGCTCCCGAGGGTGGTGGAGACAAGTGTCCACGAGAGGCTGAGGATGTCAACTGGGACAAGAGGAGAAGGCTGAAGATGATGATCTATCATGTAGCAAAGAGCCTATATCTGTCCCAGACAAAGGATCCGAATTATGATAAGGAGGATATGGACATTCAGTCTAACTGAAGTGGGCCGGAATCCAAAAGGTCTAAGTTAATCCTTCCTTATCAATAATAAGTTTAGTTAATATCTGAATAAAAGTGTGTAAAGCAAGGCTGGGAATATGAAAGTGTTTTCATTAAAAACTTATATTCCCTACACTCTAAAATCAGATATTGAATCTCCTTCTTTCCCGATTAAAGATTGGACTATTGTAAACAAAGTTTAAAAGATCCGTTCTTTTGGGTGTAATTATTAAAAGTGTGTAAAGTATATTCGCACATACGAAGGAGAGAGATCCACTGACTGTGCGAAAAATGTTACCACTCTTAAGTAAGCGCCAGGGATTTTCCTGAGCACTAATCACAAGAGAAGAAGACTAAAAGATAATGACATATCTTAAGACGTTGAACCTGTCATACTATCTGACAGAAGATCATTCATTTGATAGGATGATATTGGACACTCAATCGTACAAAGCCTACGGGCAACTGGAGTGGGCCAGAATACATTTGATAAGATAATATTGGACACTCAGTCATACAAAGCCTACGGGCGACTGGAGTGGGCCAGAATTCAGTTGATAGGATAATATTGGACACCTAGTGAGGTGGGCCAGAATTTCCAGGTCTTAAATGATCTGAAGGCCAAAAGAAAGGCAGAAAAGTAATGGACAACTAGTGTGATGGGCCAGAGTTTCCAGGTCTTAAATGATCTGAAGGCCAAAAGAAAGACAGAAAAGTAATGGACACCTAGTGAGGTGGACCAAAGTTTCCAGGTCTTAAATGATCTGAAGGCCAAAAGAAAGGCAGGAAAGAAATTGGACACTCAGTCTGCCTAAGCAACTGGAGTGGGCCAGAGTATCCAGATCACATATGATCCGGCTACGCCCTAACCACGGGCAAGAGGTTGTTCATGTGAAGCAACGCCACCTCTAAAGTAGAAGGGGTTGGAGAGGTTGTCCTCAATAGGACTTCAGGGAATGGGATCACTCTAAAATGAGGTGATACATGTCACAAACTTGGTTTAAGGGACGTTGTTGGTCAAGCAGATTTGAGACTAGTTCAACAGGTCTGTAATAACTAAGAATGGTACAGAATATATGTAGCTAAATGAATGATATATTTGTAATCCGTGCATCTATGTCATCATAGATTAAGACACGTCAAATAGAAAGTCATTCAAAAGCTAACGAAGTTGAGATTGTTGTCTTCTGTCAATATAAACCCTTCAAAATGAATGTGAGGTAGGCGAAGAGGCAAAATCACCTTTCCATTCCGTCAAAGGAATAGCGAAAGAAGCACCGCTCCTCTAAAACTTAGTCACACCTACATGGGTGATTTGAAGTTTGTACAAAATAGAGGGAGGAGACAAGTACTTTGTGACCTTCATTGATGATGGTACAACGTATTGTATCCTTTGTTTGTTGAAAAGCAACGATGAAGTTGAAGCGGATAAGCGCTACAAAGCAGAAGTTGAAAATCAACTAAGCCTACAGATTGAGGAATTCGTAGTGATAGAGGGGGAAAATGTGAAGTATCGTTGATCAAACGACTGCTCATTACTCACCTCAGTCTAATGGTGCTAGCCAAGCGCAAAGTCGTACGCCCAAAATATGTGGGGCAAGGCGATCCTTACCGCTAATGCGATTCTCAATAGAACACGTATAAGGATAAGGATAACCCTCCGTGTGAAACATGGAAAGGATCCCACCTACAAATGTTGTGTTGTGGAGTGTCTTGGTAGAGGTTGGAATACCGAAACAGGTCTAGTTGGACCTAAGACTGTAAATTGCATATCCACTGGATCTGCAAATAACAGTAGTGCTTATCGCCTCTTGGTGTCAAAGAATGTTGAATTCTTTGAAGATAATTTTCCTTGAGAAGGGAAAAAGAAGTAATTGCTTGAGGTTAACAAGAACCCGCGAGTGCCTGACTGTTCGGAACCAGACGTTCCAGAGCTACAGGACTCGAAAGTTGCTGATTATCCGGAACTTAATGTTCCAGATCTACAGAACTCAAGGATTCTAGATGTTGAACCGAGACGGAGCAAAGAGGGGACAGAGACTTGTTCCAGGCCTTCTAGCTTGTATGGTTGAGAATGAACCATGGACAATTAACAGAGAATTGTCATCTCCAGAAGCGCTGCTTTGGAAAGAAGCTACAGAAAGAGAACTAGATTCCATCAGATAGAACCATACTTGTGTAATGGTTGACCTTCCTCCGAAAAAAGAACCTTTGAGTTGTAACTCAAAAGTGAGTACAAAGTAGATGGATCTACGGACGAGTATAAGGACTCGGCTACTTGTACATGTGCTCCCCTGTGAATAGCTTAACATCCAGGGCCATTGCAGTCTTGCGTGACATGTATGTTGAACAACCTTCCTAACCGGAGAGTTGGAAGGGGAGGATCAGAGTTGGTTTGTTGGATTGTTGGGTTTCTTCTTGAACTTTCATTTTGGTCCCTGAAATGTTTACATTTTGGTCCTGGAAGTTTCAGTTAAAACAGAAACAATGAATCTGACAACAGAAACATTGAATTTGAAGTTAGAAAGCCAACAGTTGGAAAAACCAACAGTCTGAGAGTGGAAGTTAAAACAGAAACAATGAATCTGACAACAGAAACATTGAATCTGAAGTTAGAAAGCCAACAGTTGGAAAAACCAACAGTCTGAGAGTGGAAGTTATATTGAAACAAAAGTCTCGATATGAAAGATATGGGTATCACAGATGACATCTTAGGAATTGAAATTTCTAAGACATCTAACGGACTGGTCTAACTCCAAACTCAGTTGTGAGATAGTTGACAGTCTCGTTGAAGCCACCAATGGATATGAATCATAGAACTGATTGAAATCATGGTGCACCCATATACAAGGAGCGATATGTGCAGGTCACATGTAGTTCAATGTATTGTACACACTACAACCGACCTGGTATCGACCTACAAAGCAGATCAGTTGAACTAAGGTTCACTCGTGATTCTGGAAATGATCGATAGAAGGTGTTAAGTCGGATATGACGATATTTGAAATATTCGCTTATCTACGGATAATGGTATTCTGGATGTCCAGCGGTTCTGGGAGAACACAGTGATGCAAACTGGACATCAGATATGAAGAACACCAAAGCCACAAGTAAATGTGTATGGTGGGTCTTGAAAAATCCTCTAAGCAAACTTGCATCGGCTGATTCATGATGAAATCGGAGTTTATCGTTTTAAACAAAGCATGAAAGAAGTTGAGTAACTTCACGACTCCTTAGAGGACGTCCCTTATTGGGAGAAACCCGTGCCTTCAGCAGTTATACACTGTGGCTAGCCGGTTGGCTTCAGGAAGGGCACGGATGATGGCGTCTGGACATATCTGTCGGAGACATAAGTCCATATGGCAATTGATCATCATGGGTGTCTCTTCCTTGATTACTAATCAAAGGATATAACAGACCCTTTAACTAAGGGACTACCCGAAGATCAAGAGTTCTGTCTGTCTAGGGGAATGGGCTTAAAAACCCAAACAATACGAACCTTTGCGGTGGTAACCCAACCATACTGACTGGAGATCCCAAGAATTTGGTTCAATGGGAAAACTAAGATGCAAAAGGTTCAGTTGAGCGCTTCGGTGGAAGCAAGAGCACTTCGGATTATGATTTCTGTTAAGAAACATGAATCCAAAGCTGTTCCCGCGATAGACATTAAAGTGCTACCTGCATGGTGGGTAAAGGTTAAGCTTCCAAACCTTTAACGATCCTCAAACGATCGAGGTTAAGGTTGGAAAAACTTTTAATGATTCCTAACACTTGTGAAATGGGTATAGCAGGATACCTTGTAGGAGATCACCTATTTAAGTGCGAGGACAGGCCGTCTCAAATGAACGCACTTAAGAATCCAAGTGTGTCAAGTGTGTCCACGGCCACAACGGACAGAACAATAAGAAAAAATGAATAAAAGGGAGTTATTGTGTTGGTATCGTTGTCTTGGTTTACATTAAACACTGACGGTTCAAAACATTACGTTCACCGCGCAGTAAGTCCGATGGTATTCAACTAGGGAATGTTCAAAGCGGAAGCTACCTCTCCTGATGCAATATCTTTTCGCTAAAAGATTGCTGAAAGTATGCACCTTGTGTGTGCGCCAAAATCTCTTTTTAGAGGGGATTGTTGGAAATTTACTAATGTGGAATTAAGTTTATCCCATTATTTATGACTCGAACAATTGGGACCCCGCACGTCGGAACTATCGTTTCCACACACGTGCAATATTAGTGTCAAATATCGTAAATTTCGTTAATGAAAGAGATATTGATACGTAAGTGAAATGTTTGAGACATAGAATGATGGACGGTTATTTGCTAAATGACAAGTGTTTTACGTTGGTAAACGAATGAAGGATTGTGCGAGGTGTAAGATGGTATGGGTCGAACCGCGGAGCTGAGAAGGGCCGCAGTCACGACGGATCGGGCCGTGGCGCGAGGCCGCGCGCTTCTGCAGTGGTCAGCGACGCTAAATGCTGCAGCGCCGCAACGCTTTCCAGGCAGTGTTTGCTCGACGGAATCCCAAAGGTTTGGCTATTGAGGTGGTTTCAATGACATTGAATCCACCCAATAATGGTCATTACTTGGACCATTATGTTGCTGCATTACTTGGGGGTTAAATGTCATCCATTACATGACAATTGATTGTCATTATGGGGCATTTGAAAGGCCATCTTGCACACCTATAAATTGAGGCCTTTGGCTCAATTCTATAGCTGAACATGGAGAGACCATGAACCGAAAAAAAGTTAACAAAACCACAAAGAGATCAGATTTTCTTGATATCAATCATTCTCTTAGCAATCTTCATTATTCGTGTTCTTCGCTGAGATCATTTATGTAGGCTTTGCACACTTGATAGTTTGTTGTTTCATCTTGGAGACTATTGTCCACACTTCCGTAAAGCCTATATACGGGGGCAATCTTGTCTTAAAGACAGAGAGTCATCTCTCGACTCAGCCGGCGGTGTTGTGGTTTATCTAATTGGTTGTTAAGTGTTTCAGGTGTTAACTTATCAGACGAAGGACTCTAACCGTTCGTATTCTCATCGGATCTACAAGCCACAAGTGAAGCAGTTCATGTTCTTGTATTCCCGAATACAAGATCCATATTTGAAGTTTCAATAAAAGATCAAGATATTGACAACTTCTTGTTGTCCTCTTTGTTGTTTATCCTTTCGATCACTGTAATAGCTATTTACTATTCCCGTACGTGCTTTACATATCCAACAAAATTTCCCTTCTCAATAATATGCGCAAAAATGGGTAGTTATAGCATCAAATTCCTTAGCTTTATGAACGATTGGTCATTGGAGGTCCAGAAAAATGTTTTGTACCAACTGAAAGTGTTCCAAATAAGTAAAACCCCACTTCTTTCCCAAGCTCTTCCAATCAAAAACAATCTTAGGTAAGCAATACTAATGTGAATGGAAGTTCGAAATACATTAATTATGTCTCGCAATTGAAACCCCAAAAAGGCTGCCAACGACAGTAAAATATTGAAGCTACACAATTTGGTCATTAGTATCGTTAAATAGAATGAACTATTAACTGACCAACATGATCAAGAAATTAAAGCAGTATGAGGTAAAGTGCTCATAGCAAGAAGTAGTACTAAAAAGACATACTTTCCCAGAACCCAAGAAACCAGTAATGATGGTAGCTGGAATTCGACTATCTGGAGGAATTTTGGTTAATTCTGGAGCAGAAGTAGTGGTAGCAGATGCAGTAAAATTGCGAGAGAATCTGTTTTGTTTCGTAGAATTATTGACTGCAAAACGAATTCTTGAAGATGAAGTGGACCTTGTTTTCCACAAATTTGGGAACACTGATGTGCGAAGACCAGTGATAAAGGTGGTGGTGGCGGCTATATCTATGGACAATGAAGCCATGTTAGAGCTTGGTGTGTATGGCTATATCTGATGATGATATTATTACATTACACACGCCGACCCTCAAAAATAAGTGAACCACAACTTCAAATTTTAACCATCAACGGAAAAATCACTAATTTAATCATGAAAAAATAACCACCAAAAGGGGTTTGCAATATTATGTCTAGTTGGGAAGGGAGAAAAAGTTACTCCAACTCTTTAACTGGTATATAATTTTGTAATATTACTTTGTACATAAAGATTCACATTTAATTTTTCTTCTTCACATTTTAAGCATAAATTGGTTCAAAATATGAATCTTTATGTTCAGATCGCCTCCATTTAAGCATGCCTTCGCCTATTTTTTAGAACAATAATAAGACAAAAGATTAATAATAATAAAAATATAATAATAATAATAGTTTATTTAAAATTAATTTTTTATATATATTTTCTACTACTAGCATATAAAGCTTTGACAATATTAAGAGGTTGTTAGCAAATATTAAGCCTCGAGTTTATGGATTACCATAATTAAATTTAAGGAAAATAACTCATATATACAACTCATACATCTAATTTACAACTATGTAGCTCATTGTATCATTGGTATATAGATAATGTATATGCAATATATAGCTATATATAAATTGCTACTTTTTTTTGTAACTTTACCTATACATCCTTATACACTATTATATATTACCTATAGTGTAATGTATAAAAATAGACTAAAAATAAAATTGAAAAAAGATTAAAATAAAATAAAATCAAAATTATGTTAATGAGAGAAAGCTTTACAACTCCCATTATCTATTTATGTTATATAAATTTCTATAACAGGCACTCCATTTCTCTCCTTCTCTACTAAATTTTTAGAATAAAAAATTTGATGAAGAGCCAATCATCTCTGAGAATGAAGAAAATCAGATAAGTGAGTCGTTGGTTGGTGAACAGCAGTATTGTGGGGGAAAGGGAAACTGGAAAAAGAAGAGGATAGAAAGAAGAGCAGTACCCGTACCGGGACGAAGCCTCACATGCTCCCTATAGACCCCAACAAAAAAAAAATACTAATTACTATATTAATAATTGACAAAAAGCTTTCATCCATAAAAAACGTTAGCCCCCAATCTTTTGCTACTCTTAAATTATTTAAGCCCAATAAATTTGCAAAAGAAAATGTTGGAAATTAGCCTTTGGCGGGAGTTGCGACCGACCAACTTTAACGGCTTAAACACTAGTGTTACGTATGTTGGAGAATCCGATTCTTCACACATGCATGATGTACTAAGTACGTAGATAACCGTAGGGCCAAGAATCGTCAAATTTCATTGAGAAATGAAAGAGATATTGGTTCACGAAGTGAGGTGTTTGAAGCATGGAAAGTGTGGTGTTGTGTTCAATTCTCCCTCATCGGTAGAGGAAGAAAGAATTGTTGTGTATATAAGACTCGAAATTGGTTTGGGGTTTGGGACCCCAAGGGGTATCCCGTGTGTTTAAAGGAGGGAGAACCTAGATGTGCTTTGCCGAGGAAAGACCACACGCTGCTGCCGCCGCCGCCCGTCCGGCTCCGGTTCTGCCGCTGGGTCATGGGTCGTCTGATATTATCTTTTTGGGTCAGAGAACTTTTCTAGAAGTACAGTTTGATCCCAGAAGTTTCAGATGTACAGTTTGGACCAGAATTCTTTTAGATGTATAGTTTGGTCCCTGAAGTTTCCGTAAATTGTAATTTCGTGACAGAATGTAAACGCCCAAAGACTCAATTCAGCCATTAATGGCTGTTATGGAGGCAGTCAAACAGTCCCTTCATCACCTATATAAACACCCCTTACACCATTGTTGAGGCACACTTAATATACACGAAAATATACAACCAGAAAATAAGTTCTTCCTATAGCTTCCAAGCATCATTTCTTATTCAATATTCTTCACGGTAGCTCTTGAGTTTCCTTTGCTCAATTGTTCCATTGTTGTTTTATCTTGGGAGACGAATTGTCCGGGACGTATAAAGGATACATACGGGGCAATATTGTCTTAAGGACAGAGTGTCACACTCGACTCAGCAAAAATCAAAGCAGTTTCCGGTCTTCTTGTTCAACAAATATTATAATTTCAGTTTTGTTGTTATATTGTAATTTTCAGTTTTCTAGTTGAATTGTAATTTCAATTCTTACATAAGCAGTTACTTGTAATTTCCGTTTCTTGCAAATCCTTGTAATCCCAACAGAAAATTCATAAGCCCAACAAAAGAAAAAATAAGTACTAGTCTATAAATATACAACAAAGTCAGCGTATGTGCTGATTAAAAAATAGCGTTGTTTTTCTCTATTAAAATAAAAAAATACTCTGTCTTCTTCAGGGTTTCACGCTCGAGACCAACTTAGAAATTGGCGATTCTTCTTTAGTTCTTCCGGTTCTTTTCTTGTGATCTTCTTCAAGACTTTGATTTTTGCGCTACTGATCTTTATTTAGTACATGTAAGATTTTTCTATCATCTATTCAATTTCATTATAATAGTTATTTTTTGTGAACCCTAATTAGTGCAAATTTACTATTATTTGAACTAATTAGTGTTTGATAAATGATCATATAGTTTTGGATTTTTGTAGAATATTATTGTTGTGGATTTAAAGATTGTATTGATGGAGAAATTTCTTAAAAGAAAGTCTTCAATGGTTGATTCTTCTAAATCAAATGTTCAAAAGAGACCTTCAAATGTTGAAATTGACTTCGACAATCTCCCGGCACACCCTGAAAAGCGACCAACAACATGGAGTTATAATGCTAATCATAGAGATAGGATAAGACGATCTTATCTATTAAAGGGGTTGTTTCAACCTATAAACCACAACTTTTAATGGAGTCAACCAGATAATAAAATTCAAAAAATGAGGTTTGTTGAAACTTGGTTTGACAAATATCCAGATTGGTTGGAGTATAACATAACGGAAGATAGAGCATATTGTCTTTACTGCTATCTTTTTAGGACTCAAAATAATCAAGGTGTGGCAGATTCATTTGTCGGAGTTGGATTCAATAATTGGAAAAAAAGAGAGATTTGATGTTCATGTTGGAGGACATAGCAATTTTCATAATCAATCAAAAAAGAAATGTCAAGATCTAATGAATCAAAACCTTACATGAAGTGTTTCTATTCTATTTACTCATAAAGCAAATAAAGAAATGCCAAGATCCTCGGGAGTTTTTTCGCATGATCTAGAGTTACTTGATAATCAACTCGAGACTTATATTATTGATATGTGTAGTAGCATTGAGTTTTCAGAAATTGTTGGCATTGGAGAACTTGCAAAGAAGACGGTGGAAATAAAAAAGACACATAATTTATCATTTGGTTTACACGCTTCTTACCATAGCATTAACTTTGTCAGTTGCTACTGTAAGTGTAGAGAGAGTCTTTTCTGCTATGAGCATCATCAAAGATCGACTGCGAAATCGAATATCGGACGATTGACTTAATGATTTATTAGTACTTTATATTGAGAACGAAATTTTGTATGAGATCAGTAACGAAGTCGTTATGCAACGGTTTTAGACTATGAAATCTCATCGAGAAAAATTATGATTATATTTTCATTATTCTTGAATGATTTGTATTTATGTTATTTAAAATTTAAATTATTACCTATTTTTAAAAATTTGTATAATATAGTACTAAATCCCTCGAAAAAAATTGGTTGGCTTCGTCCCTGAGCAGTACATATGAGTCGTTTGCGGTATGAGAAAAAGAAAATTGGATTTTAAGTGAGAAACTAGATTGCCGAAGCGCTATATGGGGTAAAAAGTTGATTGTTGGGTTAATTTTGGTAAACTAAATGCCTCAATGAACACTCTGCTTAATTTTTCCTAAATTTAAGTATCATTATTTGTTATTGCACGGATATTCCTTTCTTCCGGTATACCCTGCTTCTCATTATATATGTACATATTTCAAGAAATGGTTTCGCATGACCAAATCATTCCAAGTGATTATCTTTTACGTGCACTACTTTGCACATTTTGTTGAGTATGATTATCTTTTATATTGTCTAATCTTATATTGTGGCACTTTCATCTTGACACGTGTATCTCTACGATACTTATATTGTGAATATGTTAGATATTGGATACAACACACTTGCAAATGACATTTTTATCTTACAATTGTTACATAAAACTTATTTTTCACTTTAGTAAGTGTATGAACCAAGTCCAACTCAATGTGGATACCAAGGTCACAAAAATAGTTATTGGGATGACATTAAGTGACACATTTCAATATTTTTCTATCTAGCTCATCAACTTGTGAATTTTGCTTAAAAAATTTAAAGAACTAGTTTTGATTTTTTACAAGAATTGTTACATCCAAATATTAAGAAAGAACAGTTAAATAGTCTTCCTAATGTTTGTTCAGTTTTGGTAACGTATTTTGTATACGGTGAAAACCGTCACAACACATGACATGATTTAAGTATGAGATGAAGGAAATAGCAATGCTTTGTATCAAATGTGGGTCATACCAAGGTGAGTCCGGGTACTAAGGCAAGGTTGAGTGGCAGCCGAAGCAGATGACATCGAATGGAGATCGAGCAAGTTGACACCGAAGGAAGACCCGAAAGTACTCAACTTGTAATCGAATTAGACATGATATCAACCACCGTTATTCTTCTGTCATTAAGAGGCTATCAATGACCATAATTAACATTGACGACATTTAAATGGAGAGGAAATTTAAATCTTTAACGTTTGTAATTCATAGCTATAAAAGAAGCTCAAGCTTCATGTTAAGAGGGCATCAAATTCTCATTACTTATGCTTGTATGCTCAATTTTATTAAGAAGATAGCCACTAGCTCTCATTTTTGGCTCGTAACCGGAGCAATTTAGTTGAGGACCGACCCGATTTTGCTAAGAAGATTCATTCAAGTTTATCGCATTTCCAGGCTACTTTTCTTATTTGTTTCTTTCATTTTATTACTTACTATCAGTTAATTATCATCAACTATTACAAATCAATCCACGTATCCTTAAAATCACTTACAAATTCAATTGTACCTTTTTTGTGGTAAACAGTTTGACGCCCACTGTGGGGATGAGGATAATAGTGGTGATTTGTTCAAACTCAAATTTTACTTGTTTCTTTCGAGATTTTGTGATTTCAGGTTAAAACTAAGTGTTGAAGAATGACTAGTGATATTCAAGTTGAGGTTAGCAACCACGATGACAACAATAATGGGGACAATGGTGCTAACAATATCAATAACAACAACGGCGTTTTGCCCGTTGATCAAATAAACATCGTTTCGCCCGTTGATCTGTTGAATTCCAACCCCATGATTTCACCCCAAGGGTCTAGAAGGTCACCTGAAAAGACACCATTCTATGATGAGGATGGTGAAATAAATTTTGCCCGAATCTTTTACATGCTGAAGGAGAAACATGAGGCTATTACTCAATTACAAATGAAGAGCAGCGGAGCAAGTGCTGCGGATGAAACTCATCCCGTTCGGGATCAAAATCGGGTCCGAGAAGAGGATCGAGTTGAAGGAGATAACACTAGTTCGGGGGCAAATGAGTATTCGGAGGTCTTGAAAATTCTTTAAGATTTAAATAAGCGAATGAATTCTAACGAAAAGAAGGTTGAGACCTACATTTCATTGGTAGACCAGATTCCCGGAGCGCCTCTGATCCTGAAGGGAATAGACTCAAAGAGATACATCCAGTTGTCATTTCCACCGAGCGCGGCTCCAAAGTTAATACCAAAAAGGTTTAAAATGACATATCTCCCGAAGTGTGATGGAACTACGGATCCACATGAGCATGTGACCTCATACGTTTGTGTGGTGAATGGAAACGACATGCATCCAGATGATATAGAGTTCGTTTTGCTGAAGACATTTGGTGAAACACTGTCCAAATGAGCAATGACCTGGTATTCTCAATTGCCCCGAACATTCTATTAACTCGTTTGAAATGCTTGCAGATGCTTTTATAAAGGCACATGCCGGAGCTCGAAAAGTTCATGCAAGAAAAACGGATATATTCAAAATTACTCATAAGGATACGAAATTGCTACGAGAATTAATGACCATGTTCCAAAAGGAACGGATGCTTCTTCCCCTAGTACCAGACGAATGGACAGCTAAAGCTTTCACCAATGGGATGAATCCTAGGAGCTCCAGTGCTTCATTCAAATAAAATGAGAACATGTTGAAATTTCCGACAGTGACACGGGCAAACATACATAATAGGTACGAGTCCAAAATTCGTGTGGAAAATGATAAGATAATTACATCAACGTCTTCTATGACCCGGATTAAAAATCAACAGAACTTTGATCGGAGGCATTTCAGGCACCGATTTGAACTGTACCCATCGGAATCACGGATTGACGGGAGGCAGGAGCGTCCCCAAAGCGAATCGCTTGAAAATGATTTAATGAAGAACAATAATGTCTACGAATATTAGGGACTGTTGCATCAAAGTAGTAGAAACTATGGCAATAAGTACCGAAAGCATTTGAAGATGGCTCTAGAGCGGAGTTAAAGAAAGACCCTATGCCCGAAGGCACCGTGCCTGAATCCTCATACTTCATACTTAAGAATAAATATCGGAGATATCATGAACTAGCTCTAGAATAAAGAAAAAATGACGAGGGACTGCCATATCATCTCCGGAGAAAAAAATAGAAGGAAACAAAATCAGAAATTGGCTAGACCCAATAGATGTCAGCTCGGCCGCAATTCTCTTGCAATGTACTTTTGTTAATTTTCTCTAAACTATCTTATATGCAAAAACACTTGTGTGTGTTCAAGGAATGACTGAAGCAAAACTTGCACCTTCTAAACATCCTTGTATATGTCTGAATGAACTAAATCATTTTTAAATTTGCTCACACTTAAAAGCAAATAAGAACTGCAAATCCTAAGGGCTACAAATCATAACATTTAAGGACTACAAATCTAAGGACTACGAATCCTAACAATTGTGTCAAGATGAAAAGGAGACGTCATATTCATAAGTATAAGGAGTTTAGGCCCAAAACTTCACCCAATAATCAGATGATTAATTCCCGATGAAAATTAAAGGAGTTAAAGTTCCAATAAAGCCATAGATAAAGAGGCTTCAAACTAAGTTGAAACTCTGTTTAAGTCTAATGGCTAAAGACCGGATGCTTTGTTTCCCGATCGTAAAGTTAATCGGATGCATTTAATTCCCGGACTTTATCAAAACCATAAGTAGTAAAATCCTGGTCATTAACATCCCAGTCTTAAAGTCCGTTAGGTAGTAAAAGTTTTGGGTGCGCTAAAAATCCACGAGAAGTTCCGGATGAACACTAAAAATTTGAGATAAAACTTTTTGCGGTAGTGATACTTTTTCAGCACCGATCGACCATTGACGAAAGAAAAAACGGTGACGGAGATGTCATCTGAACCCCTAAGGTTCTGCACTTTTTTTTTCCGTAGTCCGATTTTTATCCCAAAGAGGATTTTCTGGTAAGGTTTTTCATGAGACAGTAGCTAGGGTGATTACATGACTTTCCGGCAAGAAGGAATGAATCATTTCCACTTTCCTCACTTTGGTAAACTTTGATCCGGAAAGTGTAGGGACTATTTGTATACGGTGAAAACCGGCACGACATGTAGCATGATTTAAGTATGAGATAAAGGGAATATCAATGCTTTGTATCGAATGTTGATTACACCGGGGTGGGTTTGGGTACTAAGGCAAGATTGAGTGGCAGCTGAACCAGATGACATCGAATGACAAAAGAGCCAGTTGACACCGGGGGAAAACCCGAAGGTACTCAGCTTGTAATCGAACCAGACATGGTACCAACCATTACTCATCCATTACAATCATTTTTCTTCAGTCATTAATATGCCATCATAATTAGCATTGATGACATTTAAGTAGAGAGAGAATTTAAATCTGTAACGTTTGTAATTCATTGCTATAAAAGGAGCCCAACCTTCGTGTTAGGAGGACATCAAATTCTAATTACTTATGCTTGTATGCTCAGTTTTATTAAAAAGATAACCACTAACTCTCATTTTTGGCTCATAACCGGAGCAATTTAGCCACTAACTCTCATTTAAAAGTTTATTTGGTGTTCGGCTGGAAAACAATTTTTATAATTTTTTTAATAAAAAGTAATTATAACTTTTCTTTAGAACTTTCAAGCAAAAGCTAAAATCATTCCCATGAAATCAAATGATTAATAAGAGAAAATTCTCAATGGCCGGCTGCAATTAGGATTAAACCTTGACATAACTTAGAAATTTGTACATCAATAGGCCAATTATTGGGTTTAAGACTTAAGGTCAGGTAACACTTTAAAATAATTAAAGAGTTTCATTCAGATTCTTTAAAAAATATCTACACAACTTTTCATGATAAGTGAAACTTATATACTTTAGAATAAATAAATATTACTACCTACTTAAAATATATAACATGCAAAAATAATTTGATAATGAAAAGATTCTTTATGGTATTAGTATGTATAAGTTAAAGTTACAATTAAATTGGTGGATGATTCTTAACAAATTGATTGCTTATAAAACATGATTATGATTAAATTAGATAAGATTTAATAGCAAGTCCGGCGGCCCCCAGGAAACTTGCGCACTTGTACTATCTTCCAATATGTGGGACCCAATCGAACTCCAATGGATAAAGCAAGCTTGAAAAAGAAAGCATCCCATG
The DNA here is from genome assembly GCA_029783415.1 of Anisodus acutangulus. NCBI lineage: Eukaryota > Viridiplantae > Streptophyta > Magnoliopsida > Solanales > Solanaceae > Anisodus > Anisodus acutangulus. The sequence continues at coordinate 6,452,801 of CM056497.1, forward strand.
GGACCCACCCCCTCGCTTATCTCATCCCTACAAAGCAACTTAACCAAACCTACACGTGGATCAAATCCGTTGGTTCGGACTCTGGTTCGGCTTGACGCTTCTCTTCTTATTACTTCTTCTTCTTCTTCCACTTTCTAGTTCCTTCCTACTCTCATCTTTCTCAAGAGTTTTAGGACGAAACTTGAAGGTTTAATTTTCTACTTATATTTATTGAATTTCATATTTTAGGAAATATAATCAATTTTGATGATCTTTTTTTTTCTTTTTGGAGAGTTGGTACTGTAGCGAGTCTTAAGTGAGGGAATATAATTGCTTTGTATGGAATTTCTAAGAAATTAAGAAGTTGTTCCAATAATTTGTTACTGTAGAGCAATATATATATTTAATGGGAAGCCGAAATTTAGTTGTTCTTAGTATACATAATTGCACAGCTCAATGCTTTTTATATGTGTATGTGGTTTTGATTGATTGAAAATTTTATAAAAAATGGCGTACATCAAACCGTAATTTAGAAAACGGAATATAGTACAATTTTCTTCTTTTTATGTGTATTGGCAAAATAGTTTGTGGTGTTCTCTTTTCATTGCTTTATGAGTTTCCAAACATATATGGTGATTTTGCAGTTGCACCCTTTTTCATTCATCCATTTAGGAACACGTGGAGCTCGGGAACAGCTTCTTACTAGTAGTAGCTAATCACAGTGAGTTCTCCATAGGTTTAGTGGTTGAACATCCTCTGGTCCTTATATGGAATGTCAAAAAGATGGGTAAAGTCGAGAACAGAAAGAGGCCAAAGATTATATAAGAGCACGCAGATTTGTTCGATGGGCTGAGTACTCTCTTAATGTCTAAATGTTCTTCCTTGTGTTCTCTGTTATGTCTCTCTTTCTTGTTTCTAATCCTCACTTGTGGGCGTATTTCTATGTCTGTAGCTTTTGGGTTCCTCATCTATTGTTGTGCCATCATCTACACTATTATTATTTCACAAGGAATCATATTTGGCAAAAGTGCTTGAAAATTCTTGAAATTTATTTGTCTTTTTTAGCTACTTCTAGTGTCCATTGCAACATATCAGCAAAAGATAAAACAGGAAGAATATGTCTCTCTTTTTGGCAAATAGTCTGCACTTGAATAAGTCTTTCAGAGTTTGTTCTTCTTCATTTTTAGACATGTTCTCCAGTGTCCGTCAAAATTATACAGTCTCATCAGATGTTGGTGCCTGTATCTATATATGCAAATGGTAATATGCAGATGTAATCATTTTTCCTTCACGTTTGGATGCTCTAAAGATGTCATTCTGTTGGTGTGGCCATCCCCCCCCCCCCCCCCCCCCTTAAGATGTGCATGATTTTGTCATCATTCTGCATGTGCTGATATGGCTACTTATTGCCTTGTCGATCCACAATCACGTGTCACATCATTTCTAGTTTTAAGCTTGTCTTTGATTCAGTTGCATAATTAGAAAGGTCTCTAGAAATCAGTCTAAGGCTTTCATGGTTTTGTTGGCTTGCAGGGTACCGTGATAGAGGGCAACCCGAAATTTAGTACATCCCATGGATTGCCGCTCCAGTTATAAGCTGCAGTTTTGCTGACATACAGAAAGTTCAACACCGTATCAAATGGGAGGAGCATGTTCTAGGAAGCATGACCAGCAGGTCAGTGAGGATAGCCTACATAGAGGAGTTTCAGGACGATATACCAGAAGTGCAAGTTCAAAATGGTTGGGAACTTCATTTTCTCGAGGAGCAGATGCTAAACAGGGAAAAGGAAAATGCCCATCTCTCATGGAATTGTGTATTCATAGAATCTGTGAAGTACGTGTTTCCATTAAAATAATCTATCAGGTGAAACTGCCCTCTATTTTGCAAACTGATTTCTCCTGCACTTCTGTTCCAGGACATCGATAAATACAGTACCTTCTCCGTATTGCCTAGGGATATAAGTCAGCAGATCTTTGATAAATTGGTTTGCTCGCAGCGTCTTACAGATGTCTCTCTTGAAGCATTTAGAGATTGTGCTCTTCAGGTATCGTCACATTTATTTTGTCAAAAATAGACTAGAACAACTAAATAAGAAATAATTGTGGCAGCTGATTCTTCATGTGACTTTGAGGTCAGACAAACTTTTGATGAAGTGATTTTCGCATTACAGGATTTGAATATGGGAGAATATCCTGGTCTGAACGACCATTGGATGGATGTCATCTCTTCACAGGGTTCATCTCTACTTTCCCTAGATCTGTCGGGGTCTGATGTCACAGATCCTGGACTGACTAATCTCAAAGATTGCAAAAATTTGCAAGCACTAAATCTTAATTATTGTGACCAGATTACCGACCGCGGGGTGGAAAATATAAGTGGTAAATATTCTTTCTCCTCTGATGTGCTGTCTTACAGGGCAATGTAGTTAAGTCGTAGAAAGCTCATTCATAGCACAACTCCTTCAGCAGTGATAGAGAGAGGACAGAAAATGAAGAGATCAAACTTAAAAGGCAAAAAGTTAAAGATTGCAGGCATAGTCCTTGACCTACGGGATGAAACTGGGCTGTTATATTTCCTAGTTGATCTAGTTGCTGATAAACTTTGCTGGAGAAGATTGACTACCTTAAGTTTTTCCATAGTAACACGGAGTACTCTTTGAGCTACATAATCTAAAAACAATGTGTTTGTTTGATTTCAAAGTTACATGTGGTCGTCTTACATATTATTTTATAGATGGAAGTTTCCTTTATTCACTTGGTTTTATATTCACTTATGGTGTTAAAAATACATATGCTATCTATGCAAATCCGTTGGGATACTATGATCCAATTTTATGCTGCCACTCCTTTTCCTTTTGTACTTGTGGAGTACCTGCTAATGACACAATGATTTCAGGTCTATCAAACTTGACAACGCTGAGTTTTAGGAGGAATAATACACTTACTGCTCAAGGGATGAGTGCGCTGTCTGGGTTAATTAACTTGGTGAAGTTAGATTTGGAGAGGTGCCCAAAAATTCATGGAGGAATGGTTCATCTGAAAGGTTTGTTCTTCTCCCTAATGGTGCTTAACTGTCTATAGTTTGTACGGCACCCTCCACAGTTTCAAGCTTCAAAATCCAAAGTTTTGTTGAAATTATACTTTCCATGAAAACTCTGTGGTCTTAATTTGATTGTTAAAGTTCTTGCTTCCATCACTAAGAATGGCTAAACTTTTTGTATGACAGTTCAAGCGTCATTTTCTTTTAACATTATGCATTTCTATGTGTGTAGACGGATCATATATGATTTTTGGAGAAGAATCTGTAACCAGTTGTATATATCTTGTATAGGGGTGTCCCTCCATTTATGGATTAATAACATATCAAATCTAATTTGAAACAAAAATGTTTTTGTTCTTTACATATGATGTGATTGATATTGTCTGTAAGATTGTGGTGAACTGCAGAATAACTGACATGATGATGGTAAGATAAGATTGATTTTAGCTGTCTACATGTTTTCTTATGGAAATCTCAAGAGATTGTTGCAGATGTTATACTCTTCAAGAAGTATGATCAAGTTCCTTATAGATTGAGAGTTGTGCTCGGTTGAAGTTGAGTCACGTGATTCTTGATAGAAATTGTTGCTCCAAAATCTGAATCCCAATATCTCTTGCTTGAATCTTCATTACTTATCAGCGCTTGACTTCAAAAATATTTTCTTTAATAATCAAATAATCTCCTTTAATATATTTTTCATTTTCTTGAGCTTTTTCGCCTTTGTCTTCTAATGTTTGAGTTTACAGCTTGCCTACACGTCAAACAAAAAATTATGATTTTTCAAATTATAATATCGCTGAAAATACTTACATATGATTAATAATAGTACAAATGTAACCGAATTAAACCCTTTGATGTGCACTCATCAGTGCAAGAAGTATACCGGGAAGTAGATAACCTATACAAGAGTATGATTCTCTACAATTTGCTCCGAGTCTTTTATATATGCTTACTATACTTAATTTTAGCAGAACAATGGTTTCCTCCCCCTAGGTTTCTGTGAAGAAATATACTGCACTTGATCTAAGGGTTTTTATTTGCGGCAGGTCTAACCAAGCTTGAATCTCTTAACATCAATTGCTGCAACTGCATCACGGATTCGGATATGAAGCCTCTTGCGGGTATGTCTGCCTTGTTGTGCTATTCAGATAGCCTCATATCTGTATATATTGAATAAGAGGCAGTTAAATTGGGGAAAGATGTGGGCTGCTATTACTGAAAGATTGATGATTATTTGGATTTGGAAGATTTAGTTAACGAACTGAAAGTCTGAGCCTCCTTTTCCATTGTCAATCACAATCAGTTGTTTATTCTTTGAAGGCTATTGGTGCTGTGGACAGCCTCTATCAATACATGTGCTTTGTCAAAATGGAAAAAAGAACAGGTCTTTAAGTATGCGAGTTTCTTTTGGATAGGTGCTTCTATTTATGTCAAGACAGGGCCAGGAAGGATTTAGGAAATTGCAGTATAATATTACGGGGGAGTGTTATCTTCTTTTTTTTTAACTATGAGTTTATTAGTTTCCCTGCCATAGATTTAATATAAATGTCAATGGTAGTCTTTCTCAACCATGTAAGTGATAGTCGCATAGTGGTTTTGATATTTCACCTCAACTGCTATGATTTGCTTATGGGAAGTATCGTGCACATGCCGAATGCTGTTCTTTAATTTTCTTTCGCTGTGATGGTGACAATTAACTAATTACTTAATATAACCCATCGTGCACAGAAAGTTGACTTTTCAACGAGAGAGAATGTCAATGGTCTTTTCACTCGTAAATATTTGTGCTGAATTGTTTTGTGTTCATAGTTCCTATGTGATAAAGTTGTTTGATGTTCATATTTCAGGCCTGACAAACTTGAAAGGATTGCAAATTTCTTCCAGTAAGGTCACTGATTATGGTGTTACTTTTCTGAAAGGTACATATTCTACCATCTTGAATAATGTTTGTTCTCTCCTAATATCCCATGCCCTTACTAGATTGAGATGACAAAGGGATGTCCTTTCCTCTCAACCTAGCAGTTCTGGACTGTGGTACCTGAGAAAGTTCTATATACTCCCGTGTCGGTGATGATACTTGAATGAAATCCTCGTAGACTACTTGCTACTTGGGAAGACGGTATCCTCATACAATTTTTTTTATCTCTTTTTGCTCCTGAAAAAACAAGGTTTATTTTTCTTAGTAGATGTTTTGAAGACAAATATTGCAACATCCAGAAGCTCAAGATGAATTGCTTATGACTCTTCTATTTTTGGTGTAAACAGGAAAATGTTAATACAAACTGAAAATATTTTTGAAGTTTGACAGTTCGTAATTAGTGAGTTAGCCGGTAACTTTTTGTAATTGGCTACTTCATGAGGGGGACTACACAATTTGTGTAGTATACCTGTTGATATCTATATAACTATTACCTTTATAAAAAAACAAGGTTTATTTTTGTGCCGTCAAGTGTTGAGTAACACTGTATTTTATCTTAGTGCAAAGTCTCAACTCTCAACCACTCTAAGGTTTATTGCTGCTGCCTTAGATTAGCTCTGAAGTGTGATTATGCAGAAATATTATATAGAAATATAGAGGTTTTTTGCTATATAACTTTTTTTAAATATCTGTACTGTATATCAAGCTTAGACCTGTGCATTGTTGGAAATGGGAGTTTAATTTTTAAACCAGCCCTGTCATCCAGAAGCATGTTTGAAGTCACAGGACTTTTCCTGTACTCTAATGTTGTAGCATGATGAACAGACAATAGTTCATGTTTATTTTTTCCAGTCTATTAAAGGATTCCATTGCTAGATGATGTATTGAATGTAAGCCAGGCAGAGCATGTATCTTCATTCCATTTTCCCTGTTACTTATGTGGTCTTCTGCACTTGAAAAATGTTGTTCAACCTCCTTATTAAGCAAGTACATATAGATTCTTGTAATGAAGCTTTATTATTCTTTTGTTCTTGGTCAGCTCTGGAAAAGCTTACTCTGTTGAGTATGGAGGGTTGCCCTGTTACTGCGGCATGCCTGGAGTCTCTTTCTGGTATTGCCTCAACGAGATTACATTGTATTGGAAATATATAGCATACTGGGGTGTCAACTACGTGGAAACTCCAATTACTAAACCTATTTACAAGTCCTATTGATGTTAAAATCACAGTAGTGAGGAGGTTTTTCCAAATTTAAGGCATCCTCTATTGTGGAAAATTGTTTTTTCCATTTTTAGTTCATTTTTTGACGTCTCTTTATGCTGTTTTTGCAGCTCTTCATGCTCTGCTATATTTAGACCTGAGCAGATGTTGTTTGACTGATGATGGGTGTGAGAAGTTCTCTAGTGAGTTTATACTTTTATGATTTATCGATCAGCTCTTAATATTTAACTTTTGTCATATCATTTCACTTTCATGAGTCACTGATTTCATTCTGATCATAGTATTCAAAAGTTGAAGTTAACTCTTGTATGTCATTTCTCATTTTCTGTAGGTTTGCAAAGTTTGAAAGTGCTGAATTTGGGATTCAACGAGATCACAGATGCCATTCTTGTGCACCTGAAAGGTGATCTTGTTTTGGTGTATGCTTCTTTCACTTGGTTGGGACATTCCCTGCTCCTTCTGGTTCTGCTGTAGCTTTAGGGAGGCTTAATGCTACTCGATGGAATAATATTCGTTTTTTTTTTGAAAATACATCCGGTGTTCTTCTCTTTAGAACTTTATTTCTAGTTTCATAGCTTTAATATAAATGGTAGTTGGTTATGATTGTCTTAATGGATGAAACTTTACTGAGTTTCTGTGTAGGGATTTTGAATATGTATAGAATGTTATTAGAGGTTGTGGTTGTCATTTGATAAATTTGTATGTCTTCTGCCACATGGATTGAGTCTTAGTTCCAAGTGAGGAGGTATGATGGGGGTTGAATTGTAGGTCGGGTTAGGAGAAGTGGTAGGGATATAATGGTATCCTCCCTCTTCCATGATCCCAAAAAATTGAAGGAGAATAAGAAGAGAAAGGGGGTTGCTAGTTCCCTTACTAGGTAGGTTAAAGAGGTCATGGTGTGACTTATGCAGAGCAACTAATGGGGTAATAGTGGTTGTATTTGTGCTCTGCCTCCCCCTTTGCCATCCTTACTGGCATCTCTTATGCAGTCATGTAGATTACTATCTTATGGGCTTGAGTAACAAACCAAATTTTAAATGTAATGGTGTTCTTGTTGCTGAACTTGATCAGCACGGGGCTTTAAGTTGGATTTTACCTGTCAAAGGTAACAAAAGCATATAGTTCTGGTCCTATAAATTTATATAAGCTTTTGTGTTGCTTTGAGCAGGTTTATCATACTTGGAGAGCTTAAACCTGGACTCATGTAGGATTAGAGATGAAGGGCTGATTAATTTGTCAGGTCAGTGCACTGTCAGTATCAATAAACCGTGCCTCATTTCCAAACTAGTTAAGACTTTTATTAGTCCCCCCATCATTCGATTTATAACCAACTTTCACAAATTAATTTAATATTAATTTATTCTCAACTAAAAAGGGAAACTGAATGTTAGCTGTGATTGCTTGCCCTGGAGATTTTTTTAATCCATCTAGTCCTGACAATTTTATTCCTGTGATGCTTTCTGAAAACAATCTTATGCCTTTGTTTAAATAGACGTCTCGAGTCTTGACCAATTCATCGGGGCAAGTTTCATACATAAACTTCTTCATAACTTCGTTCTGACGGCCTGTCTATTTCCAGTTTGTCTTGTTTGCTAATTCCTTCTTTTTTGCTATTCTTTGTTTCAGGTATTCATCGCCTGAAGAGTTTGGAGTTGTCTGACACTGAAGTTGGAAATAATGGGATCCGTCATCTCTCAGGTTTCTCTTTTGCTTTGTGCTTGTAGCATAAAATTTGAGCTGTATTCTGGTTCTTCTTCATTCGGTTGGAAGCTTTCAGAAATTCAAGAACAGGGCTGGACTGGGTTCGTCCCACTTGTGAAGAGATGATTATGTTTAGTTTTCTTTTCTACTTGGCTTTTTGAGTGAACAGAAACAAATTACTCCCTCCGTTTCAAAAAGATTGTCTGGTTTTGACTTGGCACAAAGTTTAAGAAAGTAGAGAAGACTTTTGAATTTTGTGGTCTTAAATTAAAGATGTGTTGAATGCACAAAAATGACCTTTAATCTTGTGGGGTCTTAAACATGCCATGTGGAAAGTTGGAATGAAACAGTTGCCAAAAAAGGAAAGAGGCATTCGGAAACGGAGGGAGTAAATGTTATTTAGGTAAAAACTAAGAAATACTAAATAATTAGTTGGCTATAGTCAAGAGTTAAATTGGATTATGGCTGCACTGACTTTAGTCTTGCTCTAAGCCTAAAAGATGTCTACAATAATTCAAGATAATTCCTTGGAAACCATATCTGGGTAATTTTTTTTGGAAACAAAACCTGAATGTTCCATGATTTCTGGTGTTGAAGCTGCATTGCAGCTGCATGAAGCAGATTGAGAGGAGTGAAATTGACAATGGCTATTGAAATGTGAATGTATGACTAGGATTTCTGAATTGTTCTTTTTTTCCTTTTAGCCCATCCAGATCCACTTTCTGAATGTTATTGCCATGGAAAATGTGAATAGATGCCAACTTACAGAAAACCATTGATGATGGAACCACTCTCTCTTTGGGGAGTATTTTTTGACGAAGCCTATGCCATAACTAGATAACTGTACTCTACTTTGCATTTTGTGCTAATGCAATTTGTTTCCTCTGTTGTTGTGCAGGGTTAAGGAAACTAGAGAGCTTAAATCTGTCCTTCACTGTTGTCACTGACAGTGGTCTAAGGAAGCTTTGTGGACTATCCTCTTTGAGGTCACTCAATTTGGACGCACGCCAAATAACCGATACTGGGCTTGCAGCACTTACAAGTAAGAATCTTCCCATAATGGTATCTTTGGTGTCAGTTTCATCTCTATATATTTTCTCATGAACCAGAGGTCTAAAAATCAACAAGTTGAAGCAAAAATTTGCTCAAAGTAAAACTTGAGACCCAAATTTTTGCACTCAAAAGCAGTGCAGAACTTCTGCCCAGACTTAGCTGTGAAATTTGGAGAATGTGGCGAATGTTCTCTAATTTCGAATGAAACAAGGATCACAACATCCTAATCAAATTTGAACAATATCTAATGATGCAAACACACTCGATAGCTGCAGTCATTCCGGATCTTCATCCTGCCGATCATCCAGAAGAAATTTCAGATATCTTTTCTGTTCTTTTTATTTGATATCTTTTGAGTTTATGGATAGGTAGAACTAAGGATTATGGATTTGTAGAAACAGACCCGAGCAAGAATCCTGATACCAGATGACAACACCCAAATTTACAAGAAATTGAAAATCAAAAAAGAAAAGGACAATAAAATGGAGATGTAGAAGATAGAGATAAAATTGACATCAAAGACCCTAAGTATGGGAAATAGACAAATTTAATATCAATAAACTAATTACCTCCTAAATTTCTGTAAAATGAACTAAAGATAAAAGGCTAAGAATATGATCACCTACAAGCAAATCACTCACTTGAAAACTTTTTGATCGTCACTAAAGAGCATAGGTATCTACCTTCCCTCACTAGTTTAAGATAAAATCATCTCCCAACTAATGTTAAAACTAACTATTTATAGGCTATTAGGTTTTGGCGACCCATGAACCTCCCTCAAAACATATGAGGAAATCCAAAACAAAAGTAATACCGCCCTGTCAGTCGATCAGGGCCAAGTCGAGACGCTGGCCATTTTACATCTTCCAGGTCATTGAGCCGGTAGTTACCTCTTTGACTACTGGTCGAAGTCCTGGACATCTTAGAGTCTCTAATCTGATCTTTTAGTGGTCCTAGTCATCTCCACTTCTCCGGAGGAAGTGTTGTATCATCATTTATCTCCGTATTTTCAAACTAAATTAAGGAGGTTGTAATCCTGGTAAGCTCCGTTCTTCATATCTTCAAAGGCATCCCTCTTCTTGAACCTCAAATGCGACTCATAGGATTTCTTTGCTCGACTCCTCGACGTTACTTGAATGGAATCCCCTTCCTTGGTTCTTTTTTGGATTGAATCCCACTTGGATATTCTTTTTTGGTTGGAATCCCTCTACTTGGATATTGGTCCTGGTGCCCTAGTTGTTGATGTGTACATCTTTTTTCTTTTGCTATTAATTTTTGCTACTTGAGCGTGAAACTTTTACAGTTTTTTCTTGAAAATTGTTGAAATAGGTTGCGTTTCTAGCATTATAATAATGTCAAGCTAATGCTTGCTTATTTCATAAATAAAGCAGCAACTATGTGAGGCCTGTTACTGGATTATGAATTATGTTTAGAAATGTATAATTTATATACTAGAATTGATTTGTACGGTATGGTTCCTACAAAATGCAGACTTGACTGGGCTAACTCACTTGGACCTCTTTGGAGCTAGGATCACTGATTCTGGAACAAGCTATCTTCGCCGTATGTCTTATCAGTCTCTTTTATACAGCATCTTGTGCTCTCCCTTTTCAATCTGTCTTGTGGAACTTTTGGTGCTACCCTCGCCCCTGCAGCCTTCCCCTCTATTCTCTTACAGAGTTTGGGCTTTAACTATAGTCCTATACTCCTTTTGCTGGTAATGTAAAATAGTCATTCATGTTGCGTGTGGCTAATGGTGACTTGCTATTCACGTGAAACAAACTTTTATCCTGATAAGCCGGTGTTAATGCAGCTGTGCTACTACTTTTTGCAGTGTTCAACCTCCTGCCCTCTTTTTCCTCTTTATGAATCCTAAAATCACAGTTCATAGGTTTATATCTAGAGTAATTCAGAATGTGCATAAATCATCGCTCCTAAGCGTTTCAATTCTGACTATTATTCTGGTCAATTTTGTCTGATGATAGATTTTAAGAATCTGCGATCCCTGGAAATTTGTGGTGGAGGTTTAACCGATGCTGGTGTAAAGAACATCAAGGACCTAACGTCCCTGACACTGCTAAATCTTTCTCAAAACAGTCACCTGACAGATAAGAGCTTGGAAGCGATTTCTGGTATTGTTTCATCTCTGTTTGTGTTTTTTCCCCGTACCATGGGCTTATTTGTTCTCCTTGATTTTAATTGTGTGGACAAAGGGCATATAACATTATCTCGATTCTCATCCTCCACCCGGTGCTTTTTTATCGGATGCTTCTATCCAAAGTAGCTGGCTTAACCATTATGCCAGGGTTTCTGTTTAGTTCTTCCTCCCTTTGTTTATCCCCAGCAGCTATAGCTATTGATGCTCCAATCTCATGGTTCTTTTAAGAATTAGTCAAACCATGCATTTCCCCCCTTCCACAGTGTGGATAGTAGTTGCTGTCTGAACTTTTTGATTTCTGAATTTCTGATGGAATAGACTTTTGTCTGCCTCTAAAATGCAGGGTTGACACAGCTGGTGTCTCTGAATGTTTCAAATTCTCGCATAACAAGTGCAGGGTTGCAACATCTGAAGCAACTCAAGAACTTGAAATCACTTACCTTAGAATCCTGCAAGGTAACTGCAAATGACATCAGGAAACTCCAGTCGACTGAGCTCCCAAATCTGGTGAACTACAGGCCCGAATAGATGGCACAAGGATTACTTGTTTTGATCACCTAGTCAGCACTGGGAAACTGCTGTACATAGATCAACAATAAAATATGTTATTTGTTGAATTGTAAATAATTTGTCTGTTGGAGTTTTTTGGCTACATGTCATTCTTCAGTGTATCTTGGTCGGTCTTTTCAACGTGCCATAAATGAAGCCTTCTCTCATATTGGGCACTTCAGTATGAGGGAAAATGTAGATAAGCTTCCTTGGCAGTGGGTGGAGGGTAATAGGTTTTGTACATATTTGTTGTCAAGCCATTAAGAAACAGCAACCACTTCAGAATTCCGAATTGGTGTTGCGCCATCATGGTACTTTGGCGGTTCTGGTCAGATTTCAGCTTTAGTAAGCTTTCGTGTTCGACTAAGGTTCAGATATGGAAATGAATGATTATTTCCTTGGCAAGTTGATGAACAATTTCATGAAATGCTGGGATTTTGTACCATTTCTGTTGCTCATGAACGCTTACCAAGGAACTTACTTTGGATGAATATTCTATGGACGTATTTTTGTGCTTCATTCTTAGTTCAGCACTCAGTTGTGGGTTCAAGGCCTTACTATTGGTGGTGTGATCATTTTGGCTGTTATATTTTAAATAAATGTTGTATATGGGGCATTGTGCATTATACTAGTGGTTTGCATGTCGGTATGGTTGGACAATCTCGTAGATACACACGTGCTATTCTCAATGTGGACTACTTTTACTTTGACATATTATTCAATACAACTTTATAGGGGGGCACATTCATCTAGATGTGTGCGTTTCTATGAGATTCATGTGTACATGTTAGGTCAATATTTCTCCATGGATTGTTTCTACGAAAATGATTCACTTCGCTTTTTATTTTTCGTATTGTCTAATAATTCATTCAGCGCACTTGTATTTCGGCCATACAACAACATACCACAACATACCCAATGAGATCCCACATCGTGGGGTCTGAGGAGGGTAGAGTGTACACAGATCTTACATTCACCTTGGTAGGTAGAACGGTTGTTTTCGGGAGACCTTCGGCTCAAGGGTTGTTTTCGGGAGACCTTCGGCTCAAGGTAAAGCATAATCACAAGCAAGACAGTCAAAATAAAGTAAGAGTAAAGAGTAAAGTAAGTGAAACGGTCAGACTCAGATAAGGAATTAAAGCAGTATAAAGTCCATTCGAACAAAAGGGAGCAGTAGCTAACACAACTAAATACGCTAAACAAAATACACTAAAGAACACATTAGCAGCAGAAATCAAACTATCGTGGATTATAAAACAATAATGTGCCTATAAGTGTGATAGGCTAATCGGGCATTTGATTTTAATTTTGTGAGAGCTTTATCTCTAATGTTAATGGAGCTTAAATGTTTAATTGCTTACATTTGGACCCCATAATTCCACGTCGAATTTTACTTCATCTTCATTATTCTTATGGTGGTTATATTCTCATAGATATGTTATCTTATCTGTACTTGTCTTAGCACTCTTATCTGCGTGGCTCACTTACAACTAGGATAAGCAAGTACAAACTCGAGCTAAATAACCACAACGACATGGAACTCAGCATCTCATTTCAACTTTTCTCACACTTAGGTTGATTTCTTCGTACACTTTTTGTGACATTTATTATTTATATAATGATATCAAAACATTTCTTCTCGAGCACTTGTGAAAGGATTTTACTTGCCATGTTCTATGAATTCCTATAAAGCATCTTAGCAACAAAATAACTTTATGCAGATTTAGGACTACGTTCATTGTATATATCTGTTTCGTCTCCACTCACGTTTACTTCACATAGCCAGCAAAGAGCTCAGGTTTGAAATATGATTGTTAATTTTTCTCACAAATTTTGCACCTCTATCTCTATGAGCCAAAATAGAGAATCAAGCCGTTTTTTTTTATGTATTCAATTGAATAAATAGAACAATTGATGGCAATATGACTTAACCAATTATATGAGTCACTGGATATCAAAGAAACAATTGACTGGGCAATAAGTTGAGGTTGAGAAGATGTCACAGATCAAAAGGGACTTTCTCATCCTTAATAGGTGAGACATAACAAAATCTAATTCAAGAAACACTCGAATTAGAAAGCGGATAGGAGGAACTCCTCACTACACTAAAAATTACAAAGAGTATTCATTTTACATTACATCTTACCTCATGAGTTGGAGATTTACACGTTGGAAAGTACTGAGCTAAATTATGTCTTGTAGCTAATAGATTACCACAAATGAAAGCCACAACGTTGGTATAAAAACCAAGTCAGCTGCAGCTAGTCCTAAGACTCCTAGCCCCCGTGAAATTTTTTCCTTCCTTCCAGTTGCAAAGAACACAAACTTTTGGGGCGTTACATACACTTCGTGTTTTGACTTGGAGGATTCTGGTTAGTCTCCTAAAACGAACATGCACTTGTCAGTCTGAGCTGAAATTCGTGTAAGATCCAGCAAAATGACATGCAAGTCTTTCAGTAGCTTCTTTGCTATCTTGGTGCTTGATCAGAGCCTGAAGCTCCAACAGATGGAGCGGTTGGCATACCATTTGCTGATCCATTTTCAAGTGATGGAGGGACCCCCCATTTGCCTTCAGATTCAAGTGGTTCAAAAACATGAACACTACCATCTGACAGACCTAATGCGAACTGGTTTGGATCTTGTGGATGTGCTGCAACTACAACTGGGTGGATATTTGAGTTGCTGCAGAAAAATGAAAAGGTTTTTGAAAAAGCACTTCAAATATCAGAGATGAAATCTGTTTGGTGAATTGACCATGTATCCTCACATTATTTCCAGAGGATGTTAGACACATAAATTTACTTATTGTATGGACTCAGAATGCAGAGAAGTCGCAAAAAATCAGACACCTGAAACATAGTATTCGGAGGGATATTCCAATGATGCTAGAAATGTTGATCCTGGCAGCCAGCACCTCACTTGATTGTGATAACATGGTTTTACAAATACATATTTGCAAAATGAACTCTTTGGAATTTCTATCCCACATGGTCAATTTTTTGAAGAAAGACGGTATAGGATGGTGAGTTTTATAGTCCTCTTGTAGGCATTAAATGTATGTTACGTTTCAATACAGCCCATGCATTGGTTAATATCTTTTTACCAATGGCCAAACTTGTGGCAATCTTTGTTTTTCCCTTTAGGTGACGAGTTGCAGAAGATTTCAGGCGTGGATATTGTGCTGATACCAACTTCACTATTCTATCTCATGAAAGTCTAACTATTAGAAGAAAGAAAAAGACATGTATTTTGTCTTTAATAGTGGAGGCAGAATATCTTAAAATTAAAGCAGTAAATAAGTTAGCAGGGAAGCAAAAAATACCTAATACCGGGTGATAGATAAGCTGAAGGAATAATACGACATCGCATATGGAGGTGCCCTGCAGTGAATACACACACAGTTGCATCCAAGAAACTGGCATATATCAGCTGGCTATCGCACGAGAATGTGGCATGAGAAATTGGGGCAGCACTTTCACGTGGAACCCACTGTAGAAGAAGATATTATCTATTAATGTTGAGATTTAACGGCATTTAACAACCAACTGCAGTCGGGGAGAGGACTTGCCTGCTTTAAACATTCCAATTTTTTTGTTTCATATATAGCAATCTGTGCCTCATGTACAACCAGGAAATGAGTTTGATCCTGATGAAACTGCACTCTGGTATCTGATTGAGATGTCGATCTCCCTGGTAGCTGCAAGGATCTAGCCCTCTGCTTTTCCCACCCATCGGTGCTCCATACACACAGCTGTACAGAAAGCAGACAATGTTGATGAATAGTGTAACTCTTTAAAGAGTGTCAGAAATGCAAAATGTCAATTTGACAGATTAATGGAATGATATTTGAAAAGGATATAGCTTAGCATTTGTCACCAATAAGAGACATTAAAAGTGCCAAAAAACTAATGACTGTAGAGGGGAGATTTATGCAAAAGGACATAACCTGCAATATACTCGACTCATCTTTAGGCTATATATTTCAGATTTTGGTGTCTCCCAAAATGCTTGAAACACTTCTAAAACAATAATCATGTATGAATTTTAAAACAGAATTCATTCAGCTCTTATGTAGAGCATGAAATGATCTTATTCTTCATCTAGCTTTCAAATATATTTTCATCATCTAATATCATGTGCAGTGAAATTACTTCTTATTCCCATGCCTAGTTGATTTGCTTAATATCGAGTGGGATGGAGAGTTTATGATGCATTATATGCAGACTTGTAGGAGAGAACAAGCAATCTATCATATACATTCATTTTCCACACTAATCATGAAAATAGTTTGACAAAACACTGAGAAGCAAGTCAAAAACAACATGATAGCTAAGCATGTCAAGTCACTAACCTGGGAATCAGCTCCTGAAGAAACCAGCACATTAAGCACATGAGAGAAGGCAAGGCCAGTTATCCTTTTAGAGTGGCCTTTAAGCTTGCTTTTAACCTTCATCAAGAGATTGACATCTAGTCAATTACAATATACGGTAACTGGCCCAAAAACACGAAATTCTGATGACTGCCAATAATGACAGAAACTTCTTTCTATCTTTATCATACCTCATCCACTCGGACATTATATATCTGGATGGTAGAATCATCCATGCCAATAGCGATAATGTTATTATCTTGAGGATGGAAGGCAAGAAAAGTTGCTGCTGGAGGTGGAGGCATGAAAGTTGTCATCGTCTGCATCCAGAGAAAAAATCAGCACTGGATCTTTGGGTAAAGGGTAGAAATAAAAAGAAGACAATCTTGTTATACCTTGAATGTCATCATATTGAACAAGGAGATCTTTCCTCCAGATGCTGACATCACATACGAGTCATTCTTGGACAAAGCAAAGCAGGAGACAGCTTCCTCATGGTTTGGTTCATGCACATCATTTGTCATTAAGATGCCACTTGAAGGTTGCCACAGTTGAGGTAAAACACTGGCCGTTGCCTAAATAAAGATTGACTCATTTTTCAGAACCACTTCTGTAAACAATGGAGAAAATCAACAATGTTGGTGTCCATTTACCTTGCCACTTGAATTGCGTTCATTTCTTTGCCACTTCCAAAGCAGGTGAATAGCATTTGATGCTAATGCTAATATGGCATTACCCGAGTTTGTATATATTAGCCTTGATATCTGGAGTAATCAGCATTGAATCAAATCAGAAAACTGTGCCCTCAAAACTAATACAGTTGAAACAAACTGGGAAGGAAATATTGACATCTAAACAAAATCTCCAGCTAAGTATTGTTCCCCAGTGAGAATTCTCCGTGAAATTCAGTTCGGTATCTGATTACAATGTCCTTACATCTATGTTGAGCAGTCACGGAGACACAACAGCTTCCAATTGTGTGGTAAGGGGAAGGAACATGACCACGATTCAGTAGAAATCACTCAAGAGGTAAACTTGAAATACCAAGCAGAATTTAGTTACTGTTGCTAGTCCAAAGTTGGACACTATTAAAGTTGTCAAATCATTGCACAAAAATTTTGGAGGCCTTTTGCTCTACTCTGGACAATCTTGAAGGATAAAGAAGGGAGGATCTCTGAAGGTGCAGAAAACGATACTTGAACATCCAATCTTCTTTAATATAAGTTGAACAATCTATTAGGGAAAGGAAAAGAGACAAAAATACAGAATGTGTAGGTGCTAGACTTTGTTTAGGAGGTTATAAGCCTCCCAGAACATTCTGATTGGTCACCTTTTTGGACTTCCATTGAACTTCAATTAGAATCACATGCGGTGACCAAGATAGGGAAAGGAGACGACGCGAAATTAATATCCCTTCCCTCCCAAACAGGAGGAGAACTCATAGAAACGCTAAAAAACCTGAACCTAATATCTTCATATGGAAAGAGAAGCTCAACACCGCTGGATCATATGGTTCATTTCCACTGAACTTAACCTAATAATGTCATATGCTGATGGCATGTTCTCATGTCACATGCCTTGATCATGTCAGATTGTGCACAAAGGCATTGTGCCAAACATAAAAGTTGCCAACTTTTAAACCTGAAGGAAGACAAACTCTGGCTTAATGTCCATCAGATTCTATACATGTATTATCTACCATCTGTATGTTCATTGGAAATGTTTCCAAGTCTTGAAAATGAGATAACAAACACAATTAGATATTTCATGAATCAAGAGACATGGAGATTATACCTTAGTCACTCTGAGGTTCTCAGGAAGCTTCAAGGACCGGCACTGTGATGATTCACTAATTTCAGTTAGCTTCCATATCTTGGATTTGTCATTAGGCTCTTCATTAATCCGGGGTTTCACATCAACCGTATTTCTTGCATCTCTTGCATCTCTTGCATCTCCATTCTTACAAAGTCAATTGGATGTAAAATATGCATTAGTAGATGATATTGACATGAAAAGCAGGCAAGACCACGTTTGAACAAAACAAGTATTTATGGAAAAAGTGAGTGTGTATTGTACATATATTTTTCAATGGGCCTACAATCTGATGACAACAAACAAAAATGTATTTGCAAATCACATTTTGGGAGTTATATTTACAAACCATTCCACTGATGCCAACAACAGAGGCCACCCTATCTGCAAACCCAGAGTTGTTTGCTGATGCTACAGAGATTGGATTTACTGTAGGCTGCATGATATTAAAGCAAAGGACACCTGGTCATGTTTGTGTAAAGAAAGATTGAAACCTCAAGATTTATATCAACGGGGTAACAAATACCTTTGCAGTTTCAGATGCCCTTGAAGCATCATAAGCCAGGTTCTCAAAAGTGCGTACTAAACGAATTCCATCATTGTTTGCCAAAATCTTTATCCCATTTTCATTAGCAGAAACAGCCAATAGAGAACCATCCTTGTTGAAACGAATTCGAGGGCTTGCCTTAAATAATTTATTGATATAAAAGGAAAAGCAGTTAGAACGTAGTAGCACACCACAATTTTCTCAGTACAACCTCAAAATAAACTTACTGGAAGACCTCCATCAGCATCAATAGTTGTCAGGAGTTGAACATGGTCCATATCCCAGAATTTGATTGAGAAATCATCACCAGCTGCCAGAAATCGATTTTTAGTTGTATCAAATTGTACTACACCCAGCGATCTTTTCCGAAACCCTAGATATGTTCTCTTAACAGCCCCTTCACTTTCGTTCCACTCGACAATGTGTGACTCCCCATCTTTGCTGGTTCCACATGAAAACAATCTGCAATTTTGCCACCCAACACCCCCAGCGAAAACAAAAAGGCAAAGAAGAAGAGAATGTGAGATTGGAGAAAAAGCTATTATTCTCAAGGGACACTAGCAAAATATGTTAAGTAGTAATAACACAAGAACCAACCTAGTTCCATCAGCACTGTATGCCATTGTCGTGCACCAACGACCAGGAGCCTCATAATCTACTCGAGATCCCAAATTATCATATAACCACGCTTTTATTTTTCCATCCAATGCTGTAGAGAAAATAAACTGAAGGAGGAAGTTATCAACAAAAGTGCAAGAGCGCAGACAGCTATTTAGTATTGTACAAGAGACACCATAACAGTATCCTTACCTGAATGTTCTCTTTATGGTGAGGGCACACAGAGTATACAGGTGCCTCATGACCCTCAAATGTATATTGTTTTGCACCAGATGTGGCATCCCAAACCTAGAAATTAGCAAGTGTTGGAAAGAACAAACAATTATTCCCTACCCAAAATTGTCGTTCATAGGCAACAAAGCGATATGTTATGCCTTCCCTACCTTTATAGTTTTGTCATCTCCACATGTTATAACACAGAGTTGCTTATTAGGGTGAGAGAATGCAAGATCATTTACGCCTCCAACATGAGCATCAATCTGCAAAAGCATTGTCAGTCTGAACTGTGAAATTATTCAGAATTTTATCACCAGGAGAATAGCCATAATGGCACCACATTATACCTCCAAATGCTGACGTATATCATCATTCCCGTGATAGGAATATATTTGAACAATGTGCCTAGAGTAGGCAACCCCTGCTCCATAGGAAAATAGTCGTTGTGAGAGATCATTCAACTTCCTTTTGATGGTGCAATACAGTAAGATGGGAAATGCGTCTTTCATGAAAGCTTACCAAATAACGAACCATCGGGGCTCCATATAACACGGTTAACTGAGACGCCAGGATCTTTCACCAAAGCAGTCTGAGTTCAGTTGAGAAATTGTTTTGATCAGATTAGATGAATCTCATTGAATTAAGGGGGGTCACTTTTTTTATTTTTTTGAGAAAGACTGAAGGGGGTCACTTCTATCTAAGGAAAAAAGACCAAACCTGTAACGGCATTGAACATGCACCCAAGTCCCAGACTTTGAAGTTTCTCAACACCAGTCTCTCCCTTGAACCAACTTCCCATAATGCAATATCTCCAACATTCGTGCCAACTAGTTTGTAAACATAGAAAGTCATGATAAATGCAAACTGCCAAAAAGTAGGTACTGACAAATAGAAAATACCGGTATGTTAATAAAGAAGAGCATTTAGAAGATGTAGACCTAGAAGTAACGTCTGCTGAGAAGGATGAAAATCCATGCTCATGGGAGATGATCCCTGGTTTAATGTTCTTGCAACAGTCTTGGGCAAGTCATCAGGTACACTAAGAGCTTGATTATGACCTTGCCCTGGAAATGATATAGGTAGCACGTTCACAGGAAGATTAACCTGTTTAATGAACAATAAGAAAAGAAAGTGAGGCGAGAATAGAAAATGTGAATATTGCTGACAGAAAGATTGAAAAATCAAGAGAGTCTACTACCTCATCAGATATTCCCAGTGACCTAGTTCTCTTGGCAGCATGATCAGATTCTGCGGATGGATAATCAATAGAAGGATTTGTTGGAGGAGTCCTTGGATGTTTAAGAGAAGCTACAGAAGGGAATGCAAAAATCACCAGTTAAGAGAGCGAGAATACCCTACAGAAAATCTAATAGTTGTTTCATGTGACAGCCAACTTGAGCCTAGAGTTGCACTATAATCATGACTAGGTGATGATTGATTGCTGAACATTTTAAGCCTTTGTTCATTCACGATCGCATATCTTAACATACTCATGAGTGCCATCAGCCATGTGAAGACTGATTTGTAACTATCAAAATGCTCGATACAAAAGATAGCACCAAGTGCTGACATATCTCCATAGCACACCTGTCTTTACAATGATTCTCAGTGGCTTACTTTAAAAAGAAAAGCCTTTCGCCTCATATAAATACCCTTAAATGATACCTGGAATAGATGAAGGACCAAGACCCATAGGTCCACCAGAAACTGCTGGATGAGCTACAGTGGGTGGGTTGGACATCCATCCAGCAAGAGGAGCTGCCACAGGTACTGGCCCATGTTGGAAAGGCTGAATAAAGTTTGTAACAGAATAAGCAAAATTCTTAGAGGGTAAACATAAGTAGCAAGTAAGCTGTACAAAAAACCAACCCCATGTGCACCAAGAGGAGGGAAGCTGCCTGGTTTTTGTACTGATCCAAGCAACGGATTGTTTGCAGGTGATGGAGCTCGAGCACCATTTGATTGTCCACAAGAATGATCCACGAAAAGAGTTTTAATATCTGGATTTGGCCTAGGATTTTTACAAAGTTGGTGCTGCCAATTTAAACTGCAGCATGCATTCATTGTCAGTTCCCAATTTACAATAACCTAGTATTGCTAGTTTACTTGAATAATCACAGGCAGGTTACATTGATGTTGACAAATACTTTCATCATGGATTCTAAGATAATTACTTAGATATCATGAAATGCTTACATTGCATAGCACTTCTAAGGTCCTAAACGACTTATAGCTCTAGTTGTGCTGTGAACAGGTAAATACAGGATAGCTAAGTTTGGCTTTGTACAATATGCTCTGGTAGAGTATTTAGGTCACTATGCCTTTCAAACGAATGCTGAAGTGTCACATGGACATCACCTTTGGTTAATCAAAGTTCGTAATCTTGAATTTTTGAGGCTGGGAAACTGCAATTTGTCACGAAACAAAGGATTTGCTTCAATAAGCTTCTTGAGCTCAACCAACATAATAGCTCGTGCAGATTTAGTATCTCCATACTTGGACAGCTGTTCATTCTCCCTACAAGTTGATCAGACCACTTAATTACACGTTTATAAAAGGGTTCTATCTTCATTGACAAATTTATACAAAGGTAATACCTGAAATTCTCTAGTGTCAACAGCTGTGTTATCTCCTTAAAAAGCTCCTCATTGAAAGATGCAAAAACTTTAAGATCCTTTACAAGAATTTCAACACCCTTGGGACGGTCACGCCTATCACAAAGTAAAATTACTCAATTCATCAATACATAAATCTGAGGAAAGCAGCTATTCCTCTCCTCCAAGAAAGATAAAATCTTACTTGTCCAATGCCTCAAGATACTTTTGCTTCCTTATTTCAAAGAATATTTTCATGGAATAACGGTTGTCATCCACTTTGGTAAAACCAGAGAGATATTTTTCAACTTCATCCCAGTTACCATTATGCACTTCATCTTCAAAGTACTTCATGTTAAAGAAAAAGCCAGATTCTTGTTCAAGCCTATAACATCAAATAAAAGAAAAATGCCCTCTTAGCAATGTGAATAATGTAGAAAGTTAACTGTTCATCAGTAAGTAATTGGTTATAACTGAAAGCATTAAAATTGGAAAAAAGGTACATACTTGTGGACTGTTTCTTTGAACTTTTCCTCATCTAGAAACTGTAAAATCAAGAACACAAGTTCCCTACTGAGGGATGACATTGCAACTACTTTGTCTTCAACCGTGTGTTTGCAGATCTGCAAAATTCCATAAATGAATTCTCTCTAGTGTAAATAAAACTCCAGAGCTAATAATAATAATAATAATAATAATAATAAACAAATAACGAAACTCATATAATTAAATATGTTGTCAGCACCCACTAACTTTATTTAATCATTTAAATATCTAAGCATTTAATTATTGCAGGACACAAGCCCCCAAACTCAAATAACATAAAGTACTGTTCAAAATTAAACTAATCCCCAAAAATATCAAAAAGCTAAAAAGTAAAAAAAAAAAAAAAGAGATCCAAAGAATTTAAACCCAAAAACAAAAAAAAAACAGAATCCCATCATTGAACTGATCTTCAATCTAACAACAAACATAACCCCATTTCAAATGATGTGAAAGTACAAAACACCCCAAAAAAAAACTGAATTTTTTATATTTGGAAAGATGGGGTTTTGTTCTTGAAGGATTTGAGACACAAAAGCAGGTTTAAATACATTGAAATGTAAGATGCAAAGGAAAAGTGAGTCAATATGTTTATACAAGTGGAGAAATTAAAACAAAAAGTATATATTCCATGAAACATGAGTATACATATATGATATATACCTTAAAGACCAGATAGATCCATGGAAGAGGAGAAAAATGAATGAAAACCCAGATAGACAAATTATAACGACGAGCTCGAGGCACAAATTGGTATATATATCCTTCTCTCTCTCCCTAAATATTGTCCTATTTCTCTATACTACTCTTTATATCGGGAGAAAATGAAAATTCTTTTGGCGACATTATTTGCAGCAAATTGTGATTTCTATATAGCTGACGATTCCTGGAATACGTATCAGATAAGCAATACTACTTATCAATGTTCAATAAGTACAGTCTTATGGCCCACAAAGCCGGCTACATTTTGTTTGTGTTAATCGGCTTGGAATCACCAGCTGCCAGCTGTCGACACTTCGACTCCGATACTAGAATTATACTTTTTTTTTCAATTTTATTTTTACATTATTGGAAATTTCAAATTTAAAAAATATCAAAATTTATTTTCACTTTGTCCATAAATATTTTTTACTTTTTTCCAAAAAAAAAATCACTTTTTTTAAAACTAGTAATTGGCCATGAAAATTTCAAATACAACTTCATGAAAAACATTTCAAACCTTATTTTTACAATTTTCACTTTTTGTTTTTAGTCATTGCTTTTATCTTTCACTTTTCAAATTTTATCATACATTTTTTATTTTTATAAATTTGACTTCATAGTAGATTCGACCGATGAATTTCGTGAACTTGATTATATCATCTTATTAAAGAAAGTCTATATAAATCATATTTAATTAATAAAAAATAATTGATGAGCGATGTTTACGCACTCGTTATGTTTATTAATTACTTTGGGTTATTTTGCTAATTTTTAAAAATTGAGGGATATAAATTATATTTAATATTTATTAGAAAAAGTACATTCCAACCACTAAATATTATTTGCAAAAATTATGGTCAAACACAACTTCAATTTCAAAAAATCCAAAAAATAAAATTATTTTCTATTTCTATGACCAAACACCTACTTATACAACTAATTTTTTTTTGCAAAATTATAGTCACACATAATTCCATCTTTTAAAAAGTATTTGATTTATGTGACCAAATGCATACTAACTTGTCCACGTGATGCAATGTTTTAAAAAACAATTAACATGCCACGTGTCACTCTCTGAGTTCTTTGATTTTATCCGATTAATTGCCCTAGTTAATTTAAGGAATCGGACGGCTAGAAATCAAGGCAGGCATACAGCAGAGTAGCTGGTTGTGAAAACTGTTAGAGAATAGAGATAGCGAAATTTTTCAGTGTTTCAGATCCCCTTCTAGGAAACGATGAATTTTGTCGGATGTGGGTCTTAAATTTTCAGGTCCAAATTGAGGTTAAATTTACAAGAATGCCATCCTACGAGAAGAGTTTTCAAATGGAGTGAAAAGGACAGCCCAATTATTCGCGATAAGCTTTCTGGAGAATTAATAAATTGGAAATTTCACACGAAAGGGGTCAGAGATAAATAAAGAGTAACGTGTAAGGTTTTCCTAATTTATTTATGCGCGAGTGGGGAATCTAATGGTTCATGATTGGCCGTTCTCTTACGCGCCTCGTGGTGCAGCCAACATCCGCATGTCAACTACCACAAATATATTACTCCCGCCCCTATTTATGTAAAACCGTTTGATAGGAATCTAAGAAAGAAAATAATTTTTTTAAAATTTGTGGTTTAAAATAATTATTAGATATTGTGTTACACAAATTATTTTATTTAGGATAAAAGAGAGTTTTAAATTTAAATTATATTTTATTTAGGATAAAAGAGAGTTTTAAATTTAAATTATTTTTAATTATTAAAATGTGAGATTTTTGTATATAGACTAAAAAAGAAAGTGTGTCACGGTCGAGATGGAGGGTTATGTCCCTTATTTTTTGTTTCTTTGATCAGGTTTTTGAAATTCACATATTTTAAAAATGTTTTTTTGTAAAGTTTGGAGAGTACTTTTCAATTTGAAGAATATTTTTTTTCAATTTTAGAACATGAATTTATACTTGATCAAGATCTTAAAAGTACTTGTAGAAAAAAAATCAATTTCTTCTATTGTTCAAAAACATGTATGTTTTCCCATAAATATAATCGAACATCTCAACCTTTTAAATAAGCACTTTTTAACAAAAAATACTACCTCATTCTCAATTTATGTGATATAGTTTGATTAGGCACAAAGTTTAATAAATAGAGCAAGACTTTTGAATATTGAGTAACAATTAGCAAGTTTATATCTAATTCAATCATCTTAAACAAAAATAATGGATGTAACAAGTAATCAACATTGTGATTGACTTTAATTGAAACATTGAATTCCTTTAATTTAGCTTAGTATTGATGTATTTATTGGGTAAAATATTTGATAAGTTTTTATTCAATTCAAAATAAAATATATCTAAAAAGTTGACAATGTGATTGGTTTTAATTGAAATATTTAATTATCTCAATTTAACTAAGTACTAGATAGATTTTAGTAGCAATTAGTAAGTTTAGATTTAATTCAATCAATTTGAAAAAATAATATGGATATAACAAGTAGTCAGCACTATGGTTGACTTTAATTAAAATATTGAATTGCTTCAATTTAGCTAAATATTATATATGATTGAGTGAGAATTAGCAACTTTTGATTTAATCTAATCATTTTCTAAAAAAAATTGATGTAACAAGTAGCCAATAATATGGTTGATTTTAATTGAAATAGTGAATTATTTCAATTAATTATGTATTAGATAAAATTGAGTAATAATCATCAAGTTTAAATCTAATTCAATCAATTTAAAAAAAACAGTGGATGTAACAAGTAGTTAACACTATGGTTGACTTTAATTGAAATACTAAATTCCTTTAATTTAGCTAAATAAAATATTTGCTAGTTTTTTATTCAATTCAATCAATTCTAAATAAGATATATGTAAAAAGTAGTCGACACTACTGTTGATTTTTAAGTAAAAGATTAAATTATCTCAATTTAGTTAAGTATTAGATAAAGTTGAGTAATGATTAGTAAGTTTAGATCTAATTTAAAAATAAAAGCAGTGGATGTAACAAGAAGGCAACACTATGATTGACTTTAATCGAAATGTTAAATTGCTTCAATTTAACTAAGTATTAAATGGATTGAGAAACAATTAATAAATTTTGATTTAATTCAGTTAATTTAAAAATAGTAGATGTAACAAGTAGCCAATACATGGTTGACTTTAATTGAAATATAGAATTGTTTTAATTAGTTGAGTATTAGATATAATTGAGTAACAATTATCAAGTTTATATCCAGTTATCTCAATTCAAACGAAGATAATAGATATAACAAGTAGTTAACACTATGATTAACTTTAATTCAACATCAAGTTAGATAAGTAGCAGATATGATTGAGTGACAATAAGCACGTTTAGATCTAATTCAATCAATTTAAAAAAAAATATAGGTGATGTAACAATAGGCAACACTATGGTTGATTTCAATTGAAATATTGAATTGCTTCAACTTAGTCAAGTATTATATAGGATTGAAGAACAATTAACAACTTTTGATTTAATTCAATCAATTTAAAATAAAAGTAGGCGTAACAAGTAGTCAATACAATGATTGACTTTAATTAAAATGTTGAATTATCTCAACTAGTTAAGTATCAGACATAATTGAGTAACAATTAGCAAGTTTAGATCTAATTTAATCAATTTAAACAAAAATAGTGGACGTAACAAGTAGTCAACACTATTGTTAACTTTAATTCAACATTAAATTCCTTAAATTTAACTAAGTAATATATACGATTGAGTAAAATGTTTGCTAAATTTTGATTCAGTTCAATCAATTCAAAATACAATATATGTAAAAAGTAGTCAACACTATGATTGATTTTAATTATAATATTGAATTGTTTCAATTTAGCTAAGTATTAGATACGATTTAGTAACAATAAGCGTGTTTCGATCTAATTCAATCAATTTA
Source organism: Anisodus acutangulus (assembly GCA_029783415.1). Taxonomy (NCBI): domain Eukaryota; kingdom Viridiplantae; phylum Streptophyta; class Magnoliopsida; order Solanales; family Solanaceae; genus Anisodus; species Anisodus acutangulus. The sequence continues at coordinate 6,479,719 of CM056497.1, forward strand.
AAAATACAGGTGATGTAACAATAGTCACCACTATGTTAATTTAGTTGAAACATTGAATTGCTTCAATTTAGCTAAGTATTAGATAGGATTGGACAATAACAAATTTTTATTTAATTCAATCAATTTAAATTAAAAGTAGATGTAACAAGTAGTCAATATCATGATTGACTTTAATTTAAATATTAAATTATTTTAATTAGCTTGATATTAGATAGAATTGAGTAACAATTAGTAAGTTTAGATCTAATTCAATCAATTTAAACAAAAATAGTTGACGTAACAAACAATCAACACTATGGTTGACTTTCATTAAAATATTAAATTCCTTAAATTTAGCTAAGTATTATATAAGATTGAGTAAAATATTTGTTAAGTTTCGATTCAATTCAAGATAAAATGTATATAAAAAGTAGTCAACACTATGATCGATTTTAATTGTAATATTGAATTATCTCAATTTAATTAAGTATTATATACGTTTGAGTAACAATAAGCATGTTCAAATCTAATTCAATCAATCTAAAAATATATAGTGGATGTACCAAGTAGTCATCGCTATGGTTAATTTTAATTGAATTGAATTGAATTGCTTTCAATTTACCTAAGTATTATACAAGATAGAGTAAAATGTTTGCTAAATTTTGATTTAATTCAATCTTTAAAAAAATAGATGTAACAAGTAGTCAATATTACAATTGACATTAATTTAAACATTGAATTATCTCAATTAGCTAAGTATTATATATAATTAAGTAACAATTAACAAGTTATGATTTACTTCAATTAGTTTTCTCTTAAAAAAACAGCGGATATAGCAAGTAGTCAAAACTATGTTTGACTTTGAATGAAAAAAATAATTTAGAAAAAAATCCAAATAAGTATTATGTATGGTTGATGAACAATTAGCAATTTTTTATTTAATTATATATATTTTTTTAAATGGCAAACAATAGATGAAAGCAGTCAATATCAAAGTCAATTAAAACATCGAATTACTTCAATTTAGTTAAATATTATATCGGATTGAGTAAAAGTCTTACTAGATTTTGATTCATAAAATAAATGAAATTTTGTCAAGAAGTAGGCAAGTTTTTTGTATTTTTTTTCCTATTGTTTATAAGTTATTTATAGTTTACATTAACATATAGTTTGTATCGTAGACCGTATAAATAAGTTGACAATAAATGAAATTTTGTCAAGAAGTAGGCAAGTTTTGTTTGTATTTTTTTTTTCTGTTGTTTATAAGATATTTATAGTTTACATTAACATATAGTTTGTATTGTAGACCGTATAAATAAGTTGACAATAAATGAAATTTTGTCAAGAAGTAGGCAAGTTTTGTTTGTATTTTTTTTCCTATTGTTTATAAGATATTTATAGTTTACATTAACATATAGTTTGTATTGTAGACCGTATAAATAAGTTGGCCATATAACTAAATTAGGTGTATGTCTAAATGTATAAAAAAAATTAGAGGAAAAAATAAAAAATATTTATAAAAAATCAATTTACGATCTCCAGGTGTTGGAAGAATAAAAAGATAAAGCATGCTAAGTGTAATAATTGTTTTGTCCGGGAGGGAAAAAAGATTTGGAGGATGAAAGAAACAATTCCTTGATTATTTTTATTAATAAATGAGTATATATATAATTGTACAATTTTTATAATATGGAAAATCCTATTCGTATTCTACTCCCAAAACCATATTCTATTTGTAAAATAATTCTATAATTATGGTAAGTGTATAATGCTAATTAAATACAACAATATATTACCTAAATATACAAGTATACATGGCTTGTGTTGTTCTTGTGTTTCCGTGATATACACGGTATACACAAGGCAGTGTATATACCGTGTATGTCACGGTATATTTATCACACCCCCGCAATCATAGCGGGTGGTCTTCGTACGCTGAGACTATCCCTAAAATCTTTAAATAGAACTGAGGGAAGACCCTTTGTAAAGATGTCTGCAATTTGATACCTGGAAGGAACATGGCAGACGCGTACTTGTCTACGAGCTATATTTTCGTGAACAAAGTGAATATCCATCTCGATGTGTTTAGTACGCTGGTGTTGAACCATATTACTAGAAAGATAGACGGCACTAACATTATCACAATAAACCAAGGTAGCTTTCTGAATAGGACAATGAAGTTCTAAGAGAAGATTACGTAACTAACATGATTCAAAGACCACATTAGCTAACCCTCGATACTCGGCCTCCGCACTAGAGCGTGATAATGTAGATTGTCGCTTCGCAGACCATGAGACCAAGTTATTACCAAGAAACATACAATAGTCAAACGTGAAACGTCTGGTATCCGGACAACCACCTCAATCAACATTTGTATACAAGACAAGTGTAGAAGTCGACGACGGATAAATATGGAAGCCATAGTCAAGTGTTCCTTGGATGTATCGTATAATACGTTTGAGCGCATTCATGTGCTCAACCCTAGGATCATGCATAAACAAACACACATGTTGTAATGCATATGTAATATCCGATCTCGTAAAAGTAAGATATTGAAGAGCTCCGGCAAAGATTGCGATAGTGGGTGGGATCCTCGTAAGGTGAGCCAGCCGCAGCACCCAGCTTGGGCTTAGTATCAACATGAGTGGAAATAGACTTACACGAGGACATACCAGCCCATTCAATTATCTCAGCGGCATACTTCTGTTGTGATAAGAATAACCCACCTGCATGACGAGTGACAGCAATCCCCAATAAGTAACTTAAGAGCCCCAAGCCTTTCATAGCAAACTCAGAACTGAGCAGTGTCATGATAGACTTATGCAAAACATCAGACGAGACAGTCAAGATAATATCATCCACATATAAGAGAATATAAGCCAGAAAAGTACCACGATGATATATGAATAATGAATTATCAAACCTGCTGTGAGAAAATCCAATAGACGAAACATAATCTGCAAATCTCTTATACTAAACCCGTAAGGCCTGCTTAAGCCCATACAAGGATTTCTTCAATAAACAGACATGATGAGGATATTTGGGATTTCAAAAACTCAAGGGTTGATGCATGTAAACGGTCTCCTTAAGATCACCATGTAAGAAATCATTATTCACATCTAACTGATGAATTGGCCATGCATTTGAAAGATCCAGACTGATAACAATGTGAATGGTAGTCGGTTTGACCAACATACTAAATGTCTCACTAATATCCACGCCAACCTACTGAGTTTTACCATCACCTACAAGACGAGTCTTATGTCTCGCAAAAGAACCATCAGATTATCTTTATGAGTAAAAATTCACATAGACCGATTAATATTAACACTAGAAGGACGGGGCACCAACTCCCACGTCTTATTTTCAATAAGAGCATCATATTCGTCATTCATAGCCAATTTCCAATTCGGGTCATTTAATGCAGACACATGATTACGGGGTATGAGGGATTTAAGAACATTAGAATTTAGATTAAAATGTCTCTTTGGTTTAAAAATACCCCGTTGACTACGAGTGACCGGTCTGTGACCCGAGGGAGAATTTGGTGGATTTTGGGAAACATTCGGATGGGTGACGGACTAACCAACATGCAATGGGCCTGCTGGCATAACACTAGAAACCAAAGCCGGGTCAGAAGCGGTAACTTCGAGGCGTAAGCGGTTTGGTATTGGGTCATAACGGCCCAACGATGTAATCAGGGCGAAATAGTGGGTTATGGTGGGTCACTGGATCGGCCCATTAAGTGGTGCACGATGTACAGGGAGACGACGTCATCCAAAAAATTATACGAACTAGGCACGGGACTACTCACTTTAGCAAATGGAAATTGGGTTTCATAAAAAATAACATGACGACTAATGATAATTTTATTAGATGATAAATCAAAATATTTGTAACCACGATGATTAGATGGATAACCCAAAAATACACAAGCGGTAGAACATACTTGAAGTTTGTTAATAGTAGTTGACGAAAAAAATGGATAGCATAAACACCCAAAGACCCTAAGATGTAACTACGAAAGATTCTTATTATAGAGGACTTTAAGAGGAGACGCATATGTCAACCCTTTGGTAGGAAGTATATTAAGAAGATAGGTAGCCATTTGTAGAGTATGATACCAAAAGGAATGAGGTACGAAAGCATGGACCAATAAAGTTCGGACAATATTATTAATGGTACTAATTTTTCGTTCGACTTTCCCATTTTGTGAGGGCGTATGAGGACAAGAGAAATGAAAAACTATGCCATTAGTTTCACAAAATTTCCGAAATAACCCATTTTCTTTGCCATTGTCACATTGAATATTTTTTATTTCCCATTCGAATTGGGTACGGATGAATGCGCGAAAATTTAAGAACATGGAAAAAACTTGAGATTTTCCGCTAACGGAAAGGTCCATAAAAAATTAGAATAATCATACAAAAATAGAATAAATAACGATGTCCCACAGAACTTAAAACGGGAAATGTCCATAAATCGTTATGAATAATATCAAATGACATTAAAGTACGAGAAGTAGAAGCTACAAATGACAATCTAACATGTTTTACTAAAGGACTGGAATGACAAATTGGAGTACTACGCGTACCCTTACAAGAAATAAAATTATTTTTATGCAAGGAAGAAACAACAGACGATCCAGGGTGAGCCAACGTGCATGCCATAAGGAAGGAGCTAGAACTGCAAAAGTAGATGGCAAGGCTGGACTCGAGAGACTGGATGCGGGCGTGCTTGGATAAAGATCTTCCCTACTATTATATCTCACGAGAGGTATCCCCGTCTTGAAATCCTTCACAGAAAACTCAAAAGGATCAAAATTAACAGAAACCCAATTATCAGTGGTGAATTTACGGACATACGTCAAATTTTTAATTAAGTTAGGGGCATGAATGACATTTTTCAAGATAAGAGGTGGAGGGGGGGGGAGACAAAGCTGTATGACCGTAACCACGAATTGGAATTGAGTTGCCATTACCAACAATTATGCTATGATTTTTGCTCGAATTGGAATAAGATGAGAGAGTACCTTGGCCGGACGTTGTGTGAGAGGTGGCGCCGGTGTCCATGTACCAATTCGCATTTGGAGGATTCAATCCAAGTGTATGCATTGCGGCCTCAATATCTGTAGGTGTCGGGATCAGATTAGGGCCCGTAGCATGGAAAGCTTGCGGGGGGCCGAGGCCCAAGCAAGCCTCATTGTTGTCCAGACCCAGCACGGTTTCGGAACCCACTGGACTGAGGTGAATAATTGGGCTTGAAAGGTTGATGGGCGGCCCACTGTCCAGGGAAAGTTGAGGCTGGAAAATAGGGGTTGTTGGGCCACTGGCCACCGACCCAGCCCTATTTCCAGGGGGTCCATGGCTGGGATCAGTTGGCCTGCGGCCCACTGCCACCGTGTCGAGTCCCGCTGCCACTGTTTTGGCCTCCCCCATCACTGCCGGTACCACCACGATTGCCACTGCAATTTTTGCCATTATTTTTACGATTCTTCTTGCCTCCACCGTGAGTACGATTTTGGCATGAATTGTCAACAAAACCTTGAGAATTATCGGATGAAGTCATCACCACCACGGGACTTGCACCGGTAGCCACCTTTTTGGTCAAGTTGACTTCTTCTAACGTGAGCATCAAATGGGCTTGATAAAAAGGTGAAAGTGGATTACTTTGACGGAGGAGAGTCCCAACGCCATTATAGGCCTCAGATACACCTGCAACAATTTGTAGAACAAGACGATTATTGGTAACAGGTGCTCCAACGTTACGGAGTTGGTCCGCAAATTCCTTGAGCCGTTTACAATAAGCTGAAGCATTCGGAAAATTGTCCATGCGGACTTGGGAAAAGTCCTGCTCAAGGGTGACAATGCAGGAATGTTGGTTATCCTGGAATATATCACACAATCTATTCCAGGCAGCCATGGTCATAGTGTCTGGTTCAATGATCGTCTGTAAAAGGTCGGTAGAAATAGTAAAGTAAATCCACTGAAGGACGGTAGCATCAAGAGTGATCCATAACTGAGGATCCTCCGCATGAGGAAGGATAGCGGGAGTAATTATGTGATGGAGGACTTGATGTGAGATTGCGTGAACTTTAACAACTATGCCCACGTCACATATTGAACGTTTTTCATCTCAAGAACAATAGGAATGTTGTTCTTGATGTTAGAAACATTAAGGGTAGGATGAAACATGTTCTTTGATGTCGACATAACGAAAGACCAAAGAGATTGAGAAGAAAATTTGAGAAGAAAGGAGGTAAAATTGGCACAAAATCTGAGAAGGGGCACATATTTCGAGGCAATCTCGGCCGAGAAGGGATGGTCGAAAACCGAGAAAAAAATTTGGGAGAGGAGCGGAAGTAATTTAGTCCTAGACTTCTGATATCATGAAAGAAATAATCTCTTGATTATTTTCATTAATGAATGAGTATATATACAATTTCCATAATATGGAAAATCCTATTCATATTCTACTCCAAAACCGTATTCTATTTGTACAAGAATTCTATATTATGGTAAGTATATAATGCTAATTAAATACAACAATATATTACCTAAATATACAAGTATACACGGCTTGTGTTGTTCTTGTGTTTCCATGATATACACGGTATACACAAAGCAGTGTATATACTGTGTATATCACGGTATATTTATCAGAGGAAAATATCAACTATGTAGCCATTTTTTATTAAGGCTAAAATGGACTTTGTATACGTATTATGCCTAGTTGTGCCAATTAAACTTGTGCCATTTAACAGCATCTTTTTCCTTAAACTACTTAACTACATATGATTAAATAGGACTAGGTGTGTGGGGTGGGGGTGGGGGGACAACTGTATTTAATATAAGTAGTGATCATTTCACTAAATTTGTACTAGTATTATTCTGCCATTTAATTTATGGGTATGTATGTTTGCTTAATTTGACATGACCTGATTAAGAGTATCATTTGTCATGTTCTTCTTTTTCTCTTAAAGTAAAAATTCCTCGTCTTATCATGATATATAGACAATCAAAACTTACCCATACGAAGATTCATCAACCTAATAAATGATACGTGTATTTTAAAATATTTTTTTGATTAACTATTTATTATAATTTTAAAATGTTAGACTTTAATTTCAATTTAAGATTACATCGAGCATGAATAAGTAGGCATTTGGACATGAATTTGAGTGATTTATTTTTAAAAAAGTAATATTTAAAATTAAGTTGAAAAAAAGGTAGTTAAAAGTTGGAGTAATTTTTAGACATGCGTCTCACATTTTCACTTACAAAAATGTTGAAGCTTGTGGAAAAAACTTTTTTACTTGAAAAATTTGGTCGATTTTTTTTTTCAAGTTTGGAGTGAAACATTAACAAAAGGCCTTAACAAAATATATAACCAAACAAGTTCAGAAAAAAAAAATCCAAAGGGGCCCTAAAATTCATTTGACATGACATCTCATGAAAAAATAAATGATTTATATAGCTATCCATTCTCGACCAATTAATCAGAAAGTGGGTGACAAGTGACAACGACTTCTTTCTTCTATAGATTTTTTATTTATTTGTGAAGTTTTGAAAACCACATTGATATTTAAAGAAACACTAAAATAACCTTATCTTATCTTCCGACCCTATGTTCCGTTCCCTGTCTCTCAGTCTCCATAGTTTCTAATTTCACACGTTTTTTTTTTTACGGCGAACCCGCAGCCTACTCTCAAGTCACAAGACAGTGAAATCTCGTGACCGACGCACATAAATCACGTCAGCCGATTAACCACACTTGGCAAGCCATGTGTGACACGTTCAACCAAGAAGGTTTATGCAGGGGATCGAACTCGTGACCTTGCGGTCCCGCGCTCTACTGCTACACCAACTTGGCTATCCTTGCGGGTTAATTTCACACGCCTTATGTGTCATAATATGGAAAGTGGGTCAAGAATAACGTCTATTTAAAACAGGAAATTAGTGTTAGGGATATAATTGGAACTTTAATCTAATTTCCTTCTTTTGGCGTAAATGAATGTTCGCTTTCTAATTCAGGCACGTTTATCAACATGTGGGATCACAACTTATGGCGCTAAAGGTAGGTGTAGAAATACATGGGGTTCATTACTCACGGATTGAAGTGTCAAGTGGACAGCTAGATTGAATTTAGCTGGTCAAAATAAGTTTGAAGTAAAAATGGTGAGTTAGTAATTCACTTAAAAATTACTTGAGTTAAGATGACTGAGTCAAAATAAATAATAGTATAATAGATCATAGACCAACCTATTTTTTTTAGAATTTGTTCAATTATCTAATAAATAAATTATTTTCTTTATTGTTCACAAAAAATTTCATGAGCAAAGTTTGACTTTAAAACGTAAAACAGAAATGTATAATTTGAGACAAACATTATTATGGGGTGGGTCAAAAGGAAAAGTAGACAGTCATTAGAGGATATTAAAAATATATTATATGGTTGATGGAGGTTGAGGAGTCATCAGTCACGACATAACTAGAAAATTCGACGATTTTGAAAGTATTGGTGTAGATCGACACTATTTAATGCAACAAGCAACAATATATAACACATCCAGTGAAATCCACAACGTGAGTCTTAAGAGTCACACATCGGATATGAATGAGATTATGGACTCCTTACATAGACTTGAATAATTCTCACCCAACAAGCTAGTTTTTGGGATTGAGTTAGGCCCATGTGCCATTACTTTACATGGTATCAGAGTCAGACCCATTCAAATTCTTTGTTCACCGATGTTGAGCCTCCAAATTATATTGTCCACGCTCCAATTAACGAGGTCTGAGTGTGTGGGGGAGTGTTAAGAGTCCCAAAGCTAGCTTGTAGGGTGAGAATTGTCCAAGTCCATGTTCTCATTCCATTTTCGATGCGGGACTCTTAACAGTGAGGTCTGAAGAGGGTAGAGAGTACGCAGACCTTACCTCTACCTTAGTAGGTAGAGCGACTGTTTCTGAGAGACCCTCGACTCAAGACAGAGCATAAGCACAAGCAAAGCAAAAACAAAAGCACAACAAGAGCAAAGCAAGAGAAACGGTCAGACCCGGTCAAAAAATTTTAAGCATTCTGAAAATGCTAGTATCAAAAGCGAATAATTCATGATAGCGCATTCTGAAAAAGTAAGTCATAACTAGCGCATGTAAATAAGTTAAACAAAGTACACTAAATGACACATAGCAACATAAATCAAACTATAGGGGATTATAAAACAATACTGCTCCTATTAGTATGATAGGCTAAGTGAGCCTACAATAATAACACTACAACTACCAGTTTGCAAGCGTAAGTAGGACTAGACTCGACTACCTACTACCCTTCTACGCTAATCCGTGTCCTCCATAACCCCTTATCTAAAGTCATGTCCTCAGTAAGTTGCACTTGCGCCATATCCCGTCTAATCACCTCTCCCCAATACTTCTTCGGCCTACCTCTACCCCTCTTGAACCCGTCCATATATAACATCTCACACCTCCGCACTGGGGGATTTGTGTCTCTCCTCTACACATGCACAAACCATCTCAACCCCGCTTCCCGCATCTTATCCTCCACCGAGGCCACTCCCACTCTGTCCCGGATATCATCATTTCTAATCCTATCCCTCCTTGTATGACCGCACATCCATCTCAACATCCTCATCTCTGCAGCTTTTATCTTTTGGATGTGCGAAGTCTTGACTAGTCAACACTCCACCCCATACAACATAGTTGGTCTAACCGCCGCCCTATAAAACTTGCCTTTAAGTTTTGGTGGCACCTTTTTGTCTCATAAGACTCTAGATGCGAGCCTCCATTTCCTCCACCCTGCCCCAATACGATGTGTGACATCGTCATCAATTTTTCTATCCCCGTGGATAATAGACCAGAGGTACTTGAAGCTTTCTTTCTTTGGAATGACCTGAGTACCAAGCCTCACCTCCACGCATGTCTCAAGGTTGCTCATGTTACTGAACTTGCACTCCAAGTATTCTTTCTTGGTCCTACTCAGCCTGAACCCTCTAGATTCCAGAGTCTGTCTCTAAACCTTCAACTTAGCGTTCACTCCGCTGCGAGTCTCATCGGGACTATGTCATCTGCGAGTAACATACACCATGACACCTCCCCTTGGATTTATCGCGTTAGTCCATCCATCACCTAGGCAAATTGTTGGAAATTTGCCTTTGGCGGGAGTTGCGACCGACCAACTTTAACGGCTTAAACACTAGTGTTACGTATGTTGGAGAATCCGGTTCTTCACACATGCATGATCTACTAAGTACGTAGATAACCGTAGGGCCAAGAATCGTCAAATTTCATTGAGAAATGAAAGAGATATTGGTCCACGAAGTAAGGTGTTTGAAGCATGGAAAGTGTGGTATTGTGTTCAATTCTCCCTCATCGGTAGAGGAAGAAAGAATTGTTGTGTATATAAGACTCGAAATTGGTTTGGGGTTTGGGACCCCAAGGGGTATCCCATGTGTTTAAAGGAGGGAGGACCTAGATGTGCTTCGGTTCAAGAAAAGACCACACGCGCGCCGCCGCCGCCCGCCCGTCCGGTCCGGTTCCGGTTCCGAGTTCCGAGTTCCGGGTTCTCGGGTCGCGGGTCGCGGGTCTCGGGTCTCGGGTCTCGGGTCTCGGGTCTCGGGTCTCGGGTCTCGGGTCGTGGGTCGTGGGCTGTGGGCTGTGGGCCTTCTGATATTATCTTTTTGGGCCAGAGAACTTTTCCAGAAGTACAGTTTGATCCCAGAAGTTAGTTCCAGATGTACAGTACAGTTCGGACCAGAATTCTTTCAGATGTATAGTGGTCCCTCAGTTTGGTCCCTGAAGTTTCAAGAACGTCAGAATTTGGACAGTCAAAGCTGAAACGCCAAGCTCTCAATTCAGCCATTTATTTTGGCTGAATTACTCCTCCTATAATGGGCCAAATCCGTTGGTCTTTCACCATTTATGTTGGTGACTTTACTACCTCTATAATGGCCATTATTTGGCTATTATGGAGGCAGTTTTTCAGCCCCTCCATCACCTATATAAACACCCCCTTACACCATTGTTGAGCACTAAGAACACACATATAATATACACGAAATTCAGAAGCTTACACAAGCAGAAAGTTTTCTTCTTCCTACAACTTCCAAGGCATCATTTCGTTACTCAATATTCTTCACGGTAGCTCTTGAGTTTCCTTTGCTCAAGTGTTCAATTGCTGTTTTATCTTGGGAGACAAATTGTCCAGGACGTATAAAGGATACATACGGGGCAATATTGTCTTAAGGACAGAGTGCCACACTCGACTCAGCAAAACCAGTTTCCATTTTTCCGTCTTCAACAAAATTGTAATTTCAGTTTTGTGGTTATATTGTAATTTTCATATTACTAGTTGAATTATTGAATCTTTGTTTATCCTTTCGAATACTTGTAATAGTTATATACTTTCCGTACTGCTTTATAAAGTACCATAGAGCAAAAATACCCAACATCTTAAGACAATATTGTATAGTATTACTATTAGTGTTCGAAAGATGTCGGTCAAAAGTTGTGTGACCAAATCGGGATATGGAAATGGTTTTCTGGTAGAAGAGAGTGATGAACGTATTCATAATGTCACCGCTACCAAGACTGGTGGGAACAAGCGCTCTCGAGAGCCTGAGGATGTCAACTGGGACAAGAGGAGAAGACTGAAGATGTACTTCTATCTTGCAGCAGAAGGCATGTATCTATCTCAGACAAAAGATCCGAATAATGGTAAGAAGGAACTGGACACTCAGTTTGATGAAGTGACTGGAGTGAGCCAGAATCCGAAATTGGGATAAGTAGTTTTTCTTACTTGTCAAGAATAAAGATTAAATGAGGTCTGATTAAAAAAAAATTGATTAAAGTAAGGAGGAATATGAAAATAATTTATATTCCTTACGCTTTAAAAATCAGAAGTTTAATCTCATCTTCTTTTCCGTTTAAAGATTGGATTGTAAAGCATCTTAAAAAGATCCGTTCCTTTAAAGTGTAATTATTAAAAGTGGGTAAAGTATGTTCGCACATACGAGGGAGTAAGATCCACTGACTGTGCGAAAACTATTACAACTCTTAAGTAAGCGCCAAGAATTATCTGGGCATCAATCATAACAGAAGAAGTCTAAAAGTTAAAGACGTAGAACATGTCATACTATTTGGCAGAAGATCCTTCATAGGATGATATTGGACACTCAGTCATACAAAGCCTCCGGGCGACTGGAGTGGGCCAAAATTCCTTTGATATGATGATATTGGACACTCAGTCATGCAAAGCCTCCGGGTGACTGGAGTGGGGCCAGAATTCATTTCATAGGAAAAGTAATGGACACCTAGTGTGGTGGGCCAGAGTTTCCAGGTCTTAATGATCTGAAGGCCTAAAGAAAGGCAAGAAAGAAATTGGACACTCGGGCCCGCCAAAGCAACTGAAGTGGGCTGCAGTATCGAGATCACATATGATCCGGTTACGCCCTAACCACGGGCAAGAGGTTGTTCATGTGAAGCAACGCCACCTCTAAAATCAAAGGGGCTGGAGAGGTTGTCCTCAATAGGACTTCAGGGAATGAGATCACTCTAAAAAAGGTGATACATGTTCCTAACTTGGTTTAAGGGACGTTGTTGGTCAAGTTGGTTTGAGACTAGTCCAACAGGTCTGTAATAACTAAGAATGGTACAATATGTCTATAGCCCAATGATTGATATATTTGTAATCCGTGCATCTATGCCATCATAGATTAAGACACGTTAAATAATAAGTCATTCAAAAGCTAACGATGTTGAGATTATTGCCTCCTTTCGACATAAACCCTCAAAATGAATGTGAGGTAGGCGAAGAGGCAAAATCACCTTTCCAAATTCCGTCAAGGGAATAGCGAAAGAAGCACCGCTCCTCTAGAACTTAGTCACACCCACTTGGGTGATTTGAAGTTTATACAAAATAGAGGGGGGAGACAAGTACGTTGTGATCTTCATTGATGATGGTACAACGTATGGAATCCTTTGTTTGTTAAAAAGCAAAGATGAAGTTGTTGAAGCGGATAAGCGCTACAAAGCAGAAGTTGAAAATCAACTAAGCCTATGGATTGCGAAATTCATAGCGATAGAGGGGGAGAATGTGAAGCAGCGTTCATTAAACGACTGTTCATTACTCACCTCAGCCTAACGGTGTTAGCCAAGCGCAAACCCGTACGCCTAAATTATGTGGGGCAAGGAGATCCTTACCGCTAATGCGATCCTCAACGGAACTCCGCATAAGGATAAAGATAACTCTCCGTGTGAGACATGAAAAGGATCTCACATACAAAAGTTGTGATGTGGGGTGGCTTGGTAGAAGTTGGACTACCGAAACAGGTCAAGTTCGACCTAAGACTGTAGATTGCATATCCACTGGATCTGTAAATAACAGTAGTACTTATCGCCTATTGGCGTCAAAGAATGTTGAATTCTTATAAGATAACTTTCCTTGAAAAGGAAAAAGGAGTAATTGCTCAAGGTTAACAAGAACCCGCGAGGGCCTGACTGTCCGGAACTAGACGTTCCGTATCTACAGGACTCGAAAGTTGTTGGCTATCCGGAACTTAATATTCCAGATCTGCAGAACTCAGAGACGGAGCAAAGAGGGGACAATGACTTGTTCCAGTCCTTCTAGCTTGTATGGTTAAGAACGAACCATGGACAATTAACAAATAATTGGTATCTCCAAAAGCGCTGCTTTGGAAAGAAGCTAAAGAGAGAAATATATTCCATCATATAGAACCATACTTGCATAATGGTTGATCTTCCTCCGGGAAAAGAACCTTTGGGTTGTGAAAAATGATACTCAAAAGTGAGTACAAAGTAGATGGATCTACTGACGAGTTCAAAGCCTCGACTACTTGTACATGTGCTCCCCTGGGAGTAGCTTAACATCATGGGCCATTGTAGTCTTGCGTGGCATGAATGTTAAAACAGCCTTCCCAACCGGAGAGTTGGAAGAAGAGAATCAGAGTTGGTTTTCTGGACTGTTGGGCTTCTTCCTGAACTTTCATCTTGGTCCCTGAAATGTTTACATTTTGGTCCTGAAAGTTTCAAATAAAACAGAAACAATGAATCTGAGCACAGAAACATTGACTCTGAAGTTAGAAAACCAACAGTTGGAGAATCAACAGTCTGAAAGTAAAAGTCATATTGAAACACAGTCTCGATATGAAAGATATGGATATCACAGATGACATCTTAGGAATTGGATTTCTAAAGACATCTAACGGACTGGTCGATAGTTGACAGTCTCGTTGAAGCCATCAATGGATATGAATCATAGAACTGATTGGAATCATGATGCACCCATAGACAAGGAGCGATACGCCGCAGATCACGTGTAGTTCAATGTATTGTACACACTACAACCGACCTGGTATCGTCCTACAAATGTATCAGTTGAACTAAGTTTCACTGATGATCTTAATACATGATCAATAGAAGGCGTTAAGTCGGATATGACGATATCTGAATTATTCGCTTATCTTCGGATTATAGTATTCTGGATGTCCAGCGGTTCTGAGAGAACACAGTGATGCAAACTGGACATCAGATCTGAAGAACACCAAAGCCACAAGTAAATGTGTATGATGGTTCTTGGAAAATCCTCTAAGCAAACTTGCATCGGCCGATTCATGATGGAATCGGAGTTTATCGCTTTATACAAAGCATGAAAGAAGTTGAGTAACTTCACGACTCCTTAGAGGACGTCCCTTATTGGGAGAAACCCGTGCCTTCAGCAGTTATACACTGTGGCTAGCCGGTCGGCTTTAGGAAGGACACGGATGACGGCGTCTGGACATATCTGTCAGGATTTGTCAGGAGACATAAGACCGTATGGCACGTGATGATCACGGGAGTCACTTCCTTGGTGACTAACTAAGGGACTACCCGAGATCAAGTGTTACGCTGTCTAGGGAATGGGCTTAAAACCCAAAATATACGGACCAATACAGTGGTAACCCAACCTTACTAACTGGAGATCCCAGTAATTTGGTTCAATGGGAAAACTAAGTTGTAAAGGTTCAGTTGATCGCTTCAGTGGAAGCATGAGCACTTCGGATAGTGATTTCTGAAAAGAAATACCAAATCCAAAGTCGTTCCCGCGATAGACTTTAAAACCTATAATGCTCCTCAACAGTTGAGGTTAGGTTTTTTGGGAAACTTTTAATGGTTCCTAACACTTGTGAAGTGGGGTATAGCAGGATACCTTGTAAGAGACCACCTATTTAAGTGGGAGGACGGGCCGCCTCAAAATGAACGCACTTAAGAATCCAAGACGTTGTCCATGGCCAAAACGGACAAAACATTACGAAGAAGAGAGTAAGGGAATTTGTTGTGTTGGTATCATTGTCTTGGCTTACACTAAACACTGACGGTTCAAGACATCACGTTCACCGCGCAGTAAGTAAGTCCGATGGTATTCAACTATGGAAGGTTCAAAGCTGAGGCTACCTCTCCTTATGCAATATCGGTCCGCTGAAATATTGCTGGAAATGAAAAAGACACCATGTGAGTGCGCCAAAATCTCTTTCAAAAGGGGATTGTTGGAAATTTGCCTTTGGCGGGAGTTGCGACCGACCAACTTTAACGGCTTAAACACTAGTGTTACGTATGTTGGAGAATCCGGTTCTTCACACATGTATGATCTACTAAGTACGTAGATAACCGTAGGGCCAAGAATCGTCAAATTTCATTGAGAAATGAAAGAGATATTGGTCCACGAAGTAAGGTGTTTGAAGCATAGAAAGTGTGGTATTGTGTTCAATTCTCCCTCATCGGTAGAGGAAGAAAGAATTGTTGTGTATATAAGACTCGAAATTGGTTTGGGGTTTGGGACCCCAAGGGGCCAGAGAACTTTTCCAGAAGTACAGTTTGATCCCAGAAGTTCCAGATGTACAGTTCGGACCAGAATTCTTTCAGATGTATAGTTTGGTCCCTGAAGTTTCAAGATGTACAGTTTGGTCCCTGAAGTTTCAAGAACGTTAGAATTTGGACAGTCAAAGCTGAAACGCCAAGCTCTCAATTCAGCCATTTATTTTGGCTGAATTACTCCTCCTATAATGGCCAAATCCGTTGGTCTTTCACCATTTATGTTGGTGACTTTACTACCTCCATAATGGCCATTATTTGGCTATTATGGAGGCGATTTCAGCCCTCCATCACCTATATAAACACCCCCTTACACCATTGTTGAGCACTAAGAACACACATATAATATACACGAAATTCAGAAGCTTACACAAGCAGAAAGTTTTCTTCTTCCTACAACTTCCAAGGCATCATTTCGTTACTCAATATTCTTCACGGTAGCTCTTGAGTTTCCTTTGCTCAAGTGTTCCATTGTTGTTTTATCTTGGGAGACAAATTGTCCAGGACGTATAAAGGATACATACGGGGCAATATTGTCTTAAGGACAGAGTGCCACACTCGACTCAGCAAAACCAGTTTCCATTTTTCCGTCTTCAACAAAATTGTAATTTCAGTTTTGTGGTTATATTGTAATTTTCATATTACTAGTTGAATTATTGAATCTTTGTTTATCCTTTCGAATACTTGTAATAGTTATATACTTTCCGTACTGCTTTATAAAGTACCATAGAGCAAAAATACCCAACACAAATAACATACACTATTTAATGCACTAATAAGAAAATACCAACATACTTATTAAACAAAGACAATAAGCTTATATACTTCACTAGAAACTGAATTTGATCCCTCTTGATCTTGTTAGCTTCTTTTTTCCAAAAATTACGTCGACATTCGCTTTAACTTTGTGAAAACATGATCAAGAATTGCTTGTCCGGATGTTTAAATAAAAAGAAAATTATATGCAAGACCTTAATTAGCAGCAGAATCAAAACTTTATATAAGGGACTCAAAATTATAATATACTACTCCCTAGAGTGGTATAATTAAGATTTGAACTTTTGATGTAAAATATTTTTTTAACCCCTCTACGATTACACCAAATCTTTTCTTCTATTAAGGAAACTCAATAGTTCATATAGTGCGCTAAAGAAATCGTTTTTACCTTGTTAACATAGTGGAGTATATATTATGATAAATAAATTTAATTTAATTCCCTCGGCTCCCTTTAATTCCGTTACAACAAAACGCGATCCTTTTATATGAGCTTTTATTACTTAATTATAGTTGGTAAGGTGTATTTTCTTATATATGCAACTCACTTGATAAGCGCTGGAGGGGTTCAAAAGCTATATAGTAGTAGCCTTTTATTAATAATTCTCTTAAGTCTAGTTTGATTACAATTATTTCTGTAAAGATATGATACCCGAGTCTAACTCAAAAAAAAATAGTTTTTTTGTGAGAATTATCCAAGCTCATATAAGGATTCATGATCCCATTCCATATCTGATATGTGACTCTTTATAATTTTGAATTGATGATCTATTAAAAACAGTTTCTCTATTCTATAAAAATAGAAGTAAGATCTGCATAAATCCTATCATTTTCTAATCCCATTTTAAAAAATGTTGTTGTCGTATTTTGGATTATTTGATTCAATAATATATGATTGCGAATCAGTATTTCCTGCCAAGGCTTCGTTGTCGATTCTTACTGGGTGATCAGATTTTTTCCACAGGAGATAAAACACAAATGGACGTGGACTATATTTCACGAATTTGTAATTCAAATGAATCCCACCCGGTTGGTGAATTTAGCTGATGTTACGTGAAATAACGCGCCCAATGGTTGAAAGTGGGTCCAATTTATCCCGCTATTGGTTGAATGTTACGTTAAATATCGCTTTCCTTTCCAATTTCTATTTCTATTTCTATTTTCTGATATCTCAATCACAACACGTTAAGTAGCTAAAAGCTATAAAGCGTATTGTATCACATATAATATCGCGATATTATGTGAAGTGGGAGATATCACGAGAAAATAGGCAGAGCCAGTCAATCTAAATATGAACTTAGGATTTTATAAGTTGTCAGTGTCGGATAGTGTTTTTTTAATTATAGTTTTACTTATTCATTATATTAAAAATAGCTATTTAATTTTAGTTGTGTACTTTAGAAATGCAAGAGATAATTTATCATTTCATACATATTTTATTTTTATCATTAATTATTAGGTTGACAAATTCAAGAAAATTTTAGTGATTGCACAATTTTTAAAGTATTTTATTTATTTCAATCATTATGTTATTTAGCAATAATTAACGATGATATAATTAAATTATTATTCTATTTTTGACTCCTTAATAAGCGTGCTAAGTCAAAATATGACAAGTAAAAATGGAAGGAGGGAGTATTTGAAATTGAATAAAGAATTTGAGGGGGACAGTGGAGCTTATGCTATTTATGTGACTTGTTGTTTAGTATTTACTGCCTTGGATTCTAGTTTTAGTGCTATGATAGTGTGGTCCATTTCCTTAATAAATTCGAAACCAATTATAGGTAAGTTTAAAAGTCAGCGTGATTTATATATGAGTTCAAAATTTTGTTTATTACTCTTCCCGTTTTAAAAAGATTGTTTGATTTTGACTCGACACAAAGTTTAAGAAAGTAATTTTTTTTTTCAATCTTATGGTCTTAAATTAAAGATATGTTGAATGTACAAAAATAACTTTTAATCTTGTGGTCTTAAACATGTCACGTGAAAAGTTGCTAAAAAATGAAAGAGACATTCTTTTTTAAACCGATTAAAAAAAGTAAGAAAATCTTTTTAAAATAAAAGAAGTAATAATTAAATATTGTTTGATTATGCGAATAATACCGTTATTTTACTTTAATATGTAGGTCAATAAACTTAAAATACTCTCTTTCCTTTTTTCTTTTTTCTTTTAATTTAACTAATGCAAGAAAATTATGTTACTAGTAATTAAGGCTTGCCAGTGGGCCGGGACATCCTGATCCCGCCCCGCCCCGCCCCATCCCGATACCGACCCGCCCCGATACCGACCCGCCCCATCCCGGTAAATTAGGGGATGTGGATTGTCGGTAATCAAGTTCGAAATTGGGACGGGACTAGGGCTGGTCCCGCCTATCCCGATCCCGCCCCATCCCGTCATCGACTCGGTCTGTCCCATCCCGATCCCGTCATGTTTACTGATTATAACCGTTGCACAAACGACCATTTGTAATTATAACCCTTGGCAACGGCTACAAACAACCATTTTGGTCCCCACCACCCCATAAACCCTTACCCCTTTAATATTTATTTTTAACCCCTAAATTAATATATTTACATATTAACCATATTTCTCAACTATAAATACCTCATTTTTCTTACAAATATCTCTCTCTCTATCTATCTATCTCTCTACAAGTCTAAAATTCCACACTAAATATTATATGTAACTTTGGAACAATAAATGAAAGTACCCACACTCTCTTGTACCCTCTGTGACATCTGTAAAATGATTGAAGTTAATTGATTGATTTGAGTACGAAATTTAATGATAAAAATATAATTTTAAAATTTATAATCTTAAACATATCATAAATATTTTTATGACTGTAAATATCACGATATTAAGGGTAAAAGAGTAATTTAAAGTAAAATTATTTTTATTTTAAATGTAAAAATATGTTATTTTGGACAGAATTAAAAAACGTGTAACATAAATTGAGATAAAAAGAGTACTACTCTGGATTCATAATGTCCTCTCATATGTCTATGTTAAAAGTTGTTGACGAATTACATTTCACTTGCAAAAAAATGTTTTAACGAAAGATTATTATGTTAGAATTTTGAATTTTCGAATGAGGTGGACTCGTGTATATAGAGTAACAAAATTAGAGGATTGAAATGTTTTTGGTTGAACATGAGCCAGGTATCTTACAGGCCAATTAAATTCAAATTCAATCTTAAAAGAGAATAATATAAAGTAGCAAAAGATTTGAAAATAAATACAGTGTAAAAAACGAAAATAGTAGTAATTTCACTTGTCATTGGCAGTGGTGGCAACTATGACTGTGGTCCACACATTGGATTATATGTTGTTTCATCTTTTTTCTCAGTATAAAAATAAAACTACTCCTATAAAGTACTCCACATACCGATTCTCGTCCTTTTCTTTTAGCTGTGTTAGGTGATATCAAATGAATCGGTTGGATTGAATTTGAACCAATAAAAATAAGAAGAATTGATGAATGAACATGTCATTAATTCACATAAAAATTACTTGAGTTGATATTTATTGAATTAAAATGAATTAAATAATGAGTTAGATCTCAATCGCTCTAACTTCAATCAATTTTAATTTTTTCGTTTGTTTTTTATACTATATAATGGCCAAAAAATTAATAAAACTTAGTGAATTGGACATATTATATTTTTATAGGCTAATTTGATCATCCCTAAATGAGTTGACGATTTATGTCTGGGTGGTTTGCTGCTGATATAATTTTGAATTAAATGCCAAAGAAATCTTACCATTTTTGGTCAATTGGCTAAAAAATTTATCTCTCGCCTAATGTAACACTTTGTAGCAGCATCGGTGTATATCAAATGTATAATGTACACATACGGATTATATACTAATGCTAACTAAAAATTATTTAAAAAAATAAAGATTAAGATTATCTTTTATTTTGAGCTTTATTGAAAGTTGGATGTTGTTTAGGGTAAAGATCTCAGTGCCAAATGTCATGCAAAAAGGAAAGATGGAATAAGAGCATAAAGGCTCTCCAATGTATCAAATATTATTGACCTATATTTGCACAAGAAATACAATTCGCTTATGGTAAATTTCGTACAAGTTTAATATTATTTTATCTTAATTTAAAAAGGTGGTCCATCATATAATGCGTATTAAAACATTTGAGTGGTGAGCTGGCGAATTTTGATTACCATGAAATAGAGACGTCACTGTCATTTTATATGAAAAGATACTTTCTCATAGGACAAGGGATAAACTAGTGATGAATGGAGCTTTGTTTTTTTTCATTTCTTGCATATAATATATGATATAATAATAAATTAAATAAGAATTGCAAACTGGTTCTTTTATGCATATCCTAACATGGGTGGTGCCTTTGGATATGCGAGAAAAGTCAGCATGTCCCCATCATGCCTGCATCTTTTCTTTTTCTATTTTTTTTTTTTGTAATTGTGAACTCCAAATCAACTTGTATATATATTTTCAACAAATTTCACAGCTATTAGCTATATTCACTTAGTATAGATATTGAGTAATTTTATTCATCAAAAGTTACATAAATAAGAAAAAATTACCTATTAATATTTTTGTAAAAATCAAAAAGTAAATCTTTGATTGATTTTGAGACGACAATAATATACACAACGTAATCCTATAATTGAGTTGAGAGAGGGTGATGTATACGAAGATCTTACATCTACCTTGTGAAAGAGGCTTTGTTTTTGGAAGACCCTCGATTCAAGTAAAACATTAACCACTACAAGAAGAAAAGTATTTGTAAACAACATTTTTGTTGTCATATGTTGAATGTTGTTGCCAAAAATACTTTTCGCAATAACAAAAATTGTTGCATGCCGTTGCAATAACTTTCAATGCAAAAAGTTTTCGCAACAACAAGTTGTTGTTTTTTGCCATTTACGTTTTTAGCAATAATATATTTAATTTTTGTTGTCATTTATATTTTTTAGCAACAATATATTTATTGTTACTAAAGTTTTGTTGTCAATTATATACTTTCTTGTAGTGTACAAAACAAGTTTGAAAATAAAATACAATAGTTAAAGAAGTCATATTGAAAATAATGTAGAAAAGAACTCTAACAACAACGAATAATTAATACAAAGTGAAGCAAAGGAAGCAACAAGCGGTAATAAAAATCAAAGAATATGATAATAGGAGAGTAATAATAGTAATAATGATAAGGAAA
Source organism: Anisodus acutangulus (assembly GCA_029783415.1). Lineage (NCBI taxonomy): Eukaryota > Viridiplantae > Streptophyta > Magnoliopsida > Solanales > Solanaceae > Anisodus > Anisodus acutangulus. The sequence goes on from CM056497.1 coordinate 6,501,551, forward strand.
ACTAGACGTTGCTCGACTACTTACTAGTTTTTTACTCTAATACTCGACCTACATATCCTCCTATCTAGGGTCATGCTCTCGGTAAGCTGAATGTGTTTCATGTTCTGTTTAATCACATCTCCTTGATAATTCTTCCGATTACTTCTACCTCTCTCCTCAGACTCACTATAGCCAAACTCTCACACTTCCTTATTGGAACATCTATGCATTTCCTTTTTATATATCTGAAATCATCTCAACCCTACTTTCCATTGATTTTGAGACTACGATAGAATAGACATGTCATTTTTTTTCTTTTTGTGTCTTCAATCATCGAACGGATATTTTTATTTTCTTGTGCATGAGGTGTTCGCTAGGTTGTTATGTGCATTTATTTTATCAGTATGTCACATGTCCTCTTTTCAGATGCCCACAATTGAATGGAGTAATACTTATCCATTGATTTTCTACCCAAAACCTTAAAGGTGAAGTGCCTTATAATTTTCTTCTTTTTCCATTATGTAACCTGAATTTAAAAGACGCATACACTGAAGACATGTATTAACGATAAAACTTACAAATTAAATGACAAACATGGTTACGGACGGGTTGTGAGTCGGTGACTTTGTTCTACATACAAACATTGAAAACTTCAATGCAATTGAATAAATAGGCTAAACTCATTAAAAGAACGTAACACCTTATAATTGCAATATAGGACACTTTACGTCTAAGATTAATACGTTTCAACTTTTAAAAAGAGAAGAGAAAATGACTAAATTTTCATAATAAATTGACAATAATCATACATAATTTAAATTTACTGTATTTGAGAAAATTTTATTAAATAAATAATCTTACTAATTAATTTATTTTAAAAACTACAATTTCTCAAAATTCACACGAACATTGTAAAGAATAATAAATATACGCCGACGAAACTAACTAGTAAAATTGTCACTATTGCACCTATAATAAGGCTTAGTGTGCATTAGATGTCACATCTACATTTAGATGGCTCATAATATATCCTGTTATAGTATTAAGCATATTGAACATAAATGAAACCGACAATTTAATACTAACTTGAGATTTAGCACAGTTAATTGTTGTCGCAGTCTTACCAATAGTGCGATCGAAACATGAAGAAACAAATTAATTATGACAAAGAAGAAACTAATTTTGCTCCCTAAAATTCACATTAATTATCTCCTTAATAATGAGTGTTGATCATTAAATAAGTGTTGCACCAGGACTCAACCATCGTAATCAAATAGGAAAATTGAACACTGAGTTTGCAGGTTTATTGTGTAATTTTCACCCTATCAACATTGAAACTTTATTGCTGGAATTGTGATGTTGATTTGTTGGCATTGTTGACAAATGACAATAAACCTGTCGTGGCTTTCTTTTATTTTGTCTTACAGTACTTGCTGTTCAGTAATTCTTACCTCTTCATATCACAAAGTATTTGCCGACGTATTTTCTCTTTTCAGTTTGTCTTTTTTTTTTCTCTCAAACTATTTTTCTTATGCTCTAGAATTACACAATGATTGTGGATCAAAATGTGTGGTTGCTTAATTTTCTTTTAGCATTCTGTTCTAATTTTTGTCTTTATCATGATTTTTGGATGCTTTCCTTTTGTCTTCAGTTGTTAATCATAACATGCCATATAGCCCATTTAGGAAAACATGAGTAATTAAATACTTACTATAACAGTAATTAAATACTTACTACGTTGGTTCGATTATTTCCAGTTATGGAGTACATGTCTGAAAATAAAGTAGATTATCAATTTATGGAATATTTTATTAATTCCGTATTTTACTTATTTAATTCAACTTTCGACTTGTCCTTTTCTTCTCTTTTTTATTTTTATGTTACTTTGATTCTTTTGATACGATCAAAGTTATAAGTACTGACTTGTTTATTCATTTTATATTCAGACCGAGTTAGCTATTAGCCAACTTGGCTCATTTTGAACCAAGTACTAATCACGTGGTGCAGTGGATGAGACTGCTTCTTCCTTAATCAAAAATTTCGGAATTGAGCTTTGAGTATGAATTTTTTTTATAGAGAGCGTTTTCCCAAAATGGAATCTACACGGAAGGAATATCAAGTGGGAAAAAAAAGCTAAGTACTAAAGATGAGAGGAGTAATTTATTTCTGACAAATAAGGTTACTTTACAACATCACAAGTAAAGTGTAAGGACGGGAAAATGCACAGCCGCTCGTACATGTGAAACCCCTCATTTGTAATTTGATTGGTCTTTCATTTGAGGTAATCAATTTTTAAATACTCCATAATACTCCTACAATATATTATCTGATTAGTGTTTTAAGGAGAATTAAATCTTGATATAAAATTCAACATAACTAATATAATATTAGTTAGCCTTTTCCGTTTCTTCCTACATCATACTTACATGAGTTACTGAAAAATTGTAAATATTATTTAATCTAAATGACAAACTAACACTTAAAATAGTATAACTTAACCTTATTTCTGTTCAAACTTTTTAGATAATGTATTGGCACAAAGGTATATTTGAAAAAGAATAATGAATATTTTCGATAGGGATACTTATTTTGAATGGAAAGGGATATTAATCTGAACCGTTCAACTACGGCTGTGACACATAAATACTTTTCCTTCTCTTCTGTCGCTTCGTAAGGTAGTGGTTGGGCTTGACCCCAGAAAAGTTGATTGCCAATCAACAAAATCCAAGACCAGGAAAACCTATTGCCCGTTTGATTTATCTTAGAAAAAGCACAACTAATGCAAAATATGTTTTTATAAAACTTTAAAAAATATTTTATCAAACTCAATATATAATATTCTTTTTATCTTAATTTATGTGATGATATTTGTCTGGACACGGATTTAAAAAGAAAAAAAACTTTTGAAACCTGTGGGTCAAAATAAGCCATCGATACTTATATGACTATAAATTATTTCATTAAGATAAAATGAGTATGTTTACCCATAAAGCGGTACAATTGAATTTGTATACGTGGTTAAGGACACGTGGATCTCAAGTGACGCGTTAGATTAGAATTCTAGAAGAATTATATTGAAAATCAGTAATAATAAGACAAAGTAAGGTAATGATTAGCCCGAGCCTTGTGACAACTTCTGGTCAAAGTTACGATAACTTGTATGCAAAGACATAAGTCGAGAGAATATGAGTAATTGTATTGTAATAACTAGAATGTGAGGATCCTTACAATAGAACAATGTGTCATATTTATACATGAGCTACACGGTTACACAACCCTCGAAATATGCTCTCATAAATACAGGAGAATAAATGTTGTAATAATTGGACAATTAGTATCTCAATAAATGCCATTAAAGCTCTTTGCGAAGACGTATGACCGATTTAGTAATGACCGTTCGTTGCAATTCAAACGGCTCTCAATCTTCTGTATTATCGGTACCGCTTTGCATATAACGCTTCCGATATTGCTCATATTTAATCGGTAGTACCTCAAGTTGACGTGGCCTCGGCTCAACACCATGTTCTACGTGTCATGCTATAATTCGTATAGCTGTCTTATACTAATTTTGTCATATATAGAGAGTCTCCGCACTTTCCGGACGTAAACCTTTCACGCCCGGGAAGTAGATTCAAACCCCTGACCGAATGAACCTTATACTTCAGCGGAAAATTTAAAACATAATGATTTCAAAATCTGTCAAACGTCACATCCATTAATGCTTCTGAAATGGCAGCACATGAACCATCGCTCTGATCGACGTGAAAAGCGGCAATGATGGTGCATGTCTTTTCACATCTAAAATGTTATATTTTTATACCATAAATAGGAGGCCAAATCTCCTTACAAAAGGTAACTACAAACTTTACAACATCTCTTTCCTTCTTGAAATCTTCTACCACAATGTCATCCACTAAATTTTCTTCTTCTCATTCTTCTGAGAAGCACGACAACCCTCCAAGTCGTCGCCATAGGAAAGAACCTGCCTCTCCTATGACTCAAAAGATCGACTTGCACTCCACTGCTGATGAAATCCTTTCTTCGAATTTTGATTTCTCAAGAGATCTCCGTTTTCAAAACAACTATGAACATGTTGAGAACTTTAAATCTAAAATTCTTCCATGATTCTTCCTGACTTTATAAAAGATTATGGTTTTTCCTCTGACATAGTTGTCAGAACAGCTGACCCCATCGATCGAGTACACCAACATGTCGAAGGGTTTTCCATGATTTATACTTACCCAATCACCATTGGTTTCAAGCTTCATATTTCGAAGATTATCGAAGACATTTGTCGCCGCTATAGAATCTGCCTGGGCCAAGTTGCTCCGCAGATTTGGATAGTCTAATGTATACAGATGTTAGCCAATAATGTCGATGTTCTATTTACTATCGATCACCTTTTCCTCCTCTACTACCCTAAGATTTTTTGAGGTGGAATTATTCATCTATAACCCAGGGGAATCCATAGCTTCATTAACGCTGAGGATGACTTCGATCGCGTTTGGCTAACCCACTTTATTTTAATCAAGACCGACCAAATCCATCAACCTTCTTCAGACCCATTTCCGAAAGTGTGGAATCCTTCCAGTGAGTATTTCTTACTGCGAATTTCACTTATTTAGCTTTCTGAGTAAAGGGAAATCCATTTCTTATGCAAATATTGTAAATTTTAAGCCGTTTTAGTTGAATCACAACTAATTAAAGGGATTTTCGAATGTGTGGTCTGTCTTTTTCGTGTCTTCCCCGACATCACCCGATCATGGAAGAGTATTACCTCCGAGTAGTGGAAGGGTAAATACCATGGTAAATTTTAGCCCTAACTCTCTATTTTATCGAAGATTTTTCTGGATTCTTTTTCATTTTATCTTTTTGATTTATAGGGCTCTCGGTACGAAAATCTGTAGCCTAAAAAGTTCCATCTCGTACAGCTGCTTTGTCTAACATTCTCCAGTCTGTTTCTAGCAATCGAAAGCGGAAGGCTCGAGACGAATCTCCTAAGACCCCAATGAAAATTAGTTCTCGGGTGAGAAATAACTATCGACTCATAGAGTACTGGAAAGAGCTACAGGCGGAAGCTAAAGTGGGTGTTATTCAGATTGATGATGAGGAAAAGGCGAACAATGACAATACCGATCCCTGGAGTCCCAGGTGAGATTCTCATGCGGTGGAGACAACCGCTCCTCCCAAAAACCCTTCTAAGCACAACTCAGTTCCTACACTTGGTACTGTGGCCGGGACATCTGCTTCTTCCCACGGAAATATTTCAATGCTACCCTTGAAGCTTTCCTTGCACATCTTGTAGGTTTTTTTGCAGGTAAAATATTTTTTTATTGTTTTTACGTACTTTGTACTTCTTCACCGGACACAATCCTTTTATCCATAGTCATGCAACTACGGATTTGACTAAAGCGATGTCCTCGTCCCCTGATGAAGAAAAGTTGAAGGAGGAAATCCAACATCTCAGGGCAAAAGTTGAAAACCTCTGAAGTGATCTTAGAGACCCGGACTCTCTTCAGGCTTCACTCCGGTTGCGCTTACAAGACACTGTTAACTCTCTTCGAGATCGGAAGAATTTCTTTAAGGCTTTAACCACTTCTTACGTGACCCTTCAAGGAAGGACAACAAGGTTGACAACCAATTTGGTAGAAGCCTAAGGACAACTTCAGACGAATTTGGATATCTTGAAGAGTCGCATGGACACCCTTGAGGAAGCCAGCATGCCGGGGATTGATATTCCTTCTGAACTACAGGACGCAAAAATTGACCTCCACGATGTTGAGTTGTCGTTGGAAGCTCTATGAGGAGACAAAGAGGATTCAAATGCGGAAACTGTTGATGCTAATGAACCCCTCTAACTGATCTTTTTATTTTTGTTGGCAACACTTGAAACACCCCCGGCGGACCATGGAGCGGACATGCCATAACGTTTTGCGCGAGTTTTATTTCAATTTTTTTTGTTACCAGATCGCTTTCGGGACAGGTTAGTATCTTTTATAACTGGACCGACTTCGGTCTGGAAAACGTATGAATAAATAACTTTTTTCGTTTGTAGCTATTTGCAAGGTTTTCATCCTTTATTTATTTCAGAAGCAAGTATTAGTTACAGACTTTATTACTTTGCTTTATGAATCAGAACCTAACTTTGAGGTTTATTTTATCGGAACAGGCTAACCTTTGGAAGTTTAAAAACTTTCCAATAACTCTAATTTAGTTCCAAAGATGTATTTTTTCATCATAAATTGGGGGCTTATCATGGCCTTCAAAGTTAATTCTGGACTCTACTTGGTTCCGAACAACATACTTCTTGTATTCGGAGCCTTAACTTTTTTGTTAAGGTTTTAATAAGAGAGGGCTCTTATTTTTTAATGGTGCTGTAAAAGAGGACGTCTCTTGTTCACTATGACATGAAAGTTTTGATATGTTAAAATAGTAACATATGCTTTTATGCTCGTGATGATAAAGATTTATTAATCATAAAAAATAAATTTTTATAACTTCATTTGAATTACAAATGTGAAGACAAGTGCAAGAATAATCCGGCTACCATATAGTGTTCAGTCCGATTACATATACTTTGAACTTTTATGCAGTCCTCAGCATCTGGGAAATCCCCAGTATTGGGTGCTTGCTTGAAGCACTAAGATATCATAAAATTTTCTTCACTCCATTCCGGGTGTATATGTATGCCCCACAGTATTTGAGAGTTCATGTTATGAATATTCGAACACTGAATAGCTCTTCTCTGTAGTAAGACTATTGGCATGCTTATTTTGTGATGCTGCCTCATTAAAAACCTTGCCGGAAAATTCAACTGGGACAAAAACCGAACGAAGAAAAAAAGAGTGTAGTGCATGCGTTGTCCTACTACACATAGTACTTCTTCAAATGACTTACATTCCAATTACTAGGAAGTTTATTTTCTTGTTGATCGGTCAACTGATAAGCTCCCTTACCGGCAACTTCCCAATTTACGCCTAATTTTCCTGCATTACGCTCTCGAGTACTCTAAGCTACCCTCCGGAGCACTAAGTCTCCGAGTGTGATGTGTCATAGATTTGTGCGCCGGTTGTAGTAGCATTCTATTTGTTGTTTTTGGACTACCATCCTGACGTACGCTAGGTCCCGACGCTCTTCGAGTAAATCCAAGTGCACATACATTGATTATGCACTAAGATAAGTGTACAAAATCAAGTACAACTCTGACGGTACAATCGAGCGATATAAAGCTCATTTGGTCATCTTTGGAAATAAATAGGAGGAAGGAATTGACTACAATAAAACTTTTGCTCCGGTTGCTAAGGTAGTAACTGTTCGGATCTTCTTGGTTGCTGCGGCTACGCAAAATTTGGAGTTGCATCAGATGGATGTGCATAATGCTTTCTTATACGACGAGCTTACGGAGGAAGTTTATATAAAATTTCCATCGGGATTTCGTGTTCCTAATCTGGGGCAAGTATATCGACTCCAAAAATCTTTATATGGTTTGAAACAAGCTTTAAGGTGTTGATTTACCAAATTGTCAAGTGCTTTGATGAAATATGGGTTTAAATAGTCATACTATGATTATTCTCTATTCATTATGCACCGATGAGGTATGCAACTTAATGTATTAGTCTATGTGGATGACTTGATTATCTCCGAAAATGATCACAATGCCATTGAATGATTCAAATATTATTTCCGCACATGTTTTCACATGAAGGATTTGGGCCCTATGAAATACTGTATGAGAGTTGAAGTTGCACGTGGACCAACTGGGTTATTTCTCTGTCAACGAAAATATGCCTTGGATATAATCCCTGAGCCTAGTTTAGTGGGAGATAAACCAATCAATACTCCTATGGGACTGAATTACGATTTGGCATTGGCCAAAGGAGTTATTTTAGGAGATTCAGAATCATACCGGCGTCTGGTCAGTAGACTAACATACCTCAGTTTCACGAGACATGAGTTGTTGTATTGCGTGCATGTTTTATCCCAATTCATGCAGCAACTAAAGGAAGCACACTGGAATGCGGCTCTCCGTGTGGAGCGGTACTTGAAGAAGAATCCAGGATAAGACATTGTGATGAGAAAAGATTGTGATCTTCAGTTGCACGGATGGTATGATTCAGATTGGGTTGGATGTCCGTTAACTTGAAAATCACTTACCGATTGGTTTATATCCCTCGGGAATTCACCCGTATCATGGAAAATAAAAAAGCAGCACATTGTCTCTCGCTCATCAGCGGAGGCGAAATATCGGTCAATGGAAATGACAGTCTGTGAGTTAATTAAAGGAAATTTTACATAATTTGGGTGTTGAATATATATCTCCAGTGAAAATGTATTGTGATAGTCAAGCATCATTGTATATTGAACAAAATTCGGTGTTTCATGAACGAACTAATCACATTGAAGTCAACTGTCACTATGTTCGGGACGCGCTCCAATCCGGAATAATACTTTCAGTCATGTGTCAACCAGTGAGCAATTGACCGATGTGTTTACAAAGGCTTTGGATAAATTACAACATGAATATTTACTCAACAAGTTGGGCATTCGAGACCCTCATGCTCCAAGTTGAGGGGTGTATTAGAATATGTTAGGTTTTTATGGTAATATAAGATTTGGTAATTATGAATAAGATTTGTAGTCTTATTACAATAGGGTTATTCTTTACCCTATTATACTAGTAAAATGATGATCTTACATCTATATAAGGAGGTCATTATGATGAATGAGAAGTAGAAAAAATTCTCTCATTATTTTTGTCTCTCTAAATTTTCGTCTCTGTCTCGATTTTAACAATAAACTACATGCCGGCAATGACGTGTCTCGTGAATATTGAAAATTAACCAAACTAAAGTGCTGGAGTAATGTTTTGTTAAGAGTAATATAATATTGCAACTCGAAATTTAAAATTTTATCATATATCGCCTTGTATGGTCTTTTAATTTATGCGTACATTAGGAAATTAGTCGCAATTAAAAACCATTATGTTAGTAAGAGTATGAAATCAAGTTATTTAAACCCATGACGAGAAGTGTTTTAGGTTAAAAAAAAAAAACTTAACATGTGTGAAAACACATAGTACTTTCTCTCTTTCATTTACGTGCCACACTTGTTTTCCGATGATATCATCCTTTTATTTACTTAGTAGGCGTTTGGCAACAAAATTGAGGAGTTTGATTTCATATTTTAATTTTAAATCAGCATTTGTTTATGATATTTACACAGAATTTCAACTTCAATTTTAAATCATGATTCAACCCTAAATTCTCCAAAAAGTAGGATTTGAAATTCCAAATCGTGATTTTAATTTTTTAAGATATAAAATTTGATCCATAAGTTTAAATTTTATAAAAGAGGACCCATCAATTTATATTTTATGAAAAAAGACTCATGCTCGACATGAAGAGATTATATGTACCATATGAAAGGATTATATTTAAGAATAGCTAGTTACTACTATTATTGATTTTTTGAAGGTGGATCTTTGTAAGATTATGTGTCTTTGAAAAATGGTAACAACATATAATCGCTAGCATTTAATTTATTTATAAAATGAATATGGAGATATGTAATTTATTAACGATATTCCGATATCTTATTTACGAACTATGATTTCTCATTTGGTAAGATATAATAGTTGGGAAGTTTTCATAGTTTTCACAAATTATTGAATTTTTATGTTTATGAGTAAAAAAATATAATTTAAGAACTTCAAATTGCATGTTCAAATAAAATTTTAACTTCAAATCAACCTAATTACAAATCAGTAATCGAAATCATGTCCATACGAGCCTTAATTATATTTCTAAATTGTCACCTAAATTGGAATGGATTGGAGTATGAAACACTTTCCAACATGATTAGAAATATTGCCAATAATGGCTTTGCTGTTAAAGTAATGGGACCTTTTCAGTCCTTTAGTGGAATATAGACACTATCGTTGAACGTGTGGATCCATTCCTAGTCCTTGTCAATTGTCAAAGGCCCTCGAATTGGATGAATCTAGTCCTAAACAAAACTTCAAGGATTGTCCGACAGGAAAGGGCAGTTTTGATATTTATGGTAAAAATAAAGGACCTTAAAGTAATAAGAGATTAGTGGTTGAAGGTCATATCATTCAGTCTAGAGTTTGATTAATTCTCCATTCCCAATACGAAAAGAAAAAATGTGCTTTCACGATATTTCGCGATACTTTGAGATTTTTTAACATTAAAGTCCAGCTTTTCGTCAGATGAGATATTCATTTTAGTAGTGTGGGACCCTTAAGTGACCAAACATCCTATTATATCATCCAAAATGGAATTTCTAGTTTTAACTTTTTGGATGATTAGCATTAGCAGAGGTTATATTTGTCTATGGTGGAAATAGTGAACTTCTTAAACTTTTGGGTGGTGACAAATACCTCAATTGGACTTTCTAATGTTACATTTTTCTGTTCAAAAAGGGCTTATTCTTATCTTTTCATTTGGAAAAAAGAAGTTGTAAAACGAATTTTTTGTTTTGTGTTTTGGCTTCCCACGATAGAGTTCTTATATTTTGATGTTTGAAGAATTTAATTGTATGTCTATTGTCATTGTTTTTTCAATTTGAAAGTAAAAGCAAAACTTATATATCTCAAAATGAACAACTATTCGTTAGTGATTTTATTCATTTATTTTATCTTCCATTTGCGAAGTATATTTTCCTTATTATTTTACCCAAAATCATTCGCTAATCTTGTTAGACTCATGAAGAGAAAAAAATAAATTAAGTTAGTGTTTGGCTATAAATTTTGATCAAATTAAGCTAAATGATGAAAATATACTATTAGAGTGGACGGAGAAGGGTGGGAAGTTCCTACAAAGGGGTTTGCCGGTTTGAAAAAAAAAATGAACTTATGGATCATATTGGAGAATTTATACAAGCAAAAAAATGGTACAATTTTATGTGTACCATGTTGTTTACAAAAAAAAGTATATTAATTTATTATATTTAAGCGATTTTAAAAAGTGAGAATATATTAACTAACGATAAAGTTAAGTGAGAAAAATATATGCAGATACACATATCAGATATCTATTGATAAACACTAGTATGAACGAAACTTTAACCAAATATTAGGAAGGTACTATCCATAAAAACTCCCAAGTCTTTTTTTTTTTTTCAAATTAAAACTGAGAACATAGAACTTTCTGATATTGATAGCTGAATTGCAGGATTAACTAACTAATCGAGAATTCAAGTAACTGTAGAGGAGTTCAACAGAGGAAACTCAAGCTTAACCGTTGATAGATGAAATCAATTGAATCCAATACAAGGCTTATATGAATCGATTAATTACAGTTACTATGCCTGAGTCTGTTATTCTCTCTAATTGACTAACAGAATTGCCACATGGGCTAACTGAATCTAACTAACTTCTGCTGATGTGGCATCAGCTACTAACTAGAATTAGGTGTATTAGTACTCCCATCTATAAAAGATTCTTGTCCACAAGGATCAAACTGAGGGAATCTAGTAGATAATGCATTAGCAAATTCCCAAGTGCCATGATCAGCTAGAAATCCCATCCATTTCACCAACACTTGTGCAGCATCCTATCATCCTTCTATGTAAAATAGACTTAGGTTGTAGGCAATGAGAATTTGTTATATCAATGACACAAGGATAGATAATATGGTCAGGAACTGCATGACATTTCCTGAGGAGAGACACATGGACTGTAGGATGAATTTTGACTGAAGAAGGAAATAGTAATGTATATGTTACTGGCCCAACTCTTTTAAGAATTTGAAAGGGACCATGATGTCTATCAGCTAGTTCATGGAAAGGTTGAGAAGTGAATGTAGCCTGTTTGTAAGGTTGCACCTTAAGAATACCCAATCTCCCACATTAAAATTCCTATCACTTTTATGAGCATCTGCCTGTTATTTCATTCTGAGCTGAGCTCAAGCCAAATGATGTTTCAACAGCTGTAGTTTCAATTCTCTTTGAATCACAGTCTGATCAACTTCAACTGATGTTGATTCACCAGGTAAGTAAGGTAAATGTAGAGAGGGTGGTCTTCCATATAGAGCTTCATAAGGGGTTGTCTTAATGGCTAAATGGTAGGATGTATTATACCAATACTCAGCCATAGGTAAGTAGGAAAACCAATCAGTAGCATTTTCAAGTCAAAAACATCTCAGGTAGGTTTTCAAACACCTATTAAGGACCTCAGTCTGACCATCAGACTGGGATGATAGGCAGTAGAAGTGTTCAATTGCACACCTTGTAATGAGAACAACTCTTGCTAGAATGAACTCAGAAACACTGCATCTCTGTCACTAATGATAGAATCAGGTAACCCATGGAGTCTAACAATAACATCTAAGAAAACTCTGGCAACAAACTGAGAAGTATAGGGATGTTTCATAGGAATGAAATGTCCAGACTTGCTTAATCTATCAACCACAACCAGAATCACTTCATGACCATGGAATTTAGGAAGGCCATCAATGAAATCCATGCTTATCTGAGACCCCACCACATCAGGAATGAGGAGTGGTTGTAACAATCCAGGGTAAGCTGCTAAATCAAATTTACTCCTTTGGCATACATCACACTTCTGAATAAACAGTTTCACATCTACCCTTATGCCCTTTCAGTAAATCAGTATCAATAACCTCTTCAAAGTTGCTTCTACTCCTGAGTGGCCACTATGAGGACTAGATTGTCATAGTTTGATTATCTACGTTTTCAACTGAGGAACCTTTCCAACTACCAGTTTCCCTTTCCTCCTCAACTGGTTGTTCATCCAAGTAAACTGGGAATGAGAATCAGAAGTATTTTGTAGCTGGTCAATTAATGCTTTGAGTTTCACATCAGTCTTCCAACTATTAACTATAGCTTGCAATAGGTCACTACCTGTAGGGGAGATCAATATAGTCAACTCCTGTTACTCTAGATAAAGCATCAATCACCTTGTTCTCCACCCCTTTCTTATATTCAAGAGTGTAATCAAAAGGTAACATTTTAGTCAACCACAATAGTTGAGAATTAGTGTGCAACTTTTATTCCATCTAGTATTTCAAACACTTTTAATCAGTCTTGATGATGAATTTCTGTTGTAACAATTATTGAGACCATTTTGTTACTGCATGAACTATAGCTAATAACTCTCTGTCATATACTGATAATACAACATGCTTTAGTGACAAAGCTTTGATAATGAAAGCTATGGGATGGCCTTGTTGCATTAGCACAACCCTAATTTCGTATCCACTGGCATCAATCTCTACCACAAAGGTTTTGGTGATGTCAGGTAAAATAAGTACAGGGGCCTTAATCAAAGCAACATTTAACCTCTCAAAAGAATCGGTAGCTTGATGAGACCATCTGAAGCTATCTTTTTTCAGGAGATCAGTTAGTGGTCTAGAAATCATCCCAAAGCCCTGGATAAACATTCTGTAATAGCCATCTAATCCAAAAAAAAACCCTTAATTGTTTAAGAGTTGTTGGCATAGGCCAGTTCTGAACTGCTTCTATATTTTGAGGGTTAGTGGACACACCTCCTTGGTAATGAAGTGACCCAAGTATTCAATCATGTTAACCCCAAAAAAGCACTGACTTTATTTGGAATACAACTGATGCTTCTGCATTTCCTGAGCCTGATATCTCTGCTGTAGATCAATATATCATCAAAGAAAATCAATACAAATTTTCTCAAGAATTGCTTGAAAACATAATTCATCTGTCCTTAAAAAGTTGCAGGTGCATTAGATAAGCCAAAGGGCATACCTAGGTACTCATAATGAGTCCTAAATGAAGTCTTGTCCACATCCAGGAGCCATCCTCAGTTGGTGATAACAAGCCCTGAGGTCTATTTTTGAAAAAAATACTAGAAACACCTAGCTCATCCAACAAATCTTCCACAATTGGTATGGGAAATTTATTTTTCATAGTGTCCTTGTTCAGATATCTATAGTCAACATATAGTCTCTATGTTCCATACTTCTTTCTTACCAATACTACATGTGCAGCAAAGGGACTACAACTTGGTTGAATGATCCATTGTTCTAGCATTTGGTTAACCAAAGGCTCTATCACACTTTATTAACTGATGGATATATGTGTGGTCTCTTATTGATTGGTTCAGTATCAGCATGCAACACTACTTTATAATTAAATACTCCCCTAGAGGGTGAGAGGGTATTATTTTCTGCAAATAACTCTTTAAACTCAAGTAATAAACTGGCTAAACCGGGATCACTAACAGATGTTTCCTTGGTTTCCAGAGAATACCATTGTCTATCCTCATTTAAGTTTGACACCAACTGAATCATATAGAGTTGGGAATGTTTACCTGTAACCTTGGCTTATTTTCCAGCTCCTGTGCTCAATATCTATCTGCCAGCACCTCTTAGAACATGCTTCTTTCCAATGTACATAAACTCAATTGTCAAGTTCTTAAAATTCATCTTAATATCACCCAAAGTTAATAACCATTGAACCCCTAGGATTATTCCACAGTTCCCTAAAGGTAGTACCAAGACTTCAACTGAGAATTCTGCTTCTTGTAGCAACCAAGAGATTCTACACACCTTATCTACAGGTAATACTACCATTTGCTGTAGCAACTGTCTGAGAATTGGTCTGCATGACATGACATCCCAATTGTTCCACAAGTGATGGATCAATGAAGTTATGGGAACTTCCTGTATCCACCAATATGTGTAGAGGCTTCTTAGAGTGATAACTAGTACTCCCTCCATCCCAATTTATGTGATGTACTTTTATTTAGCACGTACTTTAAGAAATAAAAGAAAACTTTTGAATCTTATGGTCTAAAATAAGCCAAATATATTTTTATGGTTATAGATCATCCCATTTTGCGTAAAAGGTAAAATTTAAAGTTAAATTATTGTCAAATAAGGAAATATATCATTTTTTTTAAAACGGACTAAAAAGGAAAGTGAGTCATTCTTTGGGGACAGAGGAAGTAACTTTTAAAGTCCTATACCTCATTGATCCATTTAGAGCATGCATGGAAATTTCTAATTGTTCTTGGACATGTACAAGTAGATTGAATCAATAGGAGCATATTATAATCCTCGAAATGCCATAACTCTCTTTCTGAATGTCTCGACTTGCACCCGCTTTTCTCCTGTTTGACTTCAATTACCATATGGAAATAGAGATCGTCCAACATTATGTTCCAGCATTGTCCCTGAATTAATCAACCAAGTAGAAGTTCTTTGGTGCCAAAGACCAATGACTAGTTAACCAGGAAGACAACTATTCGGGAAGACCAGAGTCCTATCTTCCATTAGATAGGGGAGAAAAGGCCTTTTGAATTTCTCTGTCCTGGTTGGGTGATTTCCTCAATTTGTGGTTCTTTCTCATAGCACTTATCTTCCTCTTGTTCTTCCGATTCCAAAAGATATAGTTGTTTCAGATTCCTCTATTTGTGACTTTGGATATACTTCTCATTACAAAAGAAGCGAAGTCTTTGGGCTCTTTTTTCATTCATTTCTTCTGGGGTTAGTGTTCTCCTGCTGAACCCCCTTGAACTACCGACCCACCCCTATTAGGAGTTGGTAAAATGAGCTTGATGTTTTGACCCCTATGGTCATTAAACTTTCTTGAAGAATTTCCCACACTACTTGAACTTACAGAAGGGAGATAATTTTGTCTTATAGCAGTGAGGTATGCTTCTTGCATCCTAGCAGATCTATAGGCATGTGATAAAGAGGTGGGTTCATTGATCTTAACATCAATGTTTAACTCAGGCTTCAGCCCTCCAAAGAAGCAACTAATAGCATTCTCCTGAGACAAGTTTACCCTGGTCAAGTTCCTTTTAAAGATAGCTTGATATTCCCACATTTCCTGCTTGTTTTACCTTCTTGATCTCCTACACAGGGTCATCAAAAGTCTGTACCAAACCTCTCCATCATTGCCATGATATAGTCATTCCAAGTAGCAGGTTGGAGATACTGCCTGTATCTCATGAAAGACAAATGCCATTGTATGGCTTCACCTTCCGGCTGTAAGGCAGCTACACCAATTTTCTCACTTGGTGAAACATTTTCCATGGAAAAAATTGCTCAATTTTGAATAACCATGACCTTAGATCCTCATTAGCAAACCTCAGAAATGGAATTCTTGACCAATGAGATAAATTGGACTGATGAGAGGTATGACTAGTAGGACTCCTTCCTCTTTGCCCCCTTTCTTCAGTTCTTTGCATTCTTTCTTCTGAATGGCCCGCCTAGATGGACATTTGTCATGCTCGATTCTCCAGCAAGAGTACCCAATTCTGCTAATATCTTTTGCATCATTTCTCTCAATTCTCCCATTTCTGCAGGAGAATCTCCAATGCTCTGATCATCATTTGCCCTAGCACCTTTTCCCATTGATTCCTTGGATTCAACGGCTCTGATAGCTGAATTGCAGGATTAACTAACTTATCGAGAATTCAAGTAACTGTAGAGGAGTTCAACAGAGGAAACTCAAGCTTAACCGTTGATAGATGAAATCAATTGAATCCAATACAAGGCTTATATGAATCGATTAATTACAGTTACTATGCCTGAGTCTGTTATTCTCTCTAACTGACTAACATCATTGCCACATGGGCTAACTAAATTCTGCTGATGTGGCATCAGATACTAATTGAACTACTAACTAGAATTACGTGTATCAAATGTAGTGATTAAGAACAACATAACATGACATAACCGATGAGTTTTAGTGTGAATAAAATGGATTTCTTAGTTATAATGTAGATATAATCTTTAATGAATCGACGAAAAAAAAGGAAAAGAGAGAGTAGATAAGTTTCTGATGCAGTGTAATGCTATGATACTGTACCACAAACAAAAAATAAATAGAAACTTCCGAAAAAGACAAAAGAAAAGAAAAGGATAGATAATACAGATATCAAAATGGGTTTTAATACAATTTGTATTAAGGATAGATAATACAGATACCAATTGGTGACTAAATAATACAGAAAACTAAAGGCGTGATAGTAATATGGGTTTTAATACAATTTGTATACGGAAAAAAGAAGAAGTATAAGTCATAAATTCTAAAATGGTTTTCTTAGTTTGATTAGTTAAAAAATTCAACGTTTAATATTGTTACACCAAAACTTCTAAAACAATTTGAACATTTTTGTGCTTCAATATGTACTTGTACCATTGCTTAAACTAAGATGTATATGACTTTAAATTTCTATTTGGAGATGCATTGCAGGTTCGACCTACAGAAAACATTAGATTAATTTTTTACCTTTTTATATCAATATATTTCTGTAATGTTTCTATTTTACCATCCAATTATTTTTAATGAAACTTACACAAATGACTACACTTTGATTTTTTTTTAAGGCATACCTATACTTTTGAGTTTTGGTAATTACATTTCGTAGCTACAGTAAAGTATATTTAAAATTCTTTTCGTTGTATTCATGTCAGATATATTCGACTCAGCTGTATTCGAGTCAGATGTATTCGACTCAGTTGTATTCATTTATAGCTACTTTTACATTTTATATTTAAAAATTGTATTCAAATTCACTTTATTTATTTGTATACAAAAAAAATCTCCTTCAAAATACAAGAAAAAAACACATAAAGAAACACTGAATTTTACACAAAAAAAATTAACGAATACACTAAAATATTGAATACAAGAAATAAAATATACCCTCAAACACTGAATTTTACACAAAATTAACGAATACACTAAAAAAACTGAATACAAAAAATAAAATACACCCTAAACACAAGATTTTACACTAAAATTATAAATACACTCAAAAACTGAATAAAGAAATAAAATACACTCCAATCTGATATATAAGAAAATAAAATACATTCCAATTTGAAATACAAAAAAAAAGCTCAAATTTGAGTCGGCACACCGAAAAATGACATTGAACTCCGTCGAAGCTCAGATTTGAGCCAGCACATTGGAAAACCACATTGAAATCCGTTCTCAAATCCCGTCGGATCACAAATCCTAGCTGGTAAATCCTTGTTCCGATCAAAAATCTAAACGGTGGCTCAATGTTGGCGATGACGACCAGATTCACCTGAGAAGGGAAAGAAATTGGTTGTCAGTCACAAGCTGGATGACTTATTTGTTTCATCGCCGGAGAATACGAGACAGGAAATCTCGCCAGCAGTTCAACTGGTCGGAGAATAGGGATACGTTCGCTTCAGCCAGATTTGAGCCACCGTTTAGATCCGACACCGGCCAGATCTGAGCCTCCGATGGTCGCCGGTGGTCGTCGCTGCTCCGGCAGTAGGGCGGTGGCTGAGAGAGAGGTGAGGGAGAAGAGAAGAGTGAAAGATAAATACAAGTCATAAACCTAATGTATTTTGGTATAGCTATGGATGGTAATTAACATATAACTTTTAGTTATGGGATGTAATTAAAATAAACTGTAGTTACTAAATATAATTAGGTACTACTCTCTCTGTCCCATAATAAGTGTCATCTTAGCAAAAAACACACATATTAAGAAATCAATAATACAATAAAAATTTACCAAACTACCCTATTTAATAAACATAAATTATTTTTCCCTTTTGATTAAAGCATGCATGAATAATAATCATTTATGTCTTGAATAAAGAACTTGCCAATAAATGTTTCTTGAATAGAGAACTTTTCAGTTTTTGTCTAAGGGTATAAGGAAAAAGTAACCAATTTATGTCTTGAATTTCAAAGGTGACACTTATTTTGGGATAATTTTTTTTTGCTAAGATGACACTTATTATGGAACGGAGAAAGTAATAATTAGTAAATTTTCCTTATTTGTATTTAGTTTTTGTTTCTTAAGCAAGTATAATCCAATTGCTTGAACCTTGAAAACTCTTCAAGCAATTTGTATATATTTGTAAGATGTTTAATACGATTGCACATGATTTAGTTAAACTTTATATTTCTTTGATTCATGGAGTATCTTAGAGTCATGTTTGACGGTGTCCACTCCTTTGACATAATGAAGTAGTTAATTTACGAAATAAAATTATTTGTACAACTCAATAAATAGATGACATATATTTTTATATAATTTTTTTTGACATTGGTAACATTTATATTTTTATATAAGTTGTTGACAATTGACCATTGTAATTAATATAAATCATACTTATCATCTTATTTTAATCACTATTTTCCAAGAATACGTGTAGTGAGATTTCAGAGTCTTCTTGTTCCCGACAATTAGAGTGTTTGGATCGATTTTTTAAAAGTGACTTATAAGCTAAAAGCCTAAAGTCATAAGTTAGTCCTACCCTTCTTTTGACTTTTTGCTAATTTTGTATATTTTTAGCCTAAAAATAAGTGCTTAAAAGCACTTTTTATCTCACACAAACACCTTAAAAAATAAAAAAGAGCTTAAAAGTAAAAAAATACTTAAAATAAGTTAATCCAAACACCCTCTTAGAAGGTTACTTCTCCTCTTCAAAAGATTTAAAAGCCAATTCAGACATCTTTTTTATCTCACCCAAACATCTTAAAAAATAGAAAAAAAAACTTAAAAGTAAAAAAATATTTAAAATAAGCCAATCCAAACACCCTCTTCGAAGGTTACTTCTCCTCCTCCAAAGATTTAAGTTATATACTGATAATAAGTGAAATTTTCTGCTCCCAATAATAAGTGAATTTCTTCCCCTATTCTTAGAAAACCTTAAATTATATATACTGGTGGTAATAATTTTTTTACTTTATTTGTATAATTTAATTTTAAATTACTTACTACTTATTCTAAGCTATGATATTAAATACTCCATTTATATGAGGATGGACCAGTTTTGAGAGTCAAACGATTCTTTCTTTAACTTAATTTTAAATATAAATTCTTCGAGTATTTTATAATAAAATTTATATATTTGAAAACTATATAAAAAATATTATAAATTTGCATAATTAATAATTCATAATATGTGAATTTTTTAGAGATAATTATAGTAAAAGAAAAGTTAGTTGACTCTTCAAACTAATCAACCCTCGTATAAATTGGGATATAGGCAATATAGTCATTTGCAATCAAATTTTAAGTGACATACAACTAGGGATGGCAACGGATCAGATCTGGATCGGATTCTACTAGTCCAGATCCAGATTCGTTTTTCATACTTGAATTCAGATCCGGATCCATATCCATCGGGTCCATAAAAATCAGATCCAAATCCGGATTCATCGGATCCACCGGGTCCACGGATCGGATCTGGATCCACATGTAAAAAAATTTGCCTTGCTAAGAATTTTTTTTGAACCGACAAACGATTTTTACTTAACTAACAATTTACTGTGTTTCAATTTTGAAATGTTCATATGAGATATTTTGTTCGTTGTCTCGTTTTGATTGTGAGCTATTAATTGAAAATGTTGGACAATGACAATAGTTGTGGAAAATGCTGACTAGTATTTTCACAATGCAGAACTTACATGTGTTTGGAATCTTCACAAATGAAGTGAATATAATTTTAGCTACTTGTCTATGGAGATGTTAGTCTTCACTAATATAACATTGATTTTATTATCGAAGTTATCTCTTTATTTTTTTATTTTTGAGTTAACGCGGGGATAAATTAAACTTGTTTTGAGAATTAAACTTGTAAGAATGTGCTTAGCAATTTTAAGAAAATACTTATAAAATTACATTCTAGGTTATGAATAAATTTAATAAAAAATGGATCCACGGGACCTATCTGGATCGGATACGGATCTCAAATACAAGATTCAGATCCAGATCCGATCCGTCAGAAATGAATTCGGGTTCGATCCGGATCCATCGGATCCAAATTTTGAAAATACATATCATATAAAAACGGATCTAGATCCACCGGATCCGGATCGGATCTAGGATCCACTGACATCTCTACATACAACATATTTTTTGTTTGGTTTGCATAAAATATTAAACTATTTTTCAAATAAGATATTGGGCTGAAGTTTCATGTCTAGTCAACCAATAGGAAACTTTTACCAAAAAAACAAAAGAAAAAACAATAGGAAACATCTTCTTTCTTTCTTCAATCTCAAGTTCTCCAAATCTGCCATTTTCGAGTTTACAAAGTAAGCCCTCTTCAACTTTGACTTCAACGATCTAAGGTTCTCTTCTTATTGCGTCCAAACCACACTTTCTTTTTTTCACTGATTCTAACGTAAGTTAATCTCATCTTTGCTATGTATTTAATTCTTGAATTATAAAATAGCATTTTATAGTAATGGATAGCAATTATTCTGCTATTACCAAGGATTCTTTTATTGAATTACAAGTTAAAGATGATAACTTTAAGGATAAGGAGCAATTAAAACCAAACTCCAATGATGATCTTGAAGCTGATGATATAGATTTGGATAATTTACCCCTTATTTTTGGTGAAAATAAATCTGGGTCTGGTGTATATGGGGCAGTCTTTAATCTTACAACTACTATTATTGGTGCTGGGATTATGGCTTTACCTGCTACAATGAATGTTTTGGGTTTAGTTGTTGGTGTTGTTTTGATATTCTTGATGGGTGTTTTATCTGAGATTAGTGTTGAATTGCTTGTTCGATTTTCGGTTCAATGTAAGGCTGTCTCTTATGGGGAGGTTGTTCAGGCTGCATTAGGTAAAACAGCTAAGATCTTGTCTGAGATTTGTATTATTGTGAACAATTCTGGTGTTTTGGTTGTATACTTGATTATAATTGGGGATGTTTTATCGGGGTCGATTCATCATACTGGGGTTTTTGATCAATGGTTAGGTCATGGAATGTGGGATCATAGGAAGTTAGTGATTTTGATCATATTGGTGTTTTTTCTTGCTCCCCTTTGTGCTATGGACAAGATCGATTCGTTGAGTTTGTCTTCGGCTGCTTCTGTAGCTCTTGCGGTTGTGTTTGTTGTTGTTGCTTTTACTATAGCGTTTATTAAGCTTGTCGAGGGGAAAATTGAAGCTCCAAGGATGACACCAGATTTCGGGTCTAAGAAGGCAATACTAGACCTGCTTGTGGTGATCCCTATTATGTCAAATGCATATGTTTGTCACTTTAATGTTCAGACCATTTATAATGAGCTTGAAGGTAAATCACCTCAAAAGATGAACCGTGTGAGCAGAATTACTTCTGTTATTTGCGTGTTGGTGTATGCTTCTACGGCAATATCTGGCTATTTACTTTTTGGAAAGGATACTGAATCTGATATACTCACCAATTTCGACAAGGACCTTGGAATTCGTTTCAGCACAGCATTGAACTACATTGTTCGTGTTGGCTATGTTTTCCATCTGGTTCTTGTTTTCCCTGTTATCCATTTCTCCCTGAGGCAGACAGTGGATGCTTTGTTGTTTGAAGGATCTGCACCACTCACAGAAAGTAGGAAGAGGTGTCTGGCTTTGACTGTTGTTCTCCTGGCACTCTTATATTTTGGGTCGACTATGATTCCTAACATCTGGACTGCTTTCAAATTTACCGGGGCCACAACTGCAGTCTCTTTAGGCTATACGTTTCCATCTCTCATTGCTCTAAGGCTGAGCAAAGAAGGAGGGAGCGGTTTGAGTGTGAGAGAGAAGATTCTGTCTTGGTTCATGTTGATATTGGCCATTGTAGTTAGCATTGTTGGAGTGGGTGGCAATATTTATAGTCTCATTAGCAAGGGTGATTGAGGTTTGTTCTTTTTCATACAGTGGAAAGGCCTGTTGCATTACTGACAGAAAGTCTTGTGATATAGTTCCACTTAAAAATCATTCTAGCTTTACCAGTCCATGTAGAATAGCAGGAGATCGCCATAGCTGTTGAAGATTGATAGAATAGTGACCGCGGATTCATGGAGAAATGTTAGTTATTGAGACTTATGTGGATTACGGCAGCTGGTAAAGTCTAAATTCTTTTTATTTTATTTGTAATTGTTAAAGGTGGCAATCTATATCTTCATATATTTCTCTCCCCTGCCATACAGGGGTCAGTAATGTACCAACAAACTGATCTTATGAATACAATAATTGAATGTCGTTCTTATAAGTACCTGAAATTTTTAAACTTGCTCCATATTATCTGCATTTGTAGTACTAATATATTTTCTATGATTATTATTATTATTGTTGTTCAAAATTGTTCTGGATTCTGCTTGGAGAAACAATTACTTCTTATGTTGTATAAATTCCATTAAACTTGATATTAGGGATTAAGAATGCTGCAATGTCTACGATTCTGAATTGTAAAAGCAGATTGGCTTAAGTTTGTAAAGTGGGCACTTGCTTGAATGGTAAGCCTTTCTTCTTAGTCATGTTGCTGTGAGATCTCATGTAATAGCTAGAATAAATTGGACATATGGAGACTCTGAGAAGTTGAAACAGCTGTCCCATGAATAATGTTGTTGTTTTCCCCCTTCCAATTTTAGTCAGTTTTCTACTTGTTCCCTGCATGTCATTTGTGAAAATATTAATTGATGATCGGTAATAATAAACACATAATTCGTGGAATGTATTAGTTGTTGATGGTCATTATTCCACTAAACATGTTTTCAGGGAATTAGAATGCCGCAATCTCTGAACTCCTGACATTCGAAGGATAGATTGGATTAAGCGTGAAAATGGCTACTTTCCTGAATGATAAACGTTAGCTATGTGGAGGGACAGAGATTGAAACGGTTGTCTGGTAAATGATGTTCTTGTTCTTTTTCTTCCTTCCAACTGGGTTTTGAACTTGGTTCTTTGAATGGCTTTTGTGAATTTTTAATAGACGGCTCATATGACAAACTCATAATTCAGGGGAGAGTAGTTTCTCTAGTTTACAGATTAATGAAACAGGTCAGTTCTAATTCCTTTGCTAGCACTTGTTAAAAAATGTCCTTCAAAGTTTTCCATAGCTTTCTTTCCTCTGCCATATAGGGGTCCAATTTGGTGATTAATTCTATGACTAGCGAGGTATTTTTGTATTGATTTCTTTTATTCTAATAGTTTTTTTCCTCGCCAGGGAGTTAGATTTGCCTCAAATTTTTGTCTCCTTCCTTAATCGAATTTTATTTTATAGAATAAACCTAAACTAAATGAAGCGAAGTTTATGAATTGTTTCAAGACCGACTCGAATTACTTTTTTTCTTTTATTGGATTGATCCACCAGAATAAAACTCACTTGATTGATATATGTACATACACCTAGCTAGCAATTCAACATATACCATGTACAATAAACATCCTACATGAATGCACTAAATTAGTATTGTTCCTAAACTTCCTGCACATTTTAAGGGTGTTCATCACCTGCAACTTACTGTCATATCTTTTTATAACTTGTTCTTGAAAATCCTTCTTAAATCTGCTCGAACAAAGGGTGTTAATTAGTTCTTCTGCTGTAGAAATTGTATTGAACTTGTCTCTACAAGTTGATGCTGCAATCTGTGACAATCAAATGCAACTGTAGAGTGGCTTAAGCTTGAAAAAGAGATGTCACATGGCATCCTGAATGAATTGGAGATATGGAGGCTTTGGTAAAATATTGTAACACCTATTCGGTAGATCAAATTTGCCCCAAAACTTGTTCTGGAAAAGGGAACATTAACAATGTTAGGTGTCCTCCAACGTGATCCATGATCTGTGTCCTACTAAATTGCTGTAATTTTATGCCATTAAACTATCTTTGTTTATTATAGACAGTTTCAAATGATGGGTTTGGGTACAAATTACTTGGCCTACCATTTTTAACAGATTTAGTAGAAGTTAGATTGGATGTTAGAAATTTTCACCAGATACTTGGAATCACACGTGCTGTTTGACATACCAATTCCATTATTGAGATGTTCAGTTGACTCTTAGAGCCCGTTTGGCTAGCGGCTAAAAACTGTTTATTTTGGGAAGTGTTTTTTTTTAAAAGTGCTTTTTGAAAAAGTACTTTTGGTGAGAAGAAGTTTGTGTTTGGCTAATTCATTTGAAAAATGTTTTTGAGTGCTTTTGATAAACAAATTGTGTTTAACTAATCTTCTTAAAAAAGTGCTTTTGAATGTCAAATTATCAAAAATGACAAGTATCAATGAACATTTGTTATTAGGATTATTTTATAGAAAGAAATTATTTTAAATATCTATATGAAAGACTTTAATTAAGTTTTTACCTTTATTTTATTAACATTTTAAAGTTCATATTAAAATTTTCAATTAATACAATACATGGATAAACCAAAAAAATATTAAATATTATTATAATATCAAGATGGTGATTTAAATATACTAAAAGACATCAACCAAAATAAAATTTAAAATCATAGCACAAATTAAAATTCAACATAAAAATGCAACGTAAAATAAAACAAAGGATTATTAATTATAAGTTAACGGATTAATAATGAGGGATATATTTGGTAAATATATATTTATGATAGGGATATTTTTGTCTTGAAGAAAATAAATTTCTGCTTCTGCTTATACTTTTTTCAAGAAGCATAAATTTTTGTTTGTAGAAAAACTGTTTCTGCTTCTACTTAAAAGCAGTTTTACTCATTGACCAAATACCTTAAATTATCAAAAAGGTGCATTTTCTTAGAAAAAAACACTTTTGGCCTCAAACCCGCTTGGTCAAACAGGCTCTTAACCTTGATAGTAAGATGACTCTTCTTCCCATAAGGGACGCAACACTTAGGGGTCATTTGGTTGGGAACATGTTATTTCGAGATTAGTATTCCACTATAAAAATAGCACTACAATCTCAATCAAATATGGGATAAACTCATTTCAAATTTTATACCAGAATTAAATATCCCTTATCCCTCGTACCAAACGAGCCCTTATAGTGTGGACTTTCAGAGCTTATTCGGCTTATGACTTCTTTTATGCATTTATCGATCAAGACTTTACTCTAGCTGTATTATACCCACCACCAATATATCGAAAGATTCATCAGGAGAAGAGCTTTTGCTCGTGCGTGTTCATACTAAATAAGTAACTGAACAATTGTGATCCTTTTGGAAGTTATAGTAAGGGAGTAGAGTTAAGGTCAACAATAATATGTTATAATAAGGGATAAATTTGTCTATTGATTTTGAATAATCTGACCGAGTAGTCTATGTAATTGTTTTTAAAGGCAATGAGAGGACACTAATCAAGTGCTGAGGTTAGCTCATAGATAAATGAAATTAATGGGGATCATGTCTTCTTCTTTTTATTTTTTTATTTTTTATACTT
Organism: Anisodus acutangulus; assembly: GCA_029783415.1. Lineage (NCBI taxonomy): Eukaryota > Viridiplantae > Streptophyta > Magnoliopsida > Solanales > Solanaceae > Anisodus > Anisodus acutangulus. Next base: position 6,527,664 of record CM056497.1, read on the forward strand.
TGTTGGTTAGGCTGCGATATTGATAATTTAGCCCGCATGCCTAAACAAGGTCCCAATCATCATAAATTTGACATCTTTACTTAAATTTCAGTTAAACCTGATTAAAATTAGGTGTGAAGGCTGATTACGCTCAACAGTTAGGCCATTCCTCTTGATAATGATAAACCCGAATGGAAGTTACAAAAAGTAACCATGATGGTTATTTTCAATTTTTGGGTGTTAGAAATTGATAAAACACGCACGCACACATTTGGCCTTCTTAATTTACTTCCATATAAACTAATTATCAAGCCATTCCCTTCGATCAACATTTTAGAATAATAACACCCAAGAGTATAGCTGAATGGTCAATGAAATGAGAACCATGAGCTCTCAAGTTCAAATTCCAACAGAGACAAAACACTAGGTGATTGTGTGCAAGCTGACTCAAACATCACGATTATAAAAAAAAAATCAACGGTTTAAAATAGTTAAAATTTCTTAATATGCTGGTCAACAAACCCTCCTTTTTTATGGGTACAATGGGAATTACTAAAGAAAAGCCTTAATATCTTTTGTAAATTACATTACTTAAATCTTTCGAGGGATGTAACTTCATATCCTTGAGTGCATCCCAGATCAACAAATCAGCTTCATATTTGTGCCCTTTATTTGCCAGGAAGTTGCTACATCGGTTTGCCTCCAGTAATATAGCTACAAGTAGCGTTCGATTGAATCCATTTAGTAAGAAAACTATACCATGCAAATAGGGTATATATAAACACTTTTTGGAATGTATCAATTATTGTTGAATCATCTTGAAATAGGGGAAGCTTTTCAATAGTGACAATGATGGTTAAAAGTTGCATTAGCTTTAAATTTCAAACGTAGCAATATTTCTTATACATCTTGTTAAATTATTTTGTTAAAATTTCTGACTCCGGCATGTTCCTCAGAATTTATGAATATAAAAAGATAAAATAGAAAAAAATATTCCGGCATGGGCCATTGAGGATATTAAGGCAAGATGTATGTAGATTAATAGGATTAGGGAACACAAGGTTTTGTTTGTAGCAAAAATTCCAAAGTGAAGGACAATCCCACCATTGCTTATTCACATGGTGAACAGTGCTTGATTCTTGTTTTTGCCGGGCCCGTGAGTCATACGCTCATACTATACTCTAAGATACAAAGCTCAAATAATGAATGCATGCACACAAACCCATTGTTGTTTCACAATCATCACCATGTTTACATTTTGAAAAGCATAGTTGTTTGTTGGAATCTTCCAAGAATGATAGTAGTAGTCTCTCATTAAGTTCAAAAGGGATATTATGTGTATCAGCCTAGACAAACGATTAGGTGATCGATCTCTTTTCATCTGTTTAAACTTTGATAAATTAGTATTGGTGAAATGTAGTAAATATTCGTAGAATTAGTCAAGGTATGCGTAAATTAGTCCGAATACCATGATTATCGACAACAAAAACCTACGAAACATCTTTTAGTTCCACTTCAAAGAAACTTGCTTTAAAATGTACTTTTTGTATTCCAGCTTATTTTATAGAATTTTTGTTAATCCGTTAAAAAAGAATAGCATTTTAAATTAAAATAAAAAATAAACTTTTCATTTTATTCTTAACAAAAAGTTTGTATAGCCACATAAATTTATGATATGTTCACAATTTTTAAAAATCTGTATTTCTTTCTTAAACTACATGCTTAATTAGACTATACCACATAAATTAGAATTGATGAAGTAATTAAATCTCAATCATTATTTAAAAGTCTTTCTTTATTTCAGATTTTCAAAAACAAACCAAACAAAAAAAATAAAAATAATGAAGCAGACATATAGAAGTAGAACTGGTCTATAGTCCACCCTTAGATAGTGACAGATCAACTTAATCGTTGAGTATTATCTGAGTTTTATCAGTAATACATTGGAAATTAATAGAGTCGGCAAAACACTAATTTGAAAAACTAAAATCAAGTCAGACCTCATTAACATCATTATCCAATGCCTATCCTGTTGTACTGTCTTCAAAGTCAAAAGCTTTTTAATTCTTGTAATTAGACAAATTATAATTAAGGTTGACTTATTAGGAGGTGAAAGAAAAAGTCTTGCAACATGAAAACTTACATACAAACTGTTGCTTGGATGTTAAGGTTTCCCTTTGCAAGTACTGTAAAAGAAGTGATTGAAACTTGAAAGTGATTAACCAAAAGCAGGGTAGGCCTAGTTGGCGGTTGGGTGGGGGTGATGGGCGGGGGGGGGGGGTTAGTGACCCCCATATACCAAAGACTATTCTAATTTCTAAGCCGTGATTGATGGGCAATAAAATTCCAAGAATTTCTACTTTTAACTCTTTTGGAAGAGTCCTAAATTCTAAATTCACATTTTGGCCAATTCTTGGATGGAACATGAGGCTTGAAGAGCGAATGACCCCACAATACAAATGCAAACACCATCTTTTTCTTTTTCGTTTTTAAAATTATATTCGGGCCAGTTTGCGTGCATTTCAACTAATTTTATAGAGTATCTATTACCTAATCGGTCCACTAAAACTTGGACAACAACAAAAAAACATATCCGGTGTAATTTCACAAGTGGAATCTGAGGAGAATACCTAATATTTTTATCGTTTGAGATCTCATGATTCTCAACCCACCTCATTTATTAGTGGCCATAATAGTCCCTCTATCTTTTTCTTTTAGTGACTCTTAAGTTTCAACAACTACCTAGTTAAGCAAAGCTACACACTGAATAAAAAGTGAAAGTCCAATATCTCAGCAACCAAAATTCACCACTCTTTAAGCCTTTATAAATCTTTTCTTTCCTATAATATAATATAGGTCCCTATGATATACTAATATCTTTACATCCAACTTCATTATAAATATTTCTAGAACCCCTTTCAAGCATACACCAAATATCAAAGCAAAAACTAAAAAAGAAAAAGAAAAAGTAAAGGCCTATGGACTGGTTTTCTTGGTTGTGCAAAACAGGCTTAGAGCCCTCTCTTGTTTATGAATATGGGCTAGCTTTTGCTCAAAATGAGCTCGAATACGACGACATCGTTTACTTCAACCACGAGTTTCTTCAAAGCATAGGCATTTCAGTTGGCAAACACAGGTTAGAAATTCTCAAACTTGCCAAGAAAGAAAAAGGAAGCATTCCAAACTCCATGTCGAGAGTTATTCAAGTAATTAAACGCACAAAGAGACGTGTCTCGAATTATATAAGGAATTGGGGACATAGTGAAGAGTTCGCTCTTGCTTTAGTCCCAAAAAGGAACTGCAGTTCCAGATGGAAAAATTCTAGGATGAAGAGGAATGCGAGGGTTGCTACAGCTAAGCAGGATACGTTGTTGCTCACAAATGGGAGTCATAATTTCAGTTCAGATTCAAGAATGAATAGTTTGTCTAGTCCGATGGTTTATGATGAAAAATTTGGGACAGATTATTGGGCATCATCGTATGCAGTTGAAGAGATCAGGTGGGATGCAATGTTTCAGAATATGAAACCAACTTAATTTCTCTTATTTTATTGATGTAATTTCAATGGTGAGAGGTGATTAGGATTCTTTCGCTTTTAACTAGATGTTTCGGATTCAAACCCCTCTTGACAAGAATGTATATTGTGTGTGTATCAATGAGATTGTTTCCATGATTTTACATGTTTCTTGCCCATAGTCTTCAATGCTTCCGTTGTTAACTTTGTAATGTTAACTTTGTAATGTTGTGTTTAGTTGTGTGGCTGTTTTTTCTTTAGTGCAAAGATACGATGATAGAGATGGCGATGTGACATACCCAAGTTATTTAATCGTTATAGGATAATATGAAGAACCCACTATAACACACTATACTCCTTTTTTCCTTCTGTTTGTGGATAATTTAATGAAATTCATAAAAGTCATAATCGTGAAAACGCGTTATTCTATAATCGTCATGATGAAGATATATATATGGGGGCATGGATAACTTGAAGTGTTCACCAAGATTCAAATGAGGTGTCTAAATGAAAAATTGTCCCAACGCCCAAGTTTAAAATATCATCAAGGTATTTAGGCTAAATATTTTTCTGATGTAGTTACTGATTTGTTGATTAAGGTCAAGCGATTTACATCCGAGGTCCATGAAATCAAGGCCAACAAGATTGAGAAATACAAAGTCTTGGTTTTGTTGTGACTCGTTACCATTCAGTACAAAGTATTGTTTGTCATAAACTACTGAAAACCCATCATTTGCATACTTTTAACTGAATTATGATATCTAGTTGACAAGCATTCTGCACTTGCACTTTGTAGAAATGATGATGTACTATCTAGTTGACAAGCATTCTGAATTATCATTGACTTGTCAACAGACGATATTATTCATCTTTTATCTCCCAGTCCTTCCAAAGGCCTAAGCTGTTAACAACTGGTTTGCGGAAATATGTTGCAGCAAATATAACAGAGGAAAAATGCTGAACTGGACAGTTCACTTTAAAACTATCTTACAGAGTTATTATATTGCTATCTACATCCAATGCATTCAAGCTACGCCTACACCATGGTACTTCAACAAAATCGGGGAGAGGTTCAGTTTTTGTTTTAAACAACTTTAATGGCCGATATGCATACTCCAAGATATAACCATATACCTCTGTATCTGCCTCCTCCTTTGTTGCAAAAGCAGTGTGTCCTTCTTGCCAGAGAAATTCTCGACTCCTGAATAAGGAACATAAGCAAAACATTAACGTAACATCTTGAAGCCTCAAAGAAGTTGGGATTAAGATGTAGTTTTTGTTGTATAAGCTGCAAGCATTCTCTTGCAGTTGAAACACTTGAACATGCTCACAAAGGAAAGGTAAAACGTCTTAAGACGAAAATAAACTCAAAAGAGCACCTGATGAAGGGAGTAGGATTGCTAAACTCCAATCTCACAACATTGCACCACTGGTTGAGTCTCAAGGGCAAGTCATGATGTCTCCTTATCCACTTAGAGAAATAAGGATACATTACTGTTTCACTAGTTGGTCGAATCGCCATGGGTACTTCCAAATCAGACTAGCCAGATTTTGTAACCCAAGCAATCTGAAGAATGACATAAACCCATTATGGGCATAGCTAGTAATAAGTCTATAACACAATCCACTCCCCATATTTAGTAACTGAGATGCCCTGAAGAATCATCACAACTTTGAGCATAGTTATTAAAATTTATGTAATACATCACACAAGGGATGCTACCAACTTAACACCATAATATGATACTTAGTTGATACTGTAAAGAATATATATTGGACTTAACTCAACCCCAAAAGCTAGCTCATGATGGGAGGATTGTCCAAGTCCATATAAGGAGTCCAAATTCTCATTACATTTCCGATGTGGGACTCTTAACACTCCCCCGCACGCCCAGACCTCGTTAACTGGAGCGTGGATGACATAATTTGGGGACCCAACATCGGTGAACATAGACTTGGAATGGGCCTGGCTCTGATACCATGTAAAGAATGGATGTTGGGCCTAACTCAACCTCAAAAGCTAGCTCATGAGGGGGGATTGTCCAAGTCCATATAAGGAGTCCAAATTCTCATTCCATTTCCGATATGGGACTCTTAACAGTAGGCTTTGATCTAGTTGTATCAACTTTGTCGTGGTATCTGTAAAGAATGGATCTTGGGTCTAACTCAAACCCAAAAGCTAGCTTAAAGGGAGGAGGATTGCTCAAGCCCATATAAGGAGTCCATGTTGCCATTCCATATCCGATGTGGGACTCTTAACACTCCCCCGTGCGTCCAGACCTTGTTAACTGGAGCGTGGATGATATAATTTGGGTGCCCAACATCCGTGAACAAAGAATTGGAATGGGCCTGACTCTGACACCACGTAAAGAATGGATTTTGGGCCTAACTCAACCCCAAAAGCTAGCTTGTAGAGTGAGAATTGTCCAAGTCCATATAAGGAGTCCAAATTCTCATTCCATTTCTGATGTGCGACTCTTAACACCTACATCTCCCAAATTCACGATGGCTTTTTGAACTTTATGATGCCTTAGAATGAAATTTAAAAAAAAAAAATAGCAAAGCCCTTGCACTATTAAGTACTATCTACAGTAATAACCAGCCTGAGTAACAGGAGCAAAACATACTAATTATAAATATTTTTGAAAGATACCAGGAAACTTCAGCAATAAAGATATTAAGGCAGGAAAGTGATGAAACAGTGGACTAAATATTTATATAGAAGACACTGTACATGCTTCATGGGCTAAAAGAAGATATACTGGACTCTACAACAATTGACTTAAAAAAGTGCCAAGTCTCACCTCAGGAGCAAATCCCTCTATGTGGTCCTTTTCCTTTTGAAGAGCACCAGGGGACACAAACAGAGGAAAGTAAGAGTTCTTTATCTTCATTTTCTTAATTTCAGCATCGAAAAACGCCTGAACATACAGAGCTAACAATCAATCATAAATGGCCTCAAATAATTAGCAGGGAGAAAAAGAGAATCATTTCATGGTCAAGCTTACTTGAAAAATCTCCCAGTTAGACATTGTCCATGGCCGTAGAATATAACAGCCAGATATGTCGTAGTACTCTATCATTTCACCACTAACGACAACCTACATTGATTGGTTAATTAGAGCAGATTGTAAGTCAAAATTCCATATATGATGAGCAGGAACTCGCCCATATAAATAAAATAGAAGACATAAAGTATCCATATAGAGAGCAGAAACTGATTGGGAAGGAAGGAACTAGTATTGCATTTAAGAGGACTTCAGTTGGATAGAAATTTATACTTGTTATGTGTTAACGAGTAAAGAACTTCAAGAAAAATCTCCGCCTTCTAAATCATTGGAGAAAGAAAAAAATGAGAAAATATTCACCAGCAGTAGAAAATTGGACAAGAAATTATAGGAAAAGAGGACAGAATAATGACAAGGAAAAAATAAAAGTTTGGTTAAACAAAATCCCCGTTTTAAAACACTAGACAAAGGAAGAAGTGAGGAAAACATTCAGTAGAAGAAGAAAATTGGAAAATCTGTGAAACTACACAAAAATACAATGAAAAAAAGAAAATAAATGACAACGGAAAAGGAACGAAGTGTGGTTAAACATAGCCCCCATTCCAAACCAATTGAACTAGGTGCCACTAAATCCGAACTTCTTGTTAAATGCTTAATGGAAGACATCATTAGACAAATATTAGAAAAGAACGAAATGGGTAATTTTAAGCTTCTTGTCATTCCATCTTTGTTTTTGCACCAATGCAATGCAATTGACCAGACATGTCGTCCATTACGAACATGAGCAGGTAAATATTATCAAATTTGATAGGTCATATAGTTAGATTTCCCAAGCATACCTTAGAATACCACTCTCCAACATTTTCATCCTTTTTGTAAGAGAGACCAAGACCTGTCTCTTTCTTGACTTCTTTCTTTTTTCCCTCTGAAGAAAGACAAAAAAGATGTATTACACAAACCAACTGTAAAAACTGAATCTTGGGCCTAACTCAACCCTAAAAGCTAGCTTGTAGGGTGAGGATTGTCCAAGTCAGTCTATGTTCCCATTCCATATCCGATGTGGGACTCTTAACACTCCCCGCACACCCAGACATTGTTAACTGGAGCGATGTATAATTTGGGGGCCCAACATCGGTGAACAAAGAATTGGAATGGGCGGATCTTGGGCCTAACTCAAACCCAAAAGCTAGCTTGTAGGGTGAGGATTGTCCAAGTCAGTCCATGTTCCCATTCCATATCCGATGTGGGACTCTTAACACCAACCTAGCTAGAGCAGCAAGTCTTCTTAAAGAGATATGAGGTAGCATGAATACTTACTTTTTGGATATTTACCAGACATGCTAGCAAGCTTCCAAATTAATGATACACCCTACCAATAGCCAAGATAGCTGCTTCATAAATGAAAGTGCAACGATCAATCCGTGAAAATAACAATTATCAGTATTTCTTGTTTATTTGATCAGCACCACGAGAAAATAGCCATTCTCCTCCCCCTGTAAAGTCCTGGAAAAAAAAAAACACATAACAGACCACTCCCTCACGTTCCTAAAATTCGGCAACACATACACACACGACACAACACAACACACATACACCTATAATAATAAAAAAAAAACATTGATATATTTCAGTGGTGAGAGAAAGAGAGAGCAAAACAATTTCAGAGAAAAAAACCCAGAGAGAGTGGTTTTACTAGAAGAAACACAAACATAAACTATAGATAGAGAACTACGCACAGTGAGAGAAAAATATTGAGAGCACTAAGGAGTCCCAAAAAGGTTTGGTTGAAGGATAAGTTGAAGTTAAAGTTCATTCGCAATTACGAAGCATCAAAGGTGAGTTTTCTCACTCAGAGTTCTTAGTAAAATCCTTTATTTTAAGTTACAATACATGTTAGAATATAATCCGGTTATTGAAAGAATGAGCATGAAATTTATGATTGTTTAATAACTAGTTTGGATTGTGCAATTGTAATCTGTTATACTGGGCTATACTTGTTAGAATTGGATGAAATTTTACAGAGTTGTACATCTTTCTGTTACGGTCAGTTTGAGACTTTACGGGGATAAATCCGACTTACGGTTTGAGAGTTATCGCTGTTTAAACATTCTGCCTCGGATCAACCGAAGTCTGGAAGGGCAGAATGTATAACGTAAAAACTGTACAAATAGGTAAAGCATATGAAAGATTGTGCTGAATAAAAGTTATAGATTACTCTGTCCTCGACAGTTTGAGACTTTACGGGGATAAATCCGACTTACGGTTTGAGAGTTATCGCTGTTTAAACATTCTGCCTCGGATCAACCGAAGTCTGGAAGGGCAGAATGTATAACGTAAAAAAACTGTACAAATAGGTAAAGCATATGAAATATTGTGCTGAATAAAAGTTATAGATTACTCTGTCCTCGACAGTTTGAGACTTTACGGGGATAAATCCGACTTACGGTTTGAGAGTTAGCACTGTTTAAAGTTTTTGCCTCTGATTAACCGAAATCTGAAAGGGCAGAATGTATAACGTAAAAACTGTACAAATCAGTAAGGAATTTGAAAGTGTGTGATGAACAAAAGTCCTAGATTACTATGTCCTCGACAACTTGAGACTTTACGGGCATAAATCCAACTTACGGTTTGAGAGTTGTAACCCTTACAAGTGAAAAGGGCGAAATATTGAAGGAAGAAAATATTATTTGAGCCTTTTGAACATATGACATATTTAAACAAATAAATAAGTGCATTGGATCGGGTGCACGGACAGCAACAAATAAATGCATTGGATCGGGTTGCACGGACCGCAACAAATATATATAAATGCATCGGATCGGGTTGCACATACCGCAACAAATATATAAATGCACTGGATCGGGTTGCACGTACCGCAACAAATATATAAATGCACTGGACCGGGTTGCACATACCGCAACAAATGTATAATATGTTATATGGGAAAAAACAGGAGTACTGATTAAACTAAGTTGTTTTTTTTAAGACGAGTGGGGAGAAAATTTTGCTCGTGAATATTTATTGATTTATTTAATAAAAGGGTTGTAATATGTTTATTTCAACATGCTTATGATTTTCTTATAATGTGATTGTAATTAAAACTATTGTGAGGTTACTTTGGACTGTAAGGTGAGATTCCCACTTAGCCCCGGATGGTAGGGCTGACTCTTTTATTTAACATATTTCAGGAAGGCGCGATAGAGAAAAAGCTACGCAAGAGGGCTAGCGATCGTCCCGCAGCCTCATCGTACCACCAATCCATTATTTCGGATTTGGTGAAAGTTACTCTAGACTAAGTTTGTTTAAAGAATTAAGTTTTATTATCTCGGGGAATGCCCCACATGAGATTGTTCTTCGTAAACTTCAAATTGATTATTATATATATTATTTCCGCAAATACCTGTCTAATTTAGGAAGAAAATGAAGTAAATGGTTCGCCTGGAAAGGGATAGTTGTCCAGGTACCAAAGAAAGACTTGAGAAAAGTCGGGGCGTGACACCCCCACACACACACACCCCCCCACACCCCCCCCCCCCTCTTTTTTTATTTTAATTAAAAATTCACATAAAAGTTGATGTTTTCCATCCTTGCACTTCTTATAATTTGAAAAGACGTCGTATGAACAAAAGTTTACACTGGGTTTGTTGTTGTCGTATGAATAAAAGATAAAGCATTCAGATATGCACAAAGATACAACTAATAGAACCGGTCTACAACATGAGAAAACTAGATTAGAAAATGTCTATTATCCTAATATTAGTAAGAACAGCCATATATACAATGTGGGCATCAAGAGAAGCCTTGGCTAAAGAAAAAAGACTAAAATTACACTATTTGAATAAAAAAACTTGGTTTATAAGTAATCAAAACCAAAAAATGAAATCCAATTACCAAGAGAGCAAGAACATAAACTATAGTGTTGAAAGTGTCAACCTACATCCACCAAATATGAAAAGAGAGAAGACATACATACATGTAAGCTGGAGAAGCATTTATTCTTCCAAGGTATCCCACTAAACTGACACATGCTACTTCTTAATACTTCTCAATGGCTTCAAATGGGACAAACAGAAATCTGCAAAAAGAAACCATTTATAAACTCAAAAATTGTAAAAGGAGAGCGGACATTTTAGTTGCAAAAAAGAAATGGGGATCTATGAAAGATCTGGATCTAAGCCATACTAAACTCACTTTCAAACATATTTTAGATAGAGTTCTTGACTATTCGACTCTATGGTCTACCTATAACAGAGTAGTTAAACAGGAAAAATAGTTTCCTAGATAGTATCATGGGGTTTCTTGGATAATTTTTTCCCTTTCTCTTTCCAAACATGCTAATTACAACCTCTTGTTTTGAGGTTGAAACTTGATATTTACATTAAGATAAATCAGAGTTCAAATAGCTGATGTTCTTGTCTGATGTTTTTTGATGAATTCATTGCCATAAAAACTGTACCATTTGTTTCGAGACCATCCACATTTGAGAAGATACTGCAATGGTACATGCATGTGATGTAGTTACTTTGCCTCCTGCAAAGTTCCTGAAAATATTTTAGGCATTTTGGTTGGCAAGATAACATAAAATGAAACGAAACATATAAGACTCAATAGAAAGCTCCTCATTCGGAATTTAGTAAACAAAGAAATAGTGCTATGCGTAAAAGAACAACTCTTCTGTTAATGGGCAGCTGATGCAGGAAAATGAGCGATATATTAACTCAGTAGAACCTAAATCCAAAATGTTGTCTTCAGCAAATATTTTAGTCTGAAAAATTAAGAAATGCAATGTTCACTTTCTTTTTCAAGTAAGAGAAAACTATTAGAGCAGAAAAAGGTACAGAGAGAGGAGATGAGTGGCATCTTCACTTACATGATTAAAATTGTATCAGTTTATCATATAAAACTGTACTGCAGTATCATATATTCTCAATTGGACACTTAACTCTTTGTCGCTGATTAGCACCACTCTCACGTTCTTGAATGTCGAACCCTGGATGAAATTTATGGAACCTTAAAAAATGCAATCAGTGTTAGAGTTGATAACAATAACATATAGATCACCAATAAAATAGCTTTTGAACTATGTGAATGTGATTACCTTAATGCAGAATAGTTGGAGCTGCAAAGTACATTAGACGAAACCCCAACTTCTTCTGTCGAAAACATGCCAAAAGTTTCACAAAGTGAACTGAGATGAATATCAAATTATGCTGTATTAAAATAGAGGGAACTATCTACCAAAAGAACATGAAATTAAAGAATATACCAAATCAAATAAAAAGGACATATCAAATCAGTTTTAAAAAATTAGTTTAAGAGGGTGTTTGGATTGGCTTATTTAAGTGCTTATTGGCTTTTAAGCTCTTTTATACTTTTGTGGTGTTTGACAATGATCAAAAATGCTTTTAAGCACTTACTTTTGTTGGATATGTAAAGCAGTACGGGAAGTAAATAAATATTACAAGTGTTCGAAAGGATAAACAAACAAGCCAATATTATAATTGCCGCAGGCTGGTTGAGTCTTGAATCTTGATAACCTGAAATCAAGAAACACTAAATCTGGATTGTTACAACTGTGGCTGAGTCGAGAGATGACTCTCTGTCTTTAAGACAAGATTGCCCCGTATATATGCTTTTACGTTAACGGACAATAGTCTCCCAAGATAAAACAACAACTAATCAACACTACAAAGCAAATAGATTGATTCTGACGAAGGAAACAAACACGAAACGACTTGCTGAAGAATGGAAAAGGAAGAGTTTTCTGTTTGTCCACTGTTTCTGCTCACGTTTTTGGACTGATTTTCTGTTGTTTTCGTTCTCTCTTCTGTTTGTGTCTTTTTCTAGTCTCAACAATTGAGCCAAAGGCTTCAATATATAGTATAAGGAGAGGGACTTCTCAACTGCCAACTAATGACTGTTAATAGCCAAGTAATGGCCATTAATGAGGAGTTAATCAGCCAAGTAAATGACTGATTTAATGAGTGCAACATAAAGGAGCTTTTAGGGAGGAGTTATGGGCAGATTAATGGAGTTTTAACGCTCCAAAAACCAACCCAAAAGGCAGGCAGAAACTTTCTGACCGTAAATATTAAGCAATTTGGGTCCAAGAAGATAATATTAGAAGAAGCCCAAAGCCCAAGCCCCACGACCCGAGACCCAAGACCCGGACCGGACGGGCGGCGCGTGGACTTAGCCTCGAACCCAAGCACATCTAGGTCCTCCCTCCTTCAAACACATGGGTTACCCCTTGGGGTCCCAAACCCTTAGCCAATTTTGAGACTTATAAAGAGAACAATTCTTCCTTTTCCCACCGATGTGGTAGATTTGTCCCACACCATATTTTCATGCCTCAAACACCTTACTTCGTGGACCAATATCTCTTTCATTTCTAAACGAAATCTGACGATCCTTGGCCCTACGGTCATCTACTCACTTAGTAGATTATGCACGTGTGAAGAGACAAAGCCTCCACCATGCGGAACCCTAGTGTTTAAGTCATTAAATATGGGTGGACGCACCTCCCCACCAAAGGCAAATTTCCAACAACTTTTAGGCCAATAAAGTACAAAAATAAGCCAAAAGCCAAAAGTTGGGTACTCCCAACTTATGGCTTTTAGCTTATAAGCACTTTTAAAAAGCCTATCCAAACACCCTCTAAATGCACAGACACGTATGATTTCATGATTATTACAAAAATCTCAGGAAACAGGATGCCTTAAATAAAAGGCCATGTTTCATTCCCCACTCTATTTTAGTGATTCAAACCTTGATGTGAGAACAAAAAAATTTAAATTAGCTCCCACAAGCAATTTTTTTGGCTAAATCACCCTTCCATTAACATGTAGCAGCTTAGAGGGACAACCCATTAACTTTTTACCTTGCAAACAGAATTCGTTAAGATTTAAGAACTTCTTTCGGTGGAATATTCCTGCCTAGATTAGCGAGAAAAGTAAATCACTCTATAAAGCAGCAAGACTAATCTCACCTCTTTTCTGTAACTTTTCTTCATCCTTGACATCCTCATCTTCATTGATAACATCTTCCTATCTTCAGATTCAGCATCTTCAGCAGCCTCTCCAATAAAACATGACACTATATGAGGAATTATTTTGTCCAGGATTGTTGAGCTACAAAAGCACAAAATATAACATCATATTCACTCTTCTAATTCAAACAACAGCAACTTATGACATAAGACAAAAACTTAATTTGCTCAAACAAAGATCAAAGTAAAAGTCAATTAGTCCTACAGGACTCCTTCATACAAAGAAGAAATTAGCAACTGACCCATATTACAATCTTGTTCCCTTTAATTCTACATATGTTCAACCTATCAGAAATATATATTTCACATAGTTATATTAGTGTATTTAGCAACAAAATAGAGTTGAAATTGTGGAACCTAAGTACGGTCATCTATATCTTCGTCGTCGGCGTTTTATGGTTAATGGTTCGATGATCATTAGTGTGTTTTTAGTGTAACAATTTCTCTATTTCTGTATGTTATTTGTTTAAGCAGGACTTAAATACTCTGGTGCTCAGTCATATTGTTTGTACTAACTTACCTTTGTTCTCTTATTTGTTAAAAAAATCAACTTGGAAGTAAGTATTAAACTACAACTCACTTTTGAGTTTGTGACCTGTGTATACATCTTTTGATGGCCAACAAACTTATGGAACAAAGGTACTTCGAATTATACCTTGTTACCTTTCTCCATTTATTGGCCATATGGTGATACATACCATCCCACATCATTTTTAAAAAAAAAAAAATATACAAGACTCGACTCTTATTTGCTCTTGTAGAAATGTGAGGTAAGGTTGCGTACAATAGACCCTTGTGGTCCGGACCCCGCGCATAGCGGGAGCTTAGTGCACTGGGATGCCCCTTTTTGACTCTTATTTGCTCTAATATTTTGCCTTGAGCATTTATAGTTTGATGGCCAACATACAATGTAAGAGTCATGTTGCTAATGGAGTGGAGGTTGAAACAATGATGGATTGAATCCTTTATGGCTTATTTCTATGTTAGGATATCATTGTATATCAAATAAAGTCGATGAATGTGTGTAAACATATGCATATTATGTACATTGATAGCGAGGCCTACTAATCGACTTAATTGGACTTATATCAACTTTAGCTATTTCATCAAAGTAGGCAAAAAATAAGAGGGGAACCGTTTGGATGCTTTAGCGGTTCGTAGGCCGAGTGTAACACCATATCTCTACTAACTGAAATAAAACAGAGTATTCTCTTTAATTTTTGAGTTATCTATTTCACACATTGTTGAAGTATACCATCTTCAAATTCTATCTCAAATAAATTGTGATCAATAGATTTATTTGTTGTTTGCCTGATCCTGTGTAATCAGTTCAATGTCAGTCTGCGTAAACTAAACTACATTTTTCTTCCCCCAATAACAGTTACAGCAGGTCTCTTAGAGCAAGTTCTAGTAATAAGGATTGGAAACCTTGGTAGGCGGGTTATGTCTTTAAAATGGGCAAAGATAGAAGTTTGATCACAACATTACAAAGCAAAAAAATTCACTCAAAATTTGAAGTGTCTAATGAACAAAACCAACATGCAGGATAAAAATAAGAACCATATACTTACAAAAATCCCATGTAATAATATATGATATGCATAATTAATCCAGTAAAAATATATCTAATCAAAATATAAAATTAAATTTGGGTTTACCTGCGCTACAATTACATAAACTTCATATCAATTTCTCCTTTAGAAAAGTTTTTTGAGATGTGAAACCTCGTCTCTGTCCTTGCATCTCATTCTATTGCAATTTTTTTTGCTTTCATTTGGGGGGAAATCCCATATGAAGAACAAAGGGAGGAAGCACTAAATTTGAAAAAACAAGTATACTTTTAAGGGATGAGAAAGAATAGAAGCAACATAAGTTGTAAAAGAAGCAAATGAAATCATTCTCAATAAGCTGGAAAGTCAATGCATGTAACAACATTACCTCCGCAAAAACAAAGTGACACGTGTTTGTTAATTAAAGCAATAGGAGTAGCATGTACTACTGTTGTACTTGGTCGTCCTTCCACCCACACTTATTAAAAAGTTAAAAAAAAAAAGGAGGGTAGTTCGTGAGGTTACAATAAATTCTATTTGTATTAATTTTTTTAAATATTATCATATAAGATATAATATCATGTAATTTAAAAAATCTTTATATATTCCTAATATAAATTAGAATATTTGAATTCCAAATATTATCATTATAAGAAATAATATCATATGACAAAAAAAACTCATACAATATTATTCCTTATAAGGAAATTATAATATTTGCGATTCAAATATTTTGGAATATGTACTAAGATATTATCAACACATAATAATAATCTATATCTATATCTAGCCTCCTTTTAATATAATATATATATTATTATTATTATGTGTTGATAATATCATAGTATTTCTTATATGATAATATTTGAATTGCAAATATTTGAACTTTCTATTAAGGATTAATATTGTATGAATAATTTTTTATTATATAATCTTATTTTTATATGGTAATAATTACACTGAAAATATTCTAATGTCCATATAAGGAATGATATTATATAAATATTTTAAAGATTATATGACACTATTTCTTATATGATAATATTTTATTTAATTTTAATATTTTTTTATAAAATTAATAAAAATAGACTTTGTTTTCAAAAAGTTGTATCAATGAGCTTAATTTAATAAATAATAATAGTTTGGATACAAGTGAAGCATATGTGTTGTAGAATTTTGAATGCATAAGTTTCTTTTATCTTTTTCTTTCAGAATTATAAAGATAGCAAGTGGCTTTATGGACTTTCTGCTCTGGTCTATTCTTAAAAGGAAAGAGTCTCCTTTATCCTTCGTCACTCTCTAGTCTCAACTTCAACTACCATCCAATGTCCAATCAAACCTCTCATGTCCTTAAAATTTGGCAAACTCCAACATCTTCAAAAATCACACACATTAAACCAGGATACCATGGACTGGTTTTCATGGCTCTCCAAAACTAGCCTTGACCCTTCTCTTCTTTATGACTATGCTCTTACTTTTTGCTCACAATGAACTTGATCAAGATGACAGAGAATATTTCAATCATGGGTTTCTCCTAAGTATGGTCAAACATAGGCTAGAAATCCTCAAGCTTCCTAGTAAAAACAAGAAAAGAAGCTATCTTTTGGTTTGTTGTAGCTATCAAACAAGCAAAGCAACAGTTTGCTAAGCGCTTGAACACGTGGACTCGTCGATCAGATTCAAGTGCCCTGATGCCTCTGAGAAATTATAGTTCAAGATGGAAAGCATCTATGTTGAAGAGGAACAAGAAGTTAACTGCAGCTAAACAAGAAAGATCAGAAATAATGAAGAGTACTAATGCTACTCCTAATCAAGGAAGGTTGATGATGCTCACCAATGGGAGTTCCAATCTCATGATAGATTCTTCTGATGGCCAACTGTGGCTATTGAAGAGATAAAGTGGGATGCAATGTTTCAAGACTTGAAACCTACCTAAGTTAAATTATCCTCATGTTTTTTCTTCCTCTAGATACCTTTCACTTAGTGTTTTTGGGAATTGTTGGATTATATTTTTCTGAACTAATTGCCTATAAGCAGCAGAATGCAGTGTTTTTAACTCTTACCATACTGAACTTCATATCCAAGATGGCTGTTATGGTGACATACAAATTTCTATTCAAATAATTGTTTCTCAAAAAGCATCATGGTAATTAGACCTTAGCACTGTTGTTTTTCTTTAAGGCAGTTAATAATGCAAAATTTTCAGTAAGTTCACTTTCACAATAATGAGCTGTTTGTTAAAGATTTGCAGTGCAATCTATGGCTCTGTCTCTTCCTCTCATTTATAAGGTGGAAATGGAATCTATAATTGTTACCTTTTTTTGTTGTTTATCGGAAGTCCACTAGTCCGACTAATCCTGATTGGCACCCGATGGGCCAAATTAGGGCAGTAAAGCGCTTCCTACAAAGAAATTATCCATTCCCGCGTTGATTACCCGTTGTTAGCACTGTTAAGCAGCTCTTAGTAAGGATAAAAAGCTAATACTGTACATCACTACATTTTCGGAATCAGCCAATAAGATTACTTAATGAACAGTAGAAAATTGCAGGCAATTCAATGCACTATTTATTTCCTTTATATAGAAGCCTCAAGCTGTCCCCCAAAGATCATTAGAATATCAACATTAGTACATTTTACCGGGACATCAACCATTCTTTCAGACTTTTGGTTTTACCCAGAGGAACATGGGGTTAGCATTTCCTTATCAGTAGGGAAATGCAACAATGATAATAAAAACAGGTAAAACTAATATATATATATATATAGATGCAAAAAGTGACAGCACAAATCAGTGATCAGAAGCCTGGGCTAAACGGAAAGAACCAGCAGCATACAACATCTGGTAAACTGGTCTAATTCTGATGGTCAAGATCATGCTCAAGAATGCGCCAAAGGCAGAAATTCCTGCTAAAACCAGGAACGTGAGCCTAAAGCAATTTGGGCCCAGACAGTGCGATCCTTGTTGCTTTGCTGCCTCTGTGTCATAGACATAACCAGCAAGTAGACCAGAAAACAGAAGTGCTCCTATAGGATTTCCAAGCTGCATGAAGTTGAATATTATGCCAAAATGTTTCAAGCCAAAAAGCTCGGAGGCAGTTGGAATCATTACACCAAACTGAACACCGAAGCAAATCCCTAGCAATGCAGTCGCAGCATAGAGAGTACCACTTAGAGCTGAAGCATAAAGAAGGAATGTTACAATCATGATGATTTGTGTTACCATCATCCAAAATGTCCGTGGTATTGTTTTTGACCTGCAATAGATGTGATAGAAGTGTAAAATTGTTGGTCACAACCAAACCAGACAGCAAACTAGTAATCATCAATTCAAGTCATTCTTGAAGTTAGAATTGCACAATTAAAGTAATGCATTATCACTCATGAGATTGATGAGCTAGCAACCACGAAGATGGATAATTTAAGCAAGTAATGCTATCATTTAAGATACGTCAAAGAAATGAAAACATTTTGAGTTTCTTCTGAAACTGAAAGCATTTTAGTCCCTAGCCCCCAACCAATTGAGCGAGAAACGGAATTTCAGCACACCATCCGGGGGGGGGGGGGGGAGTATGCCAGATAATTACCTCACAAAGTGTTCCGAAACAACACCTGCCCCAAGACGGCCCAAGAAATTGCAAAAGCTGAACAAACTAAGTAATATCGTGGTGTCATTTGCACCAAATGCAACTCCAATTTGTGCTAAATTATTAAGAACAGTTACACCAGAGCCAACACCAAGGAAGTATGCGAGCCACAGAAGCCAGAAGTCAGCTTTAATAACAGCTTCACGAAATTTGAAGTCTTCACCTCTTCTAGGTTTCCTTTTCTTCTTCACTGCACCCTCACCCACAGCCAGCAGCATGTCCACCTCAGAAACATCTTCACCTTCATGAAAGCTACCAAGGTCTGCTTCTGATGAAATTGGAGTTAATAAGGATGCCGTTTGGCTGGAATCGACTTCTTCTTCAGCCAAATTATTTGAGGAACCACCTAATTTTCCCGATCTCTTATGACGAGATGGAAACAACGTCATCTTCAAGGGAATTGCTAGAGGAGACATCAAGAAAATAACCATTACTCCAGTAAGTGTATAGGAGATGGAACTATTTAAAGATAGGGCATTCTTCAAAATTGTTGTAGTCAGAAGATAAACAGCAAGCAAGACACTTGCTGCTTGTGTGAAAAGAAAATGGACATGCTCAGAAGAATCCTCGCTGGAAGCTGGTGTACAAGCCCGGATAAAGTACATCATGGCCAAACAGATGATCGGAATTCCCAATGCTAGAAACAGCAATAACTCCGAAGCTGAATTGTTAAGAACCATAGCAAAGATCTCTGTGAAAACTGCAGCACTCAGGCCAACATAGCCTTTCAGTAGTCCAGCAACAGTGCCTCTACTGAGAGGGAAGTTCCTCATATTGGTGACAAGTACTGCTGTCCCCATCCATGCACTGCTGTTTGTAGCAACTACCAGTGCCAGCCATAGCTGCATTCAATCAGATATCAAAAACACAACCTCAAATTTTGTTATGAACAGTTAACATAGAGCCTCAAACATGGAAAGTATGTCAATGGAAGTCATAACTGAACAATGTAAAAGAAAACAAATCAATGAAGCCAATAGAATAATGCGACCGAAATGATCGAAGTCAGTTTTTGGATAGATGAAATGGTAGAACCAAGACACGAAAGAATAAAAATAGAACTTGAAAAAAAGAATCCCACTTAAGTACACATATAAGTGGGAATGCTGCACAGAAAAAAATTGTCAAATTTATAGTACATATAACATTGAACGCTGGTGATACATAGAGATTGAACCCTTCAAAGCATAACTTGAGAAATATAAGGTGTTTTGAAGGAGATGCTAGATAGATGAGGTAACAAAAGAGCCATGGTGCATAATCTAAGGAAGAGGTGCACCAGTGACAGAACTTCCAGAAGAAAAAGAAAAGTACAACTTATTCAGCTTGTATGCAAATGACCTAACACTATTCTAGAGGAAACCAAGGATAATCCATCTCCAAATAAACTGATTGTTATGGCAATGAAAATAAAAATAAGGGGATAGCAAGAAATTTTCAAATAAAATAGAAAGCATAGGAGAGTTAACAGAAGCATTAACTGCACTTCGCAGATATATTTACTACCTATATTTTTATTCCTATCTACTGCTGCATTTGATTCTTGCACGGAACATGACTAACTAAATATGAGATATAATGTTCAAAGAAAGGTCAGCAGATGCTAATATCCGATGTTTCACTTCATAGTTCTACTCTTGTAGAGTTAGCTTGGCAATTAGAGCAGAAGGCAGGGGGAATTAGTTGGAAGCTCACCAAGAAGGTTAGCGCAAGAACTATTACATCCATTGCAGCATTTGATCATATTGAGGTAAGCACAGATAAAGGAGAAACTATAAAGCAAGATCTAGTATGTGCTACTTTTTCTTTAAACAACTTCTAAATGCAATATTGACCAGATATGATGAATATATGCAATGCCTTCTGTGAAGGTACAGTCAGCTAAAATCTAGAAACCATAATCTCAGGCAAGAAATGAGCCTGTATGATGTTCAGATCTATGCACTCATTCACGGATGTTCAGATCTATGCACTCATTCACGGATGTTAACCTCTTCATTGTTAGAATCTCTAGAGTTCTAAAAGATTACTGAAAAGGTATTAACAATAGCAAAATGACAAGCCTACAAGAAATGGTTGGTATTTCCTCCAATATTTCTCAACTGTCTATTCCAGTCCAAACAATGAAAAAAGATCATTCCAATCCAAAGTCAAAGCTTACTGAACATGAACTCATACAATAGGGATTAACAAAAGAATTCATGTCACATGCATTTACGCAGGTAATTACCCCCCCCCCCCCCACAATCAAAGACACATGGTTTTGGTTTAAAGCTGCAATAGGAAAAGCCAAATGCAGATTCCAGTAATTAAAAATACTTTTTTTTAAGATTTGAGTTAAGATTCCAATGCTCAAAGAAATAAATTTGTGTCTAATCCAATAGCCCATTTATATAAACTGGCTGTCTAATCCCATAACTTAAAACTAGATATAAGGAAAAGTACCATAAATTGAACCTATTAACCCCAGTATCAGCATTAATGATAACTCAGTATTTCTATATCAGAGCAGTAGTTCATAATTCCACAGCTACTATAACCTTTCTCCCACCCTCCCCCAATTTAGAAATGAACAATATGAGGAAGATTAGGCAAGGCAGATAAGAAATTTAACTGAAAAAAGAAAAACACAAAGCACAAGAAATCAAGAAACTCACAACCCAGTAAGGCAAGGAGAGCACAGTCTGGCTGACAGCAAGCCAAAGAACACCATATCCAAAAAAGGAAAGGCAAACACCAACAAGCAAAATAACCCAAGGTGGGAACTTGTTACAAGCTATGCCTGGAAGAATCCCAACATTCTCTCCAATATCATTTGCCACTCCAATAATAGTCAACTGCTGCTGACTAAAACCCAAAACTGATTTCAAAGCAGGGGAATAAAGGGGGAAAGTATAAGCATTACCAGCTGCTATTTGTACCCAAACAGCAGCAGCAAGACCAACCCATGGTGGTCTGCTTCCTTCTTTTACGACAGCCATTCTTGAAACTACAAAATTTGCAATCAAAGTTTCAAAAGATCAATTTTTTTTTGAGTCCCCACTTGGTAAAGGCAATGGTCATTAGTGTAAAGAACAACTTGAAATGGACCAAACAGGGAACTCTGGTAGAGAACAAAACAGTGAGAAGTAACGCGGAAAATTCTATATCAAGAACTACTAGGTGGTCCAGAAGTGGTACCTTTTTACTGAAGTTTGATGGGACAACTTCACAACAAATATCAAACGTCCCTATCTTTTTTCTTTTTTTTAATCCAAGTGGGCTTGCGCCTGACTACGTCCGGGAGGTAATAGCATCGATCCTTCAACACTATTATCAGGTAAATCGCGGGATGTGCTCCGGTGGCCAATTTTTTGGGAGCGTACAACTGATCAATGAGACAAGGTCAAATTCCCCAACATGCAGAGTTTCTTCGTACTTGCGGGGAATCGAACCCACGTTGTCTCATGCCAGAGCGTCTTATAGAGCCAGACTTTGCCATTGGACTATGCTCCGCAGGACCAAACGTCCCTATCTTTGACCCCTCTTAAGTTATGAAGAACACCACGTCTGTAAAGATTTTAGTGGAAAGACCTTCTTCATGCAGTGGCCTAACACACTTTACTCCAAAATTGGTGTCATTTTAATTGACGTACTTGACCGGACATATATCGGTTTATATTGGTTTTGTATTCGAAAAATATGTATCGAATAAAAATTGGTTTTATAAAAAAAACCTAATCCAACTTTTTTAAGAAAAAAACGATATGTTCAGTTTATATCGCCGAACGTATCGGATTATATCGGTTTTTTTTAGTGGGCCGGGTCAAGGAATTTTTTATTTTAAAAAAATTGAATTTTCAAAACTGAAATTGGCATTCACCCCTACATTACCACGAATTTTTGACGTTAAAATGTATTATATATCTTGAGATCTTGACTAAAGAAAAAGAAAATTAGAAATCGATTTGGGGAAAAACACAAATTGATTGGGAAAACGGACGTTTTTCTAAAAATTGATTGTGTTGTTTGACAGGCCCCGTCTCGAAAAAATACGCAAAATAAAAAAATCGGGTAAAACGGACATCCGAGCGCAAAGTTATGACCATTTAAAGTTTCACCAATTTACAACTACTTTCCCTCCTTACATTTTATGTCAATGCTTCCGTGATATGTTAATCAAGTTCATGCCGCATTCGACTTCCATAAAAGCTTCATAGATTGGCTTCAATGACTATGATTCAAGAGATAGTAGTAGCCTAAAATAAAAAATAAGAATAATTATATATTTAATTTGGTTTTTTCGGTTCAGTTCGTATCCAAAATTAAAAACCGAACCGAATCACTAAATCCTGATTCGATTTTTCAAAAAATCAGTTTTTTTAAATAAAAAAAACCGAATAAAAACCGAACCGAACAGCCGGTTCAGTTCGGTTTTTTCGGTTCTCCAGGTTTTTTGCCCACCCCTAGTACTTGACCAAACATTTTATTAATATGTCATACTATTGGAAAAAATTACTCTGCCCGTACCAATTTATATAATATAGTTTGACTTGACACTGAGTTTAAGAATTAAAGGGAGACTTTTGAATCGTGTGATCTAAAATAAGACAAATATATTTATATGGTTATAGATCATCTCGTTAAGGTAAAAAGTAAAGTTTAAAGTTAAATTGTTACAAAATAAAGAAATGTGTCATTCTTTTTTGGATTGACTAAAAAAAAAGTATGTCATATATATGTATATTATATTGTTTGAAAAATTATATAGTATTACAAAATAAAACTCAGTTAAGATGAAAATGAAACTTTATTGAGTGTGAGATCTTAATAGCTCAGTTGGTTGACTACAAACTTCACTTGATGATGAGGGTTAGATTTCCACCTCGTAATATCTTCCATTTCCCCTATGTAATTAAAAAATTAAAAGAAGGAAACTTTATTGAGCAGGCGTGGACATAGATTTGCTTGAAATTTGACAAAGAAAGCATTTGAAAAACGCATATTCAAAAACTAACCTAAAAATCATTCCACTGTATAACATAATGTTTTGAGATTTTTTTTTGGGAAAAAAAGAAAAAAGTTTCTATGTCCAAATGGCTCCTAAAACTTCACAATCTCAAATTCAAATTCTGGAATTAGCTCGGTGTGATTTATATTACTATGATGAGAGTCTTAGCTTTGTGATTTTATGTTGCAAAACAAAGTCGTGTGACTATTACCTAACAACATCAATGTATCCGATTTGAGCAGTCAAAGTTAAGTTCTCTTGCTCTAATTTTCTTAATAACAACTCTCTAATTTTTTTTATCTTACAGTCAATGTTCCAGTTATTGATTATGGTAAGGAATCTATCACCATTAGCACTCAAACAGAGCACAAAATATCAGATTCACCCCATACTCTAATTAAATTAAACTTTATTATTCGTTGTCACATGAGGAGTGAAAAGCTTCAACAGTGTGTTCTATAAGGGACTATAGTTGCAATTAGCCCTGGGGAAATGGACTGTAGCAAACTGCATCTTAGCTATTCATGTTATACAAAACACCAGCTTGTCTTTTTGATATTAAAAGGATTTGATGGACCATTATGTTGAAAATATAATTAAATATTAAAAGTGTTTTATCTTCGGATGGTCACACACTTCAATACATTGATCAATGACTCTTTTTCCTTCTTGTTATCAAAGATTTGATGGTGCCATTTTGCCCTTAATCACTTGATGTCACATTTGGGCTGAAGCCCAAAATTATACCTATTCAAATATGGGTACTTTAATTGAAATATGAAGTATTGGTCCATTTTGTCACACCACTATGAAATAAAATACTGTGTGTGTATTTTTCTGTAAAGTGGTTGAGCATTTAATTTAAAGTTTAAACTCTGAACTATGAAAAAATCATTATGCCTTCGAATTTGAAAAAAAAAATGTTTACATGTCTTTATCACTACTCTTACGTTTAATTTTGTTGGGAGCCCTCCAAGAAGCAAATGAGATGACTTGTTTAATTTGAAGTCTTTTCTCCAAAATATAAGGAGTACATTGTATATATAATTTTAAAATTATTTATATATTTTAAATAGTATTTTGTGTGTTTGTATGCTAGATTTCTTTCTTTTTTGTGTATTTACTTTTTATTATATTTTGATTTCTTTTGTCTTGAGTTAAGGCTCTCTCGGAAACAGCCGCTCTACCTATCAAGGTATAAGTAAAGTCTACGTACACTCTACCCTTCCCAAACCCCACGTTGTGGAATTTCACTGGGTATGTTGTTGTATATTTTGATTTCTTTTAGTAAAAGTTTCAACTTTGAAACTGCAGCTTCAATTGGAGCAAAAGATGCTGCCAATAAAAAAGAAGACAATTCCGTGCATAAAATATTTCGCGTTAACAGGGTTCAAGGAAGGATCACACTCCAAGCGGTATGATGTAGAAAGTTTATCCTAATGAACATTAATGGTTGCTTTCACGACTCGAATCCTTAACATATAGATTAGAAGAAGAAAAAACATTAGCGTTGCTCCGCTTCAAAAAGATGCTGCCAATGAGAATTGTAATTTTAAATGGTCCCGTTTAGTTGAAGACCATTTGAACAATGAATAATAGGTATAATTCATCCCAAAATATCTAATATCATGTGTTAGGTCCGGGTATGTTATGGAACAATAAAAATAAATTGGAAATAAACTAACTTGAATGTCAATTTAGTTTCCGAATGTCGGCGATAATGTCGTCCGGCACTAGTGACAATACTTTAGTAAAACATAAAACTTTAAAGAGCAATGCAGTCGAAATTTAAAGAACACAAAGATTTAATATTTACATAGGTTATATATATTATATAACTTATGACGGTCAGTGACCGAAAATATTGTATATTTTTATTATATACAAAAATTACAAATTCCTTTCTTTACAATTTTACAAGTTGAAATGAAAAGAATTAAATGTTGAAGTGGCAGATGACTTCTGCCTGAAAAATCTACCTAAATAGACATAGACAACTTCTCATTACAATTGCTCAATACAAAGCTAATTTAGAATCTAAACTGCAATTATAATGTTGGACAGAATGTTGTCGACACGCTCAGGAAACACTTGTGATCCAGTTTTCTGAGATTAATTCTCAAGAGCTCTCTTGATATTTTTGCAATCTGTTTCTAGATATCGATTCACTCTTGTAGCCTCTCTATTTATAGTAGAGAATCTTCCTTGAAAAGCTCATCGATTGGTTGAGTAGGTTGAGGAAAATGTGGGCAGCTGGTGTGTTTGTTGGAGAAGTTCATGGAGTCGAAATCTCAACAACTTTGACTTGTTCTTCACTCAACTTCTTCCCTAAAGCTTTGATTCTTTCTCCCACGTTTTACACAGCTCTTAATTCACATGCCCAAGTCATTTTTACCACTCAGTAAAATTATTACTGCTTAACGTGAAGTAAAACAAAACTGTTATAAAAAAATATTGGTCTGAATATTGTGACATTTATCCCAATATTTTTGACAATCAATAACAATACTTCAGAAAATATATTGAGTCAAATGTTACGACACCAAATCCAACATTATCATCATGAATATTAAAGCAATAACCAGGAACAATGTATTAAGGAGGCTATCAATTCTTGTACAAGCTCCATCAAACACGGCTGCCCATCCACGTGCTTCCTCAGATTTTATTAATCTCAATCATACTAACTTGCCATGGAAAAAAAACTTGTTAAAAGCTACCATTTGGAGTGGCAGTTGAAATAATCATTATAGTCTCTTAATTTTAGGCTTGCCAACGCTGTCTTCGTTGTAATCTGTTCAATCGAAATAAAAGAAGGGGTCCAACTCACCCCACTTGATGCTTTTTGGGAATCATTTTGATAAAAAAGTTTACAAGTTAAGAAACTTTAGGTGAAAAAACCTTGTACAGAATTTTATTTATATAATGATACATTTTTGTTTTCACAATGTGTCAAAATGACACATTTTTTTATTTAATAATAATTTAAATATAAATTTTATTTTTTATATTTAACGAGATAATTTATAATTACGCAAATATTTTAATTTATTTTAGATTAAAAAATTCAAAAAATCTCCATTTATTTCTTAAACTATATCAAATCAAACTACATCATATAAATTGAAATATGAAACGAATAGAGTAATTATTTTTTCTGTTATAATTTATATACATTTCTTTATTTGATAACAATTTAATTTTATATTTTACTTTTTACGCTTAACGAAATGATTTATAATTACAAAATATTTTTAACTTATTTTCAATTACAAAATTAAAAAATCTTCATTTTTTTTTAAAACTTTCTATCAAATCAAATTAATCACCGGGATTGAAACCGGGGGAGTATTAGTCAAGAACATAGCAAAAGAAAATTAACCAACAAGGATCCCCTTAGGAATAGTAAATTGAATTTAAAGCAATTTAAATTTCTTTTCCCCACCGAATCACTTCTCTTTTTCTTTTGGCAAAGTCTTTGAAATCTTCTACTCTTTAGCGGGAAATTTCACTTTTTCATTCACTTCGTAGGGCCTTTTTTGGGGTTTAAATTGGCTGGTTACATTTACCGACAGTAAAAGTAAATTGTACTAGTAGTAGTAATTTTTACTTTCTAGAAGTTAACATTTTCATTTTTTTACTTGGTCCATCTGTACTTTTGAGTCATTGATCAATTCGCCAAGAAGTCACTGTCATGATCCGCAGGCCAAATTCCAAAATTTAAATCAAACCTGTAAAAGAATGCCCTGAAGTACAATATGTTAGCATCAATAGTTGTGATTGGCACATAAAATTAAAGATGCCAAATAATGAACAAACAACCAACCAACAAAAAATAATCACCTCCAAATAGGTAAACAAAACGCATCAAATCTTTGCAGTTGCACCGAATTTAGGTTCTAATTGAGTACCATCCACTGCAAGTAAAAAAAATGCATCAAAAGGAAAAAATTCAGATTAATTTTGACGTAGGTTCAATTAATTGAAATCTGATGCTATTTTAAATCTTAGATTATACTCCATATTGTGATATATTGAAAACTGTATATATGACATGCTGTAGTCTTTTTTTCCCGACTCTACAAAAAAAAAATACAAAATTTTTGGGAGGCATAAGCCTTTCCCCGAGTCAACCAGTGCTGACTCACTGAGTTGATCCCACTCGCAACTGTACATCAAAACGATTCACAAAATCCTCATAAATCTTCAGCCTTGGACATGACGGAGAGCCGGCTAGGTCTTGGCTGAAAATCGTCTCTTCGCCGGAGATGATGAGACGACGGACGGATCAAAGCGGCGAGCGCTCGTTTCACCAGTTCACCTTCAACAGTTCCGATCCGGACAAGTGAGTTCGTCATGGCCGATCTACGCATGTTGAGATGATAGCTCGATCTATACGACGACGAATCGGAATGTCCTCGATTATTCTGGCTCATATTTTTGTGAAGACTGCAACGGAATGAACCTGGATGTGTTGTTGGCGAGCACATACATGTTTTCTTCTGATTAGACGCCAATGGCCTGCTGTTCTGCTTCTGTTGATGTGAAATCGAACGGCCGGCGGAGGTGGAAAATCGTACGTTCGGCGATGGGGAAACGGATCGGCGAAGATTGACTCGGGTTGGGGATGTGGATCGGGTCATGAAATCGGAGCTGGAGAAGCTAGATGAGGACATTGAATAGGAGCAGAACCGACCCGAAGGTGAAGTGGATCGTTGAAAGTGGTGATGAAAACTTGAACCGTTAGTTTTGCTTCTAGAAGATGAAGTGTCCATTAAAAGGAATTTTGATAGGGGAAAAAAAAGGAATAATTGAAGTGCCGTTTTGCTCTCTATTTCGGCAAACCTAAGAATAGCTTCGGCGACGATTATATAGGAGAATAGAATGGATGGCAAGATTGTAATTTGATGGGATTTAAGGGATAGTAAGGACAACTGGCATAGAGTAGGGTTTTCCAATGGGTCAAAACTGTAAATCACGCAAAAAGCTATGGGCTATGGGCTCTTCGATGGCAACGCTCATGAGTAACCCACGCGATAAAACAGCAGCGATGATAACGCGCTATTAATATTTAATAGTGGGCTTATGCCTTTATGGTGAACGTTACAACAAATGGGGCTGGGCTTAGGAAAAGAGTTGGGCGCCGAATGTGGGGCCATTTATCTGTAAGATTTAAAATCTGATTGACACGTACCTCTATGCCTTTGTTGCTGTCCCCAAATCAATGGAGGGAACTACAAGAATATCCAACTGTTTGTCTTGACTTCTGAACTGACGATACTGTCCCTTATGTCGGGCAGCTATTTACTCTTTAAACCCATGGTGTTGAGTTTTTTTTAAGGAATAATTACGGGAAAATGCTATCCAGGTGTCAATAAATCAAATTTTAATTGTGTTTGGAGCTCTCAAGCAGTAGTTTTTAGAGTATTGATTTTGTAAATTTTTAGTTCTGAGCAAAAGATTAGAAAGGTTACTCGTTATTGTTAAATAAAATTGAAGAGGTGAGTTTGATCTACCAATATGATTTTGCAATAAATTTAAAATGAATGTTGTCTATACCGGTTGTATACAAAATTTGAAATTATTTTTATAAGAAAAATTGCAACTAAAAATTGGAGAAAAAGTTTGTCATTGTAGCTAACAACACTTATAAACTATCAAGGTTTACAATATTAAACACTTTTATATAAGCTATATAGAATGTTTTATAAGAATATAAATAATGTGTAATAATTTATAAGTGTGTGCAAATATTTAAATATTGATTACGCATGTAAATTGAAAAATGTGACTATATGGATGCAATGTATTGTGTTAAGCTGTATATCTTTTAGAATTCTCCTTATTTATTTGGTTTTCAACTATTGTCATTGACAAACTATGAGGTCCATACATAATGTGTTATACATTATGTCCAAAAAGATGTTGCATTTTTAATCAAACAATACTAGCTAGTTAAAAAAAATTGAGGTAAAAAAGTTACATTTGATTTTCTAAATAATAATAGTGAACAATTCAATTAATAACGAAGAGATTGAGACGTTTTTCTTTCCCACACGAAGCGATTGTGATTGAAAAAGTTGAGCAAATATAAAATTTGAATCTGCTGTGGTTATGCACCAAAAAAAATAATTATTGTGGTTGAAGTGCTAGGTACCGTTTGGACAAACGGCTGGAATTATTTTTCTTAGTAGTCGTTTGGACATGCATTCGATTTCTCTTTTGATTTCATTTTATGGGATGAAATTCCAAATCATTCAAAAATATATGATTTCAAATCATGATTTTACAATTTTTAAATGTAAAAATTGACACATAAGTTTATATTTTATAAAAAAAGATTCATAAGTTGGTAGATATATTTACCAATCATGTTTACCAACCATTTATATTAAGTATTAAAAGATCTACAAGTTGGTAACATATTTATAATAAATTTACTCTTGCTAACCATCTGAATTTATATTAAAGATTAGTTACACTACAACTCATGTTCATTTTTCTATTTTATTGAACTAAAGTTTGATCCATTGATGTTTTATTTTTAGAAATGTCTTCTAGTAGCGTATTAATTTTGTTATGAATTATGATTTGTCATTTGATAAGATTATATAAGAATTGGGAAAATTTTAATAATTTTTATAATTTATTAAATTTATATATATAAAAAATATAATTTAAAAATTTTAAATTTAATGTTCAAATAATTTTAATTTTAAATTATCATGATTTCAATATAGTATCCAAACTGTTGTTTAAAGTGAAAATCACTGGTAACGATAAACGTGTGAATCCGTTTGTGGAGTGGGTCCAATGGTGCCACCTACATGGCAATGTTGTGTGCTATGTGACTTCATCGACTTTGAGAGCCAAATTCATCAACTATAAAATTGTTTCCGCGTATATTTTATAATTAAACTTTCTCTTTTGTACTTTTCGTTTTATTTATATAAATAAAATATGTATGTCGACACTATTGATGTTATGTGCAAATAGATTAGTGATTATGTTAAGAAAATTGTTGAAGCATTCTCTATTTAAAATTTTATATATATACAGCTTAAATTAATAATTTGGTTTCCCTTTATATAGAAAAGATTAAAACAAATATTAATGCTAGTGTCAAGACTCAAATTAAATATGTTTCTTTTGAATAATTTTTTAGAGATGATTAAGAAAAATGTGCATTTCAAACTTCACTATAGAATTATGGCGCGTCAAACAAAGGCTAACACTAAAAAATGTATATGCTATAAAGAACTAAAAGTAAAAATAGATTATTTGATTACTTGTTGTCAAGTTTATGTCATCCTCTTGGAGCAATAATTAAATATGGTAAGTATTTGTTGGAAATTAACATGCCACTATCACACACATTTGGAGGAAAGTGAACCAACCTGCAATTTTTTTGGAGAATTGAAAGTCACAAACACGAATTTTTTTAAATAATTTAGAGAATGCATTAAATAAAAATTATTCTCCTAACAAACTTGAGCCGTACGACTTATAAAAGATTTGAAGAATTTCATTTAATCAAACTTCCAATGTTGCAAATATATATATATATATATATATATATATATATATATATATGTCAACATCTCTCACAACTCATTTGATTGGTGGAAGCTCTAAAAAATGTTGTTCGAGAAGTGTTTTAGAATTAAAAGCAACCACGGTTTATTTTGAATTGGAATTCAGTTAGCAAAAGTCAAACCAAAGTGTTTTGAAAAAAATTAAAAGCAATTAAACGAAAATTTTATTCCAAATTTTTATTCTCATAAATTGCTTGGAAACATTCAACTCAAACCTATACTGTTATTCCAATTTGTGTTTTTTCTTTAAACTACTTCATATAAAATATTAAACAGAAATAAAAAGCAAAGGTCTAGAACCAAAATTTAACATTATAAGCCTCCTTGGTGTTGGTGACATGTGCTACTCACGTGACATGTTTAAGATCACAATATTTAAAAATTATTTTAATATTATATATAAGATTTAAAAGTATTTTTTACTTTCTAAAATATTATGTGCAAGTTAAATTAAAACCCATAAAATTATATATGTAGAAAATACTATTTATTTATTATTTCTTTAGAGCACTTTTTTGTTTGATATGTTTTCTTACATGTGTAATACTTGTTGCAGTACTCTATCTTATTACAAAACTGTTAACTTGGGTAATTTTGATCATTTTAGTTGGTTAAGGAGTCCAATGATTGATGCTTCCAAGCTATCCTTCATTATGATTTTGTATACGGTACCGTTGAATTATTTAGCGCATTTGTGTTCTCATTTTCGCAATATATGACGACATTAAGAAACAAGTCCATTCTTTTTTTTCACCTTACCCTTCTGCTTTGTAAGCTGGATTTATCTTATATAGATTCCCGTGTAATTTAGTCTATTATTATTGCTTGCTTTGATATTTTTTCAGATTCTCAATTCTACTAATTAGAGTAGTTTCCTTTAACTAATTTAAAATGACAACTTGGTGTATTAAGCTTTCGCTATACGCGGGGTCGGAGGAAGGGCCGGACTACAATGATCTATTATACGCATACTTACCCTACATTTCTGCAAGAGGCTAATTCCACGGTTCGAAACCTGATCACGTGGCAGTAACTTTACCAGTTATACCAAAGTTCCCTTCTACCTTTAAATAATATAATCATATAAAAAAAACTACAATCTCAACGTGAAGAAACGAAAGGGCCAGTTACACATTTGGTCGGTCAGCCATAAATAATTACATTCGCTTGCTATATATATATATATATATATATTATTTTGTATCAAATATGTATTTTTATGTATATCATACATTAATATAAATTTATTGACTATTATTTTGGTG
Source organism: Anisodus acutangulus (assembly GCA_029783415.1). NCBI lineage: Eukaryota > Viridiplantae > Streptophyta > Magnoliopsida > Solanales > Solanaceae > Anisodus > Anisodus acutangulus. The sequence goes on from CM056497.1 coordinate 6,560,258, forward strand.
AACAGTTATTTATGTCTCTCAAATTAAACCTAAAATTAGTATTGTGATTTGCAGGATATATGTTTTTATAGTTATTTATGTCTCTCCTTAACTTTGGATAAAACCTTCCAAATCTTTTTCCTAAATTATCCTGAATACTAGCTAGTGGTTGTGGGGTACACTATAAAGTGCTCATTTTTATTCATATTTAGGCTTATCCAATATTTCTCTTTATGATGTGGGGTTGGATTTCAAGCACTACCACTGCAACTTACATTTAACAATTTTCCTTGAATTTAGGCTTTAGGTGTAGGGGACACCATACTATCTAGAATTGGACATATTTGTTGGTAATTCCCAAACAAGCATAAATGATTTCAGAGATGGGAGACCTAAGAGTGACCAATGACTACCCATGTCTTCTTAACCTGCTAGCTTCATAATTCAAGTTTATACTTACTTTACTACCATGCATGAGCTAAGTCCCAAATAATATAAAGTGTTTTACCAGTAGCTACCAAAAGGGAGGAAAATAACAGAAAAACGAGGCTATACATGACTGCTTCCTCCTTGGTTACTATATATCTTATTTTTCATTTCTTTGATTTGGTGTGTTTGGCACAAAGAAAAAAATATATTTCTGAAAGAGAATAATCTCTTGATTATTTTCATTAATGAAGAGGTATATATATAAATATATAATATGTAAATATGAAAAATAAATCTACCTTTTTTCTAATACAAGACTAATATTTTTTTCTACTATAATACTAATACCATAATTATACTTGTACATGAATTCTACAAATATGGTATATTAATTAATGACTTTCCGTCCCAGTGGTATACCGTGTATACCACTTTCTATCACATCCCCGCAGTCATAACGGGCGGTTGTCATACGTTGAGATTGTCCCTAAAATCTTCAAACAGAACCAAAGGAAGACCCTTAATAAAGATGTCAGCAATTTTGTACTGTGAAGGGACATGCAAGACACGTACTTGTCCACGAGCTACCTTTTCGCGAACAAAGTGAATATCCATCTCGATATGTTTAGTGCGCTAATGTTGAACAGGATTCTCAGAGAGATAGATTGCACTAACATTATCACAATAGACCAAGGTAGCTTTCTGAATAGAAAAGTATAGCTCTAATAGAATATTACACAGCCAACATGACTCAGACACCACATTGGCTACCCCTCGATACTCGGCCTCCGCACTCGATCGCGATAACGTAGCCTGACGTTTTGCCGACCAAGAGACCAAGTTATCACCAAGAAACATACAATAACCAGAGGTCTAACGCCTGGTATCTGGACATTCACCAAATCAGCACCTGTAGAAGACACGAGAGTAGAGACAAAGGATGGATATAAATGTAAATCATAATCAAGTGTGCCATGTATGTATCGTATACTGCGTTTGAGCGCGTGCATATGCTCAACCCTCAGATCATGCATAAATAAATACACCGCTGGACTGCATGAGTAATATCGGGTCTCATGAAAGTAAGATACTGAAAAGCCCCTGCAAAACTGCGATAGTGGGTGGGATCCTCGTATGGTGTGCCAGAAGTAGCACTCAGCTTTGATTTGGTATCAACCGGAGTAGAAGAGGACTTACAGGATGACATGTAAGCTCTCTCAATAATCTCACCTACATACTTCCTATGTGATAAAAATAGACCATCGGCATGACCTGTGACTGCTATACCCAAAAAAATAACTCAAGGGCCCCAAGTCTTTCATAGCGAATTCGGAACTGAGAAAAGAAATGACAGACTTGCGCAGTTTATCAGAAGAGGCAGTCGAATATAATGTCATCCACATATAACAAAATGTATTCCAGAGAAGTACCACGATGAAAGATAAACAGAGAATGATCAGACATGCTATGAGAAAACCCAATAGTAGACACATAATATGCAAACCTCTTATACCAAGACCGTGGAGCATGCTTAAGCCCATACAAAGACTTCTTGAGCAAACATACATGATTAGGATGACCGGGGTCCCTGAAACCCAATGGCTGATACATGTATATTGTCTCCTTGAGATCACCATGTAAGAAAATATTTTTCACATCTAACTTATGAATGGGCCACGCTTTCGAGAGAGCTAGACTGAGAACAATGCGAATGGTAGCCGGTTTAACCACCGGACTAAACGTCTCTCCACAATTCACGCCAACCTGTTGAGTTTTACCATCACATATAAGACAGATATTATGCCTCTCAAAAGAACCATCAGAAGTTTCTTTATGAGCAAAAATTCACATAGAACGAATAATATTAACACCATGTGGACGGGGCACCAACTCCCATATCTTATTTTCAATAAAAGCATTATATTTGTCATCCATGACCATTTTCCAATTTGGGTCATGAAGGGCAGACACAAAGTTACGGGGCAGGGGTGATTTAGTGACATTAACATTGAGATTAAAATGTCGTTTGGGTTTAAAAATACCTCGTTGGCTACGAGTAATGGGCCATTGACTCGAAATAGATGGGGACGAGTTTTGGGGAGGTGGCGAGTCTATTTGGGACTGGCCAGCAAGCAGTGCGCCTGCTGGCCCAATAACTGGACGTGGACTCGGGACAGACTAGACTGGACTAGGGAGAAAATTTATTGGGCCAGCAGGCAGTAGGCCTGCTGGCCGAGAACTTGAGGCAGAAAGTGGACTGAGATTGGAAATGGGCCGAGACTCGAGTACAGTACCGAGACTGGGACTGGGCCAAGACTCATGAACAATATTATGATCATTTGGGCCAGCAGGCAGTGGGCCTGCTGGCAGATTCAGAGCACGGGAGTGTTGGGCCCATTGATAGATGATATAAGGTGATGGCCCATCATCTAAAAATTTTTAGGAACTAGACACAGAATTATACAATTTAGAAAACAGGAATTGGGTTTCATAAAATATAACATAGCGACTAATTATGATTTTATTCGAATATAAATCACAATATTTATAACCACGATGATTAGACGGATAACCCAAATACACACAAGCGGTAGAACGGGCTTGAAGTTTGTTAATTGTAGTGGACGAAAAAAGTGGATAACACACACCCTAAGATGAGAATACGATGGGTCTTTATTATAAAGAATTTTTAGGGGTGATTGATATGTTAAATCTTTGCTAGAAAGTATGTTAAGGAGGTAAGTAGCAATTTGTAACGCATGATGCCAAAAAGACAGAGGTAATGAAGCATGGGCTAGTAAGGTTCAGACAATATTATTAATGGTACAAATTTTTTTCGGCCTTCCCATTTTGTGAGGACGTATGAGGACAAGAAAATCGAAAATATATGCCATTAGTGTCACAAAAATCTCAAAACGACCCATTATCATATTCCCTTCCATTATTACATTGAATGTTTTTAATTTCTAGTTCAAATTGGTTACGGATGAATGCTCTAAATTTTAAGAAGGTTGAAAAAACTTGAGACTTTTTAGATAAGTGAAAGGTCCACAAAAATTAGAATAATCATCCAAGAATAAAACATAATAACGATGGCCCAAAGAACTTAAAATGTGAGATGTCCATAAATCACTATGAATAATATCAAAAGGTATCAATGTACTAGTAGTAGAGGCTACAAAAGGTAATCTAACATGTTTTCCTAATGGACAAGAATGACAAATAGGAGTACTACGTGTACTCTTACAATCAATAAAATTATTATTTTGAAGAGACGAAATAATAGACGACCCCGGATGACCCAAACGTGCATGCCACAAAGAAGGAGCAAGAGCGGCAAACGTTGAAGGTGGCTTGACTCGTGGAAATGGTGGTGGTGGTGATTGGATAAAGCTCTCTCCTACTATTACATCTCATTAGAGGTATCCTCGTCTTGAAATCCTTCACAGAAAATCCAAAAGGGTAAAAATTAATAGAAACTCAATTATCAGTTGTGAATTTTCGGACAAACACAATTTTTTTAATTAAGTGAGGGGCATGAAGAACATTTTTTAAGATTAGAGGTGGATGCGAGGGAGACAAATTTGTGTGACCATAACCACGAATTGGAATTGAATGACCATTATCAATAATGATACCACGATTGTTGCTCAAATTAAAATAAGACGAGAGATTACCTGGTGCGGATGTCATGTGAGAAGTGGCACCGGTGTCCATATACCAATTTACGTATGGGGACTTAATCCAAGTGTATGCACCGCGGCCTCGATATCCATGGGTGTCAGAATTGTTGTTGGGCCTACAATCGCGAATGCCTACTGAAGTCGAGGCCCAAGCAGGCCAGCCTGCTGCCAAGGTCCAGCAGCTAGTTGTTTGGACTGAAACTTCTACGAATTAGGCCTCTGCTGGCTGGCCCAATTCGCTGGGTAAATTGCTGGGACTGGAAAGGGGTAATTGGATCATTTGGGCCACTGCCAGGCCTAACCTGTGGTTGCCCCTGCCGGCTGCCACCTTGACCATAGCTGTAGCCACTGTTGCCGTTGCGGCTGCCACCTTTTCAGCTGTAGTTCCTATGTTGACCCCGTTTTCCACCCCAATTGTTCCGATTTGAAGTGGAATTAGCCGAAAATGATGGAGAGTAGGAATTTTGTTTGCGAGGCCGCCATCATGGAGGAATTTGCTCCAGTTGTGGCCTTTTTAGTGAATCCCGCCTCTTCAAGGGTTAGCATAGACAGGGCTTGGTAAAATGGAGGTAGAGGGCTGCTTTGACGAAGAAGAGTTCCAACACCATTATAGGCCTCGGATAGGCCTGCAACCATCTGAAGAACAAGACAAGCATTCGTGACGGGCGCACCAACATTCTTGAGTTGATCCGTCAATTCCTTAAGCCTTTTACAATAAGCTGAGAAATTAAAAAAATCATCCATATTGACATGAGAGAATTCCTGCTCAAGAGTGATGACACAATTTTTTTTGTTATCTTGAAATATATCACGCATACTATTTCAAGTTTCCATCGTCGTGACGTCAGGTTCAATAATCGTTTGTAAAAGGTCCGTAGAAATAGTGGAATATATCCACTGGAGTACGGTAGCATCAAGAGTCGTCCATAACACATGGTCATCATCGGCGGTAGGCACCTTCTCCTTGCCTGTATCCGCGGGGATGATGTGATGAAGGACTTGATGCGAGCGTGCATGAACTTAAAATAATTTCGCCCACGTCGCGTATTGGACGTTTTCCATCTCAAGAACAATAGGGACGTGGTTCTTGATGTTGGAGACCGTAAGGGCATGATGAAACATGTTCTTTGAGGTAGGTATAATGAAAGAACATGAGGAGAATTAGAGATTTGGTAAAAAATTGGGAAGAAAAAGAAGGGTTGGCCGACGGCCAGGTCTCGGTTTTCGAGAAAAGAGCTGCGGAATTGTGGGTTGGAGAAGGAAAATAGTTGCCCTAGACTTTTGATACCATGAAAGAGAATAATTCATTGATTATTTTCATTAATGAAAAGGTATATATACAAATATACAATATGTAAATACGAAAAATAAATCTACATTTTCCTAATACAAGACTAATACATTTTTCTACGATAATACTAATATCATAATTACACTTGTACAAGAATTCTACAAATATGGTATATTAATTAATGACTTTCGGTCCAAGTGATATATTGTGTATACCAATTCTATCAATTTCATTGTGAAAATAAGTGATTTTTAAAATTTGGTAGGACTACTTTATATTTAATTAGAAATATTATCAAAATACTTATATCTAATCTAGGCAAATATATAGAGATGGGTGGGGTGGGGTCGAAGGTTGAGTATTGATGTGGGAGGAGACGATCAACGTCGAATGCAACTTATATAACTTGATTTTCTACTCTCATTACAAAAGTCAATTATAAGAAAAGTTAAAACATATATATTTTCCTCCGTATCACACACACATTTTGTGGTATATTCAATAAAAAATGCACGATTTTCCCTTTAAACGGGTCGGTCTTTAATTTTGTGCTTTAGCAATCAAATATATATCTACCGGGCATATTTTTTTAAGAATAAAAGTCATACGAGGCATAATTTATGAGATATTATAATGCAAAAAGATAAATTTATGCCTCACAAATAAATTGTTTGTTACTAGGACAAAAATTATAGACAAGAACAAAATAGGGTCATAAGTGCCAATGACCTGTTACATTGTTTTCCTTGTAATCAATGCCACAGGCCCACATACTGGCTTCTTCTCACATGCTTGTCCTCTTCTGCCCATGGTTTTTAGTTTCTCGTGTGCTAAGTAGTTAGGAGGCCCTAATCGCCTTACTACTCCTTTTTTAAATTCTTTTGGCATCTTATTTGTGAAGGTAATTAAGTACACCTGAAAACGAAAAGCAATTTGATAAATAACAATGCAGTGAAAAAAGATTGATGGGTAGGAGCTACGGTATAAATTATGTTGATTTAATAAAAGAGAAGCTTCTATTATCTAAAGGTGATTTAAAATTTATTTTAGATCATACATTTAAATTTCAAGCGTGACATTTTTATATTTCTTTTGAATTTTTCTGTCAAAACTCTTGATTGTGCCACTGAATTAGAGTCAATTGCCACTGAATCAGAGTCAACTTATAAGATAGATGATGGGAAAAGAAAGACTATGGTTCCCAAATCCACAAGTTGATTGATTTTAATTTTTAACCAAGTGTGTTAATAGCGATCCTTAATTTCATATATTCGTAAATACTTAATTTCTCTCTTAGTGTTACGAACTCTTGTGTAGTAATTGACGGAGAGAGTAATCACTTGACTCAACTTTTCATGCTTCACTATATATCTCAAGTCTATAATATGTAAAAAAAATAATAGGAAACAAATGTAACAATTTGAACTGTCTGCCTCAGCAATCATCATCACCATCAAGAGCAATGAAAACCACCATGCATGTTAACTAATTTGATTTATCTTGAAAATTCACAAAAAAAAAAATAAAAAAATGCAGAGCTAAGGGAAAATGTCTAAAATACACCCTAATCTTTGTCCGAATTTGATATAACACACCTAACTTTTAAGGTGGTTCTATTACCCCTGAATATATTTTTAAAGCATTTCTTTGACATTTATATGGAAAAATAGAATCAAAATCCAATGAGACACAAGTGAAGACTTGATTACGAAAAATACAGTGATTCACAAAATCAAATTCCAAGAGAATCAACTGTTTTCTCCATGAAAAAAATTAAGAGAGTATGAGAGAATTCTAATTCTTTATTTTGTTCGAAGAGTGAAATGACCTGAAAATGACCGGATTCCTTTGTTTATGGCCTTTTGTTTAGCACGCGTTTGAATTGTTATTCAGCTCACTCGATAAATACCAAAGAATTTCCTTAAAAATATATTCAGGGGTATAATAGAATCCCGTAAAGATTAGGTGTGTTACAGTGAATCCGGATAAAAGTTGGGATGTATTCTAGGCATTTTCCCAAAGCTAAAAGATCTACATTTTAAAATTCTTGTAGAAAAGAAAGCAAGAGAAAGGAACTAGTCAAATTGTACATGTTTATTCACAAAAGAAATAGTACTCGTAGAATAAAAAGAAAATTAAGAGAAAACAGTGGTAGGATCAAGAAACAGCCAACTGACTGTGATTTCCATCCAGAATGTAAAATCTGGTAGGTCTTGGCTGAAAATTCTTTTTCTCTGTTGATGATGGTTAGTAGGCTTGATAAAGTGCACGAGGAAGGCTTTGAAGAGGTCCACCTTAGACATGTCCGTTGTAGTACTAGTGGTATTCTTGAAAGAGACATCCGATTTGTGGGTACTATGTGACATTGATGTGCCTATGAACCTTGTAGATTGCTGCTTTCTATGAAGGCAATAAACCTGAGGGGCGTTATATAAACACAAAATTTGATGTCCATGTCCTGTATAGTGTGTATACACAACAATCTGCATCAATCCTAGCATCAATCGTGTATGAACAAACTTCTAACAATCCCCTACAAGTCCCTAATCGACTTGTCATATACAAACATATTAGAAAGTTCACGTCTTCCTCATGTTGTACGTAAATGGAATACCGCAGATATAGCTGTGATTAGCCCACACTATATACATAAGAAAATAAAAGAACGTCTTGTTGCTAACTAAAAGGTCCAAATATTCGAAAAATCACCCGTGCCTTTTCCCTTCGAAAGATTCTTGACCAGATGTAGCATCAACAAGTTTGGTATACTTCCTGTGACGCCTCTCTCTTGCATATAGTACCCAACAAATGAGTGAGAGCATTACTGAAGCGGAGACCAGAGCTAAACCAACATAGACCCACTTGCTGTATCGCCCCAAATCAGGACAATGTTCATTGTGAATGACAGTTAAGGTATCTCGAAGGAAAGTGCAGTCAAGTAGTTCACTAAGGAAAGGCCCGGAATGATACAGGCCGTTGCTAACGTTGACTACAGCAGTCATTTGGTCATACATAGAAGGGGTCAGACGGCCCACAGTGGAGCAAACATTACTTGCTGAAATTTGGCACACATAATTCCTCCAAACCTGCATCAATACAATGGGTTATTGAATACACTTTACCATTAGGCATCAAACAACTAAATGAAATATCAATACTACTAAAATATCAGGTATTAGTGACGGATAAATTCCGTAGTTAAACAACAAAATTCGTAGCTAATCTTATTTAGCGACGGATTAGCAAAAAGTTATGTTAGCTACGAGCAATTTAGTGATGGATTAGCGATGAAGTTCGTAGCTAATTATAATTTTTTCTTAGTAGTGAATTAAGGTTGTTTCCTCAATTCAAACTATAATACTCCCTCCGGATAAAAAAGAGTATCCACTTAGCCTTTTTTTTCTTGAGTCAAACCACTTATCAAATCAAGAAAGAATTAACCTTATTTTTCCAAATTTGCCCCTATTAAGTACTATGTGATCAAATCCCAATACATATTTAATTAGGGACAGTTTAGTCAAATTACTTCTTTTTATCTAGGAGTTAGTATTTTCTTAAGGGGTGTGCAAATGGCTAAGTGGACACTCTTTTTGATCCGGAGGGAGTATTAGGTTTCTGAAACATGGACATGGTGTCTGACATAAAGGTCGAGTAAGAAATAATAGTAGACCGTATTCGATGAAAGAGAAAATAGAATAATTTGGAAAAGAGATTAGTTTATATCAATTTTAACCGACCATAAACACCACCTACTAAAAGAGAAACTTCCCGAGAAGTTCTCTTTAAGCATTCTATCTCACTGTTTGTTTTCTTGGAGTGAAGAATGTTCATATACCTGTGTGGCATTGTTAAGTTCCACTTCACCACTTGCACATTTCCAGTCTGTCTTGTCCGAATTAAATGGATTACAGAGGGTAGGGACCAGAGGACCAGATTGGTTGTAACCAATGCCTGAAGGCGGATTGATGTTTGAAACATTGGTGATGATCCTGTTAACCACTCCAATCAATTGGAAGGTGACCTCTTTGCTCTGAGACAATGTTTCTTGGGCAGTAGCAGTGTCCACACAAGGGATTATATCATCAAGTGCTGTATGAGCCGATGGGTTTTTTACCCAATCATCCATGGCCACGCATGTGTCCCCCGTTGCACTTAGAAACACAAAACTATTGTTAGAAATTTTAGATTATATTGAATAAACAAAAAAGAAGCTCATGGTATTAAAAAGTTAAGTTTGTACTTAGAATAATTATGAACTAGAAAGAAGACAAGTAAGAGTGCATTGTTGTGATAGAAAATAAAAGATCTATGTTCTAATAAAAGGGCAGCCCGGTGCACTAAGCTCACGCTATGCGCGGGGTCCGGAGAAGGGCCGGACCAAAAGGGTCTATTGTACGCAGCCTTACCTCACATTTCTGCAAGAGACTGTTTCCGCGGCTTGAACCCATGACCTCCTTATGTAAAATTGTCAATATATGTTCTAATAATAAAAGAAAAAATTGTTACAAATTTGTGTATGTTAAAGACAATTTTACATAAGGAGCTTCAGAGCATCAAGTTATTATCTAATAGAGGCAGCATGACAGCTGTATTGATTTGATGTGTAAAAGGGGTATAATTTTCCTCTTCCTATCAAGTGTTTTCTATCTTTTTTATTTTGCTCTGGAAGGTTCACGTGGCAGTGTTCGAAAATCAGAGGTGGAGAAGCATGATAGGACAGATAACAGTGCAACTCGATATAACTTACTTGTGAAGAACAAGAAATGCACCACATAAGATAAATGTGACTGCAACAAGGATCCAGCCAATAATGACTAGGCTGCAAACAATACCAGTGCTTTAGACTTCCGAAAATATAATAGGTTCATTGTTATCAAAGAGGAGTATCTGTTCTAGTCATAACACTTACATGTATACAAGAACCTGCACACCAAGTATAGAGAACACTGCAGCGGATTGTCAAACAAGAGTAAGGAAAGATTACCGCCGGTCAATATGTACTACTATTAACTTTGAAAGGGCATAAAAACTTACAGAAACCAAGAGCAGCCAAACCAAGCATTACAGAAGCAACAATGACGAGAATTCGCCTCCTGCAGTGCATATCAGCATGGCAATTGGTGAGACATCACAAGTTCATTATAGTTCACAGGACTTATAAAAGAATTAGCCAATAAGTGCTTACACCAAGTCTAAGATCATCATGATATCCTTTTTGTTCTTCTCAGTTTCACTTTCAAGAGTTTCAGCAGCCGAGCTAATCTTGGCGTCGACCCTGTCAATGTTGTTTTGAACATTTTGAGGTAGAAAGATTTGACTAACTCCAGTGTGCTTGGCAACAGCCAGAATGTTTGACACATTCCTTAAACTGTCAACCGTTGATCCTGCTTGTTGCACAACATAATCCAATGTATGTTTTGTACCGTCATGAAATTTCCCTTGTCCAGTATACAGAAAGGCAGAACCAATTCTGATATATACCAAAGGAGATATAAGTGATAAAAGTCATACAATGAATTGATTTGTAATGAAATAGAGATGATTGAGAGAGAGAGAGTGATTACATTGCAGCAATGGTGAATGCCGAGAGAAAAATAAGAGAAAGTGCATAAGCAGTTTGAGAGTAACCATAACGTCCTCTCCGGCAGCAACAACAACAGATACAAACTAGGAGAAAGCAAATGCCACACGCCACAAACCAGAATAAAGCAATGATGAAAAGAGGAGCACCAGTATAAGCAACTGACTGTGTCAAGAAAAGTTTTTATCAGATAGTCACAAGGTTGTCAATCATATAATCTAAGAAGAATGAAGAGATGACTGAAAACATGGCATATTGGCATATATGATAACAAAACCAGAAATACATGACAGACCATCCTGATAAATTCTACAAATTTGTTTGAAGTGAAGTTAACAAGCAGATAACAGCTGACATAACGGAGTTTAAAATGAGAAACTCATCTTCAAGTAAAATCCATTTCTGAAAGTAAAATAAAACTCCTATAAAAGGCCAGGTGTGAGTGTAATTTGTAAAGTCAAGAAGCCGGCTTATGCCAGTCTCTAAAGAGTTTTAAGAGCCACCATGATACGGCACAAGGATGTTATAACCACAACAATTATTGGGGTCATATTCTCTCTCTCACACACACACACATTTCTTATCAGAACTCTTTGTCCCTAAGAACATGCACAATCATGTTTCTCAATTGCTAACGCATATGAACAAACACTAAAAATACTCAAAGCAGTGTTAACAAGAACCATAAGAAAAATCAAATGTGAAGATTTTAAACCGACCTTCAGTGAAAGTTACCAATTTTAGAAATAAAAACCAAACTTCAACAGAACTAGGAACAGTAAATGGGATTAAGTGCTGAAAAGAAATCTTACAGCCCAATAATGATTGTCACTGATGTTCCATCCACCAGTATAGTATTTCCTATCTTCAAGTGGATCTTTTCTATGGGTTCTTTCAGCAGCCAGTACTAAAGATGAGTTTCCAGTACCATTGTTCTCTGCCAGAAACCTTTTACTTCCTGATGAAACCCCGCCATAAATTGGCTCTTTCACAACACCTACTCACAAGAGAGTGGGGTAAATTAACAAGAATAATTCTAGGTAATTAGCAATCCCATTTAGTAAGCGATTACAACTTTAAGGGAAAACAAAGAACAATCCAAGGTAATTAGCCACCCCATTTAGTACAAAATGACAACTTTAAGAAAAAACAAGAACAATCCTAGGTAATTAGCAACCCCATTTTGTAAAAAAATTACAACTTTAAGGGAAAAACAAGAACAATTCTAGGTAATTAGAGACCCCATTAAGTAAAAGATTACAACTTTAAGGAAAATCAAGGTAATTAGCAACCCCATTTTGTAAACAGATTACAACTTTAAGGGAAAAACAAGAACAATCCTAGGTAATTAGCAACCCCATTTAGTAAAAAGATTACAACTAAAAAAACAATGGCTTACCATCAACCAGAGAAGTCCCATGAACGAAAGAAACTGAGACTGCAGATAATAAGAACAAGGAAAGTAGTGCAACAATAAGAGGAATTGGGTTTGGTTTTGTGTAGGACATGACTATCTTAATTTCTAGGACTAGGAATTAGTTTTCAACTTTGGAGAATTCTTGTTGGGGTTTTGAGTTTGTGTGTGATATATATATGTGGCTATCCACTATCCAGTAGTGGTATTATACAAGAAGGTGGTTCTTGGGGAAGGAAGCTGAAAAGGTTATCATTTTACCTTGTCATGGCAGTTGGCTTATAGGAAAACATTATACTAAAAATAAATAAAAACATAGTGAAAAAATGCCAAGACGTGTGAGAAGAGAAGCTGGTGGTGGACTTGTTCGATTCCGTATTTTGGTTGGTTTTCACGACAGTTGTCTATGCCCTATATAATACTCCATACTAGGGATGAGCACGGGTACAGGGTACCCAGATATCCGATCGAAACCGACACTAACGGGTAGGTTCTGGGTAGATATATTATAATAACAGATAGGGTCCGGGTAGTAAAATTAGGAACAGATCAATGTCGGGTCCGGTTCCGGTTCCGGCAAATAGAGACAGGGTACCGTATCCGGAACCGATACCCGGAACCTATAAAATATTAAATATTTTTACTTTTTTTAGAAACATTTGGACCACTTTTAACTTTCTCCAAAATTGTTTGTTGCACGCCTGCACATTGATTTTCCCCACCCCAAGACGTAAATATTTTAGCTTTTTCACCCCTTTATTCTAGAATGCTCTTTGTGCCCTAAGAGAAAACACCCAAAACTCTCTCAATAACAATGGCGTTTTAGCTACACCACCGAGCTTCATCGTCGTCGTTGTTGAAGCTTTCTCTCATGTACTTTCATCGTTGTCGTCATTGAAGTTTCACCTTTGCCTCTTTCTCTCATTTGGTTGTGTTCACGTCATTCCTAAAATGCATACGGGTTCATATCTAACTCTTCAATTTCTTTTAAATATCATATGCTTCTGTTCTATTTCAGGCGATACTCATCTTCAATTTGTATTACTTTTTTATTTGAAATGTAAATCTATTTTTAAAATTTGTGTATATTTTTATAGTTGTGAAGATGAAATTTAGGGATTTACTAGTATAATAAAGCTTTTCTTTTGTATCGAAGAGCTTATGAACACGAAAATAAGTTTAATTCAGATATTTTCAAATTTATTTTGAAATCAACACATTCAATTAATTGAGTGTCAAATTTGGCTTGCAATTTTAGGTTTTGGTATGTAATTAGCTTTTCTACAATGAATAAGTTTTCTAAAACTTCTTATAAGTGGTACTAAAAACTCCGATCAGGCTAAAAACTACTTGATGAAATTATTTTAGAACTCTTTTTATTCTCATAGGCTTAAAAATTATTGTTTAATTTGTGTTTTTGATTACAGAGGTGCAGGAACCTACCAGAACCTCATGTCAGGGTAGGTTCCGGGTAATGATTGCTATGGGTAGGTTCCCGGTAGTAAATTTAGGAACCGATCTTTTACCGGATAGGGTCCGGGTAGTTAAAAAATGTTAGGGTACCCGGACCCGCTCACCCCTACTCCATACACGATTTATAAAGTTTTAGTATGCATTAAAAATGAAACAATTCAAACATAATTTTGTTGTACATGCTAATGTCTTTTTCGATGTATTAGAATTTAAACTTAATGTTAAGAGTTTCACATTAAAAATGAAATGAGAATCTAGATTCCGTATATGGACTTGAACAATCCTCACCCTACAACCTAGCTTCCGAGTTTGAGTTAGGCTCAAGATCAATTTTTTACATGGTATCAGAGCCAAGCCCATTTCAATTCTTTGTTCACGCTCCAGTTAACGATCAATTCTTTGTTCACCGATGTTGGGCCCCAAAATTATATTATTCACGCTCCAGTTAACGAGGTCTGGACGTGCGGGGTGTAAAGAATGGATCTTGGGCCTAACTCAACCTCAAAAGCTAGCTTGTAGGGTGAGGATTGTCCAAGTCCATATAAGGAGTCCATGTTCCAATTCCATATCCGATGTGGGACTCTTAACACTTCCCGCATGCCCAGACATTGTTAACTGGAGCGTGGATAATATAATTTGGGGGCCCAACATCGGTGAACAAAAAATTAAAATGTGTCTGGCTCTGATATCATGTAAAGAATGAATCTTGGGACCAACTAAACCCCAAAAGTTAGCTTATAGTGTGAAAATTGTCCAAGTCCATATAAGGAGTTCATGTTCCCATTCCAAGTCTATGTTCATCGATGTTGAATCCCTAAATTATGTCATTCACACTCTAATTAACGGGTCTGGGCGTGCGGGGGAATGTTAAAAGTCCCACATCGAAAATGGAATAAGAATTTGGACTCCTTATATGGACTTGAACAATCCTCCCCTCATAAGTTAGCTTTTGGGGTTGAGTTAGGCTCAAGATCCATTGTTTACACGGGGGAGTGTTAAGAGTTCCACATCGAAAATGGAATGGGAACATGAACTCCTTATATAAACTTGGACAATCCTCATCCTACAAGCTAGCTTACGGGATTGAGTTAGGCCAAGATCCATTATTTACCCTTAAAATCTCATAATTTTCATAGATATAATTAGTTTCCGTTTTGAAAATCTACTTTACTAACGCAACTTTATAGTTGTCATGAACCAAATGTTATTGGCATGAAGAATCTTGAACAATTAATCGATTGCTTTAATTAGATTTAGTTGCAAGTTAGATATCTATAGTAAGATGGATAAATAACTTTAAAATTGGAGTATATGTTAAAGTAAACGAATAATGTCATTTTAGTTTGTTGATCTATAAAAACCCAGACAAATGTTAAAGACTAGGCATGGGCAAAAAATCCGGAGAATCGAAAAAACCGAATCGAATCGGCGATTCGGTTCGGTTTCGGTTTCGGTTCGATTAAAACAAAGTAAAAAAACCGATTTTAGAAAAAAATATAAATTAAAATTTGTAATTGATTCGGTTCGGTTCCTTTGATTAATTGATGCACCGAACTGAAAAACCGGGACATATTTGTAATTAACCATATCCAATATAAATTAAAGCCCTAATCGACTAACCCCTAATTCCTAAATCGTTTTGCAACTCTTTTCTCTTCTGCTCAATGTGCAGAGAAAAAACCCTAACTCATAAATCTTCAAGCCCTAACTCATAAATCTTCAAGCCCTAACCCATAAATCTTCAAGCTTCAAGGCTTTAATCATCAAGCACCGACCCGACGACGTCCCGTTACTGTCAGTGCCACCACAAAAGGTAATTCAATCCCTTACTCATTTCTTTCTCTCGAGCTTCAATGTTTTAATCAAATCGTTTCGAGCTTTATGGAGAAGCTATGAATTATGTGTTTTGTATTAGGTCATGTTCGATTGTGTATTAGGTAAAATTCTGATTTCTCATCTGTTTCATGCTATTTGAACCATGTTTGTCGAAACATTAGAGAGAAGCTATGAATTAGGCGTTTTGTATTTACTGATGTTGTTAAAGTCATGTTCGACTGTGTATTAGGCTATGTATTAGGTAAAATTTTGATTTCTCATCTGTTTCATGCTATGTTTGAACCATGTTTGTCGAAACATTTGTCTGATGCTTTGTATTCACTATGTATTTGACAAAATGCTCATGAACTCTCTAATATTGTAGAATGAAAGACATTTTGGATGATGGAACAGAAGAGGTGAAACGAACCGACGAGGAAAAATTGAGATCAAAAGTTTGAAATTTTTTTACTAAGCTACCTGGAGGAAAGAAAGCCAAATGCCATTTTTGCCGAAAAGGTTATGCTTGCGATAGCTCGTTAGTTGGGACAACTAATTTAAGAAACCACATGGGTAGATGCAAAGTGTACAAGAAATCGAAGCTTGAAGAGGATAAGAATAAAAAAGTATTAACTCGTGATAAGGGTAAGAACAATGATAAAGTTGTATTTGTGTGGTTTAATAAAGATGTTTGTAGAGCTGCACTTGTGAAATTGATTATTAAGGATGAATTAGCTTTTAGATTTGTGGAGAGTCAGAACTTTGTGGAGTATATGAAGGTTTGTTGTCCCAGATTTGAGGTGCTTTCACGAAGAACGATTGCACGGGATATTCTTCAGTTGCATCAGACTGAGAAGGCTTTGATTAAAAGAATCATGAACTCAAACCAGCAGAGGATTTGTATTACAACAGACACGTGGACATCAATTCAAATGAGTAGCTACATGGTAATAACTGCGCATTTTATTGATTGTGAATGAGTGTTGCATAAAAAGATACTTGCTTTTACACAAATTTCTAATCATAAAGGAGATGGTATTGGAAAGATTATAGAGAAATGTTTATTAGATTGGGGTATTGATAGGCTATTCACAATTACTGTGGACAACGCAAGTGCTAATCAAGTTGCAATTGCTTATGTGAAGAAGAAACTGACAAATTGGAGTCCTAATGCGATGGTTTTAGATCTTCTCCGACAAGGTTGCAAAAATTCAAGACATGTGTTGAGCGAGAGAAAATATATCATATAAGAGACTTATGGTTTTGGATGTGCCAACCAGATGGAATTCGACATACTTAATGTTGGAAAAAGCGATGATATTTGAAAAAAACGTTTGATAAGTTAGAGGAGGACGATGGCCACTACAAAAGTTGGTTTGACGAATATGAGAATGGAAGAAAAGGGGTTGGGCCACCAATTTTTGTGGATTGGGATAATGATAAGAGGTTAGTACATTTTTTGTCAGTTTTTTATAATGTGACATTAAAATTCAGCAGTACAAAATGTGTGACTTCTAGTGATTTTTTGAATGAGTTGTGAAAAGTTTATCTTCATCTTAGCTCACTATTGGAATCTATTGATTTGTTGATGAAAAAAATTGTTAATGGCATGAGAGATAAATTTGTGAAATATTGGGGGTACTTCTTTAGAAAATGTGAACAAGCTATTAATTTTAGCAAATGTGTTTGATCCTTGGTGTAAATTTGAATTTATAAACTGGTTCTTTGGAAGTATATTTGATAGTAGGAAGGTTTTTGAAATTAAAGCTGATATCAAAGAGTTGTTGTTACGATTATTTGAAAGTTATAATGACGATGACCCAAATAGTGGTGTGGGTAGTAGTTCATATGTTCAGTTAAGTGAAATTTGTGATAGTGACAGCAATAGAAAAGAATCAATTGATCATTTTCAACTGTTTAGAAAGATGAAAGCAACTAAAAATGATGATTTTGGGGTGAAGAATGATCTTGAGAAATATTTGTCAGAGCGGAATGAAAGTCCTAATGATCCGAATTTTGATCTTTTGAGTTGGTAGAAGATGTATTCGTCTAGGTATCCAACTTTGTCAAAGATTGCCAAAGATATTTTGGCAATTCCTGTGTCTACCGTGGCTTCCGAATCGGCATTTAGCATAGGGGGCGTATTCTTGACCCTTTTAGGAGTACATTAACTTATAAAATCGATATAAACCGATATATCGTTTTTTTTTAAAAAAAAGTTTGATTCATTTTTTATTTTAAAAAATTGATTTTTATTCGGTTCATACTTTTTAATACAAAATCGAACCGAACCGATATACGCCCACCCCTATTAAAGAGAAATGTTATTTCACTGAACTTGTGATCTCTGAGTGGGTTACTAAAGACTTACTCTGTTAACTGTTCATTGTCCAGATAACGGCTAGAATTGGTTATTCCGCAACTTCAAACTTTATTGTTGTCGTTATCATTTTCTGGTTTACTTCAATGTATCCATATTAATGACCTTCATTTTGGCCTTATTAATGACTATTTATTTACTCCTATATTGATAAGTTATGGCATGTTCGTAGTAGAAGAAATTATGGAATAGTTTTCATCGTGTTACCAATTGGAAAGAGATATGAACAGGTTCTTCGAACTTGAAGTCCACGACCAAACAATATTTACCCACTTGTATCTTAGGTCATTCTGCTTAACAAGAGCTAGAAAAAAAAAAGCCATGAAATGATGTAGATTGTTTATGCGAGTATATTGGTAGCAGGGTAAGAAAATTAACTTATCAAAATATGATTCATCGAACAATGTTATTTAACTTGTACCCATTTTTTTTATACGTCAATTCACTTCGCAATAACTTCAAATGTTTAAAGTTTCATATGACTGAAGTTTAGACATTTCAGCATGAAATTCAAACAAATATGGCTAACATTCGGTCATATATGCATGAAATTTCAAGTTAAAATGGCTAAACTTCTGACGAAAATGACTTAATTCAGCTACATATGGCTGAAGTTCAGGAAAAATGATTGAAGTTCAGCTATATATAACTTCAGAATTTGAAGTTAGACATGTGTGAAGCTCTTTCGAGGTGGGTAGTACACTTTATGGTATGATTTAAATGGTGGTCCCGAAATTAAATATATGATCAGCTCTGCCCAACTCATTTAAATTTGAATAGAATATAGTGACTCCCGTACTTATTAACTCAACTTAGTTTAACTTGTTCAAATTCAGCCCATCTAAAAGTTGGGCTGATGAGAAACATTCTCAATATATTTTTTAAAGAAATCTTTTTTTGTTGATATGTTAATTTAGAAGCAATAATAAAGATTTTTAATTAATTTTGTTTGCTAATTAAATAAATTATAAAAAAAACTTAAAAAATATTAGAAAATATGATTAATTATTTAGCCCATATTAATTCAGTCCATCTCAACTAAAATATTCTGATAAGGCAATACACTAATTTATTAACTCAATTTATTTTAGTTTATTCATATCTAAATCAACCGGCTCATCTAACATCTTTAATTGATAGGGACAATTTGTGGGTCCAGGCCTTTGGAGTTGGTCAGTTGTTACTTTGTAATCAAAGGTTTTATTTTTCGGTGAAAGTTGACTATGGTTTCCAAAGTCTATTTAAAATGGCATTTGACAGTACTTAATATTATATTTTATGTTTCTTACTGAAAAATATTTTAATTTGTTAAGTTATCCGTTATATAATTTTCTACAATTTGATTAGGTACAAAGGTGCGTGACATATGGTAATAGTAGAAGCTATGACGGGGAATACACCGTGGAAATATTTGTTTTGGTGATGATTTTGAAATATTAAAGTTCAACAACAATATACATGTATTGACTGAATCAATTACTAATAAGAAGTAAGATCTGAACAATAACTTAAATTCATACATGACGAGTTATTCGTCCCCGTGTGACCTTAAGCTAAAATAAAAAGATTCAGAAAACATAAATAGTAAAGAACAAAATGTAAAATAATAATAATAATAGCCATCATTAAGTTTTAATGTCACAGTTCTCTTGCGCTTCTTGTCTAAAATTGATGACATTTTGTGTTGATATTATTAAGACTAGCATGCATCCAAAACAGTAATAATGCTGTTTAATTTGTACATTAAATTGAAATTGACTTGTTCATACGATTAATGTTAGAT
Source organism: Anisodus acutangulus (assembly GCA_029783415.1). Classification (NCBI taxonomy): domain Eukaryota; kingdom Viridiplantae; phylum Streptophyta; class Magnoliopsida; order Solanales; family Solanaceae; genus Anisodus; species Anisodus acutangulus. The sequence goes on from CM056497.1 coordinate 6,580,086, forward strand.
TTGATGTTGTGACATTTGACCCAACATATCTCCTAAAGTATTGATTTGAATGTATGAGAATGTTGGACAAATATTGCACAACATTAGGACCAACATTTTCAAAATTGATTTTGTCTTACTTCACGTAATGATTACTATGTGGTAACTATGACTTGACGAGGTAAAAAGGAGTTGGTAAACGCGTGTGAAGAACGAGTCAAGGTTGTTGTTTTTCGTGAGACAAGTCAAATTTGTTAGAGGTTTTTGCTCCTTGATCGTCTCAACAAATCCTACCAGCTGCCACCTTTCCCTCAACCTCCACAACCAATCAATGAGCTTTTCAAGGAAGACTCTCTACTACAAATAGAGAGAATACTACAGTGAATCGATATCTAGAACCATAAAGTAAAAATACCAAGAGAACTCTTGGGATTTCATCTCAGAAATCTGGATCACAAGTGTTGCCTGAGTGTGTTGACAACATTCTGTCCAACATTACAATTGTTGTTTAGATTCTAGATTAATTTTGTATGGAGCGATTGTAATGAGAGGCTGTCTATGTCTACTTAGTTAGATTTTTCAGGCAGAAGTCATCTGCGACTTCAACTTTTAATTCCTTTCCGTTTTATATTGTAAATCTGTAAAGAAAGGAATTTGTACTGTTGTATATAATATGTATACAATACAATTGGTCATTGACCATCATAAGTTATATAATATATATAACTATTATATAACTTATGAAAATTTAAACCTTTGTGTTCTTTAAATTCCGTTGCATTTACTCTTTAAAGTTACTATTTTGCTAAGGGCTGTTACTGGTGTCGGACGACCTAATTGCCGACATTCGGAAACAAAATTGACATTCGATTTATTCCATCTCTTGTTTTTAGTTTCCGTAGCATTTGACACCCTTCAAGTGGTATCAGAGCCGACATTAACACAATAAGTGTTTGGTCATGTTGTCATAAGCTATGGATCCAACAAATCCAACTATTGATAGATTTCCTATTTTAGATGGATCAAATTATGCCTATTGGAAGATTCGCCTACGTTCTCATATCAAATCAATTGATATTAGGGCATCGAGATCTACAACCAGTGAGTATGTTGTTCCAATGTTGCCACCGGATGAGGAAGGTGACATTCTTGTTAAACCTGAATCAGAATGGACTACAGAAGAAATCAATAATGCTAGCTTAAATGAAAAAACCTTAAATGTAATTTTTGGATGAGCTGATATGTATATGTTCAAACTCTTTCAAAACTGCCCATGGCAAAGGATGCATGAGATACTTTACATATTCATTATGAAGGTAGCTTAAGTGTTCGTCGAATAAAACTACGCATGCTCATGAGTAAATATGAATGTTTAAGGATGGAAGAAGCGGATGATGTTAAATCTTATTTTAAAAAGTTGATTGACATCTCAAATGAATGTCAAGTGCTTGGTGAACCATTAACCAACACTTAACTTGTTGAAAAGGCTCTCCGTTCTCTTTCTGAAAAGTTTAATTTAAAGATTTGTGCTATTGAATAAGCTCACAATCTTGCCACAATGGACCTTCATACCTTAATGAGCATTCTCAAAACTTATGAGATGAACATTGAGAATCAAAAGTAATTGTATAAAAGCAAGAATGTGGCACTTCAAGTTCAATCCTCGGAGAGTCAAATCGAAGAAGAGTATGAGAATCTTGAAGAAATTGGTGATGGTGCAAATGTCGCCTTACTCACTCGAAAATACAATTCGATCGTGAGGAATTAAACAATGAGAGAAATCAATCTAAATCTAAAGAGCACCAAAACCAAGTCTTCAATCAAAAGCCCATTAGATTCCTTCCAAATGTACAAAAAGGAAATCAACTAAGAAGAACCAACTCAGATCGTACCAAATTTGATCCCAAACAACTTGAGTCTGTGCACTGTTGTCCACTGCTGAACCGTAGCATAAAGTGTTGTCTACAACACAGGACTCTCCTTGGGTTCAGGCAGCTCCTCTGCGCTAGTAGTCGGGGGAATTATGTGATGGAGGACCTGCTGAGAGCGTGCGTGAACTTTGAACAATTCATCCCACGTCGCATATTAGACGTTTTCCATCTCAAGAACAATAGGGATGTGGTTCCTGATGTTGGAAACTGTAAGGGCAGGATGAAACATGTTCTTCGAAGTAGACATGACGGAAGAACAATATGAGAAGTAGAGATTAGGAAGAAAAGTTGGGAAAGAAGGAGAAATTTTGGTATGGGAGGAGGAATTTCCGGTGACCAAAACCCGAGAAAAAGTCTCAAAATTCGAGCCAAATACGCGGAAGAGGTTAAGGTTTTTGTGAGACCTAGACTTCTGATACCATGAAAGAAATAATTCCATGATTATTTTCATTAATGAAAGTAAATATACAATTTTACAATTTTCATAATAGGAAAATCTTATTCCTATTCTACTCCCAAAATCTTATTCTACGTGTACAATAATTATACAATTATGGTAAGTGTACAACACTAATTTAATTACAACTAAACATAACCTAAATTAGGCCACTAAACCGTGATATACACGGCATGAATATACCGTGTATATCACGGGTCTTAACAGCCCAATATGTAACATTCTGCCCGTGATATACATGGTGTATATTCCATGTATATCACGGGTATTTATCATAATGAATAGCTGGACTGTTTCTTTTATGTTTTTCTTTCATTTGAAGGTCGCGAGGCCAATAGTTTTTTTTTAACAGTAGTAATCAATTAACACTTGATCGATATTAAAAAGCGAATAAACACAGCAAAAATCACACATAATTAAAACAAGGTGCAGAAAATTCTTTAGTAGATTTCCGTGCAAGTGTAGATGGAAAATATCTCTTTCCTCAAATTAGTTTCTTATAACTAACTGCATTGGTTTTTACTTAAATTACGCCTATAACTTTCAGATGCTAAACACTCCCTAAACAATCACGTTTTTTATCACCTAAATTTTCAGTGAAACAGTCCTTGGCCTTATAACTCTAACAAAGTGCTTTTCATTTCCAATTTTTTCTTACTTACAAAACCTCTGCCCTAGTAAGCAGATATTTCGCATTTCTTTATCATATAATAACTCATTTTTGTTAGCTTACTCTCTATATATATACCCTAAAGTTAATTGCATGATCATCAAATCAATAGTCTTAAACTCTTAATTTATTGCTCTCCCTAACAATAGTACTCATCTATAGTCTCACATGAGATTCCCAAAGTATGTAGACGCTGGTCCATCAGAAATGAAGGGGCATCAGTGAAATACTACTAAAGAAGAAGCACTTTGTACGGCCCCTTCAGAAATGCACTAGGCTTAACATACTCTGGTGAACTACTCGTTCCAGGTCTGAACTTGGCTTGTTATATTCTGAAAAACAAATGTTTGTATTTTCCCAATCAGTATACATGCATGCAATATCTTCTTTAAGAAAAATGGTTCTCATACCTCAAACTTTTCTGGATTTCATTTTTTTCTAACAGTTACAAGCTATGAGCGCGGAAAAACTCTCTTTTTGCCTCCCGGTGGTTTTCACAATTGGGTCAAAAGTAGACAAGACTACTACGAAAGCCTGATTAAGTATGCAAGGCTTGTATCCAAGATCTGGTTAAGGGGGTTATCGAGGGTGAAACTCGTGTACTTGCTGCTTCCATGACAATGGAACAGATCTTCAAGGGAACCAAAGAATTCAAGCAAGAAGTTTTTGACAAAGTTCAGCTTGAACTCAATCAATTTGGGCTTTATATATATAATGCTAATGTTAAACAACTTGTAGATGTCCCTGGCCATGAGTACTTCTCTTACCTTAGCCAAAAGACTCAGATGGAGGCCGCCAACCAAGCCAAGGTTCGTAACATTACTTACTAATCTATTCTTTAAGAATTGTAAAATCTTTTACATTAACCTCAAACAAGTAACTATGTATAGTAAGTCTAGTGTGTTAAATGTGTAAGTTGGCTAAATTTATACTTGTCAAAATGGATTAAGCTAATAACTTTAAATGTTTACATTGTATAGCCGCCAATCAAAATATTAATATTTGTACACACACATAATATACATATTTTTATAGTATGTACTTAGTTTATATTTAGCTAGTGGTTGTAACTATTTTTGGCGAGCGATCAAACATGTAACTTTACCTAATAAATGAGCGTCAAATGTTACTTGAACTGAAATTGGTTCGGTCAAAATGAGCTAAACAATAGGTTATAACTCAAGCAGTCCAACTCTTATTTGAGCTAAACATAGGTCATAACCAAACCCGCTCAATTTTTATCAAATTTTAATCTGTTTGTTTGTTTTCTCATAATTTATTTAATTAGCTAATAATTTTTTCTGATTTATCTTATACTCCTAATATATAAAACATAATGAAAGATAATAATCCCTTCCTGATTTCATTGATGTAAATTGTTTATATACATGGTATACAATAGTAATTCTAGGATATAATTACGGAAATTAAATATTCACCTAACTAATAAAAAATATTGCTACAATAATTATAGATATACAAAATCACTAATTATATCAAAAGAATATGTTGGCATATATTCTATCACACCCCCGCAGTCGTAGCGAGCGGTCTTCGGACACTGAGACTATCTCTAAAATCTTCAAACAAAACTAAGGGAAGACACTTAGTAAATATGTCAGCAATTTGATGCCGTGAAGGAACATGCAAGACACGTATTTATCCACGAGCTACCTTTTCGCGAACAAAGTGAATATTCATCTCGATATGTTTAGTGCGCTGATGTTGGACACGATTTCCAGAGAGATATATCGCACTAACATTATCGCAGTAGACCAAGGTAGCTTTCCGAATAGGAAAATGAAGCTCTAAGAGGAGGTTACGCAACCAACAGAACTCCGACACCACATTGGCTACCCCTCGATATTCGGCCTCCGCACTGGAATGCGATAAAGTAGCATGGCGTTTAGCCGGACAAGAGACCAAGGTATCACCAAGAAACATACAATAACCAGATGTCGAACACATGGTATTTGGACATCCACCCTAATCAACATCTGTATAAGACATGAGAATAGATACCGATGATGGATGTAAGTGTAAACCATAATCAAGAGTGCTATGAATGTAACACACAATGCGTTTGATAGCGTGCATGTGTTCTTCCCTCGGATAATGCATAAATAAACACACCTGCTGCACTGCATAAGTAATATCGGACCTCGTAAACGTAAGATACTGAAGAGCCCCCGCAAGACTATGATAGTGGGAAAGATCCTCGTAAGGTGTGCTAGAAGTAGCACTCAACTTCAGTTTGGTGTCAACCGGAGTAGGAGATGACTTACATGATGACATGCCAACTCGTTCAATAATCTCTATTGCATACTTCCTCTAGGATAGAAATAGACCACCTGCATGACGAGTTACAATTATACCCTAAAAATAACTCAAAGGTCCCAAGTCTTTCATAACACATTGGAAGCTGAGAAGAGATATGATAGACTTGCGCAGTTTATCAGATGAAGCTGTCAATATAATATCATCCACATATAACAAAATGTATGCCAGAGAAGTACCGCGACAGTAGATAAACAGATAATGATCAGACCGGCTGTGAGAAAACCCAAGAGTAGACACATAATCCGCATACTTTTTGTATGAGGCCCGAAGAGCCTGTTTGAGCTCATATAAGGACTTTTTCAGCAAGCACACATGATTAGGATGATCGGGGTCCCTGAAACCCAAGGGTTGATGCATGTATACTGTTTCCTTGAGGTCATCGTGTAAGAACGTATTTTTCACGTCCAGCTGATGAATGAGCCATGCTTTTGAAAGAGCTAGACTGAGAACAGTGCGGATAGTTATCGGTTTGACCACCGGATTAAATGTCTCTCCACAACCCAAGTCAACCTATTGAGTTTTGCCATCACCTACAAAACAGGCCTTATGCCTCTCAAAACAATCATAAGATTTTTTCTTATGAGTAAAAATTCACATAGAACGAATCACATTGACACCAGGCGGACGGGGCACCAACTCCCATGTCTTATTTTCAATAAGAGCATATTCATCATCCATGTCCATTTTCCAATTCGGGTCACGAAGGGCAGACACGGGGTGACGTGGTAGGGGGGATTTAGTGCCATTAGAGTTGAGATTAAAATGTCATTTTGTTCTAAAAATACCTCGTTGGCTACAAGTAATGGGCCCTTGTCCCAAAATAGAAGTGGGCTGGATATGAGTTGGAAGGACCTGGGCTGGGTGATGGCTGGACTGGATTGGGCCAGCAGGTAGTGGGTCTGCTGGCCGAAGTGGCGGTGTGGCGGAAATTGGGCGGCGGCGGTGACTTTCTTGGCGAGACTTACGCAGAGGAAGCTGGGCCAGGCGATGGAGTCTGTGGCGATTTAGAGAACGAGAGGGTATTTGGGCCAGCAGGTAGTGGGCCTGCTGGCAGATTTTGAGGACGGGATGTGTCTAGGCTAGCAGGCAATGGGCCTGCCGGTGTCTGCTGATCCGGATGCCGAGGTGTGGGTTGGACCAAATGGTGGACCACATACGGTGAGAGCCCCATCATCTAAAAAATTATTAGAATTGGACACAAAATTATGCAACCTAGCAAACGAAAATTGAGTTTCATAAAAAATGACATGGCGACTAATTATGATTTTATTAGAGGATAAATCATAATATTTATAACCATGATGAATAGACGGATAATCCAAAAACACACAAGCAGTAGAGCGGGCTTGAAGTTTGTTTATTGTAGTGGAGGGGAAAAGAGGATAACATAAACAACCAAACACCCAAAGATGAGAATACGAAGGATCTTTGTGATAAAGAATTTTGAGTGGAGATTGGTATGTTAATCCTTTGCTAAGGTGTATGTTTAGAAGGTAAGTAGCCATTTGTAATGCATGATGCCAAAATGAAGGTGGTAATGAAGCATGGGCTAGTAATGTCCTAACAATATTATTAATGGTGCGAATTTTTCTCTCGACTTTCCCATTTTATGAGGACGTATATGGACAAGAAAACCAAAAAGATATACCATTAACGTTACAAAATTCTCTAAATGTCCCATTATCAAATTCCCTTCCATTATCACACTGAATGTTCTTAATTTCTCATTCAAATTGAGTACGGATGAATACTCTAAAAGATAGGAATGTGGAATAAACTCGAGACTTTTTAGATAATGAAAATGTCTATAAATAATTAGAATAATCATCCAAAAATAACACATAATAACGGTGGCCCAAAGAGCTCAAAACGGGAGATGTCCACAAATCACTATGAATAATATCAAATGGCAACAAAGTACTAGAATTTGAGGCAACAAACGGCAATTTAACATGTTTCCCAAGCGGACAAGAAGGAAAAACATTAGTACTCTGAGCACTATTACACTCAATAATTTTTTTAGTTTTTAAGGGAGGAAAAAACAGACACTCCCGGATGACCCAAACGCGCATGCCATAAGGAAGGTGCTAAAGCGGCAAACGTTGACGGTGTGGCTTATTTAGTGGTGGTGGTGGTGGTGATGGGATAGAGCTCGCCCCGACTATCACATCTCATTAGAGGTATCCCCGTCAAGAAATCCTTTACAGAAAATCCAAAAGGATCAAAGTCAACAGAAACTGAGTTATCAGTTGTAAATTTTTTAACATACGCCAAATTTTTAATTAAGTGAGGAGCATGAAGAACATTTTTTAAGGCTAAAGGTGGGTTCGGGGGAGATAAATTTATGTGATCATAACCACGAATTAGAATTGAATTACCATTACCAGCAATTATGCCACAATTTTTGCTCAAATTAAAATAAGATAAGAGATTACCTGGCGCGGATGTCATATGAGAAGTAACACTGGTGTCCATGTACTAATTTGCATCCGGAGGATTTAACCCAAGTATATGCATTGCCGCCTCGATATTCATGTGGGTAGAAGACATGAGTAGGCCCGTAGCAGCAAAAGTCTGCGGAGGCCGAGGCCCAAGCAGACTAGGCTGCTTCCAGGCTAATTTATTCTGAGGCCCAGTCTGGCCTTGTTGTTGTCCACTAGGCCTACCCTAGTTTGGTGATGGGAACGGGCAGGGCGACATGGGCCACTACCCATTGGCCCAAGGCAGGCCCCATGGCCACTGTCCAGCGGCCCAAGCCTGCTGCCATGGGTGCTATGGCCCGGTTCCCTGCTGATCGCCACTGTCGTCGTCGTTGCCGTCGCGGCCACCTCCACGTCCGCCACCGCAATTTTTTCCACGGTTTTGACTTTTTTGTCACCCATGTTGTTACAGTTTTGACCTTAATTTTTGGAGAATGATTGAGAGTCATCGATTTTGCAGGGCGTGGCCACCATCATGGTGGAATTGGCTCCGGTAACCGCCTTTTTAGCCAATCATGCTCCTTTTAAGGTGAGCATGGAACGTGCTTGGTAGAACGATAGGAGAGGATTGCTTTGGCGAAGAAGAGTTCCAACTCCATTATACGTCTCAGAGAGACCTGCAACCATCTGAAGAACGAGACGATCATTTGTGACGGGTGCACCGACGTTTTTAAGTTGATCTGACAACTCATTGAGCCTTTGACAATAGGCTGAGGCATCGAAAAATCCTCCATATTTATGTGAGAGGATTCTTGCTCAAGGATCATGACACATGAATTTTTATTTTCTTGGAATATATCACGCAACCTATTCCAAGCTTCCATTGTCGTGGCGTCGGGTTCGATAATTGTCTGTAAGAGGTCCATAGAGATGGTGGAATAAATCCATTGGAGCACCACATTATCAAGAGTTGCCCACAACTCTATTTCATCATCGGTGGAAGGCACCTTCTCCGTGCCTTTTTCCTGTGTGACGATGTGATGGAGGACTCTATGAGACCTTTCGTGAATTTTAAAAAGTTTTGCCCACGTTGCGTACTGGACGTTCTCCATTTCAAGAACAATAGGGATGTTGTTCTTGATGTTGGAGATTGCAATGACATGATGAAAGATATTATTTGTGTTAGACATAATTGAGGAACAATAGGAGAATTAGGGTTTCGAAAAAAATGAAGGGAAGAGGCGGCCGAAGAAGAGTAGGACGGCGGAAGCTGTGTGGAGAAGGAAATTTTTTGTCCCACACTGCTGATATCATGAAAGAGAATAATCCCTTCATGATTTCATTAATGTAAATGGTTTATATACATGGTATATAATAGTAATTCTAAGTTATAATTACAGAAATTAAATATTAATCTAACTAATATAAAATATTGTTACAATAATTACAGATATACAAAATTACTAATTATATCAAAAGAATATACTTTCATATATTTATCACATAAAAAAGAATCTCTAAAAAACAATTTTGACAGGCTGAATTTGGATAGTCAAAATAGGCTGAAGTGGACGGATCTATTAAACCATGAAAGCATGACTTGAGCGCCTCATGGTTTCAAGAGTTAATTTGCCACCCCTAAATAATATTAATTTACTAATTTAGAAAACAAAGCAGAGGATCTACTGTAACCAATTAAATATATACTCCGTCTATGTAAAACTTTTGCACACCGTCTCTTTGTATCTGCATCACTGCATGCATGTCAATCTTTACTGACGTACTCCTAATCTATTTTTTGTCTTTATGATGTGAAAGATTGATGTAGCAGAGGCAAATATGAAAGGAGAGATAGGGGCAAAACTAAGAGATGGAGAAACAAAGAAAAATGCTGCTAAGATTGATGCAGAGACTTTGATCATATCAACGAAAAGGCAAGGAGAAAATAAAAAAGAACAAGTTAAAGTTAGGACTGAAGTGGAAATATTTGAGAAGCAAAGAGAAGCAGAGGTTATTGAGGAAAATGCTGAGTTGGCAAGGAAGAAAGCTGTGTGGTCGCAGACTGTCAGGCAGGCAGAGGTGGATGGCGATAAGAGAAGCAGAGCTGCAAATGGAAGTGGAGAAGAAAAAAGCTTTTCTTCAGACTGCTAAGCTTAAGCCTGAGCTTCTCAGTAAGGCTAATGTTGAATATGACATTAAGGTACTGCTTCTAGTAATTTCTTCTAAATTACATTTTGTTATGCTTACCAAGGCTATTAATGTTGAATATATTCTTAATTCATTATGCTTTTGATGATCGTGAATTAGTACTAAGGCTCTAGTGGCGGAGCTAGGGGGTTGTAAGGAGGTTTATCTGAATGTCCTTGAGTATTTATAAGATAAAAACTATTTGTTATGTATATAAAGTAGATATATATAAAAATTTATGTAGTTTGACTGGATACGGAGGTTAAAAAATAATGAAAGACTTTTGAATTTTGTGGTATAAAATAAATCAAAGATATTTGTAGCTTATAAATCATCTCATTAAGCGTAAAAATAAAGTTTAAAGTTAAATTGTTGTCAAATAAATAAATATATGATTCTTTTTTGAACGGACTAAAAAAATGTGTAATATAAATTGGGATGAAAGAGTATTGATTTTTGAATTATGACCTATAATTCTCTTAATATAAACAGGTGCAAGAAGAAAATTCACAATTATACAGGCGGCAGAAAGAAGCAGAAGCCGAACTATTCGAGAGACAGAAGAAAGCAGAGGCACAAAAAGCAAGCGCAGATGCTGAACTCTACACTCGCCAGCACACCGCAAAAGGAAGCCGAAGGAGTAGCAGCAATTGGGAAAGCAGAAGCCACTTACTTAGGATCCATTCCTAAGGAAGTTAATCACAATTACACTGCTCTCAGAGACTACATGATGATCAACAACGGTACCTATAAGGAAATCGCCAATATCAACGCTCAAGCAGTTAACCGGTATGCAGCCAAAGATTAGCATTTGGTCAGGCGCGAATGGCGATGGAGAAGGTGGCAGCGGATTGAAGGACGTCGCGGGTGTGTACCGTATGTTGCCTCCTCTGCTTCAAACTGTCCAAGAGTAAACTGGGATGCAGCTTCCTGCTTGGCTCGGGACAATGCCTGAATGGCTGAATCTAAATGAAGTGCAGTGATCTTTCCTTGACCTTGTTCGAGTACTTAATAGTTTATGATGCGATTTATGCTCTAATTTTCTAGTTTTGAACTGTTGGTACTTGTCCTTTTTGTTGGTATTTCTATGGTACTTTATAGAGCAGTACGGGAAGTAATAACTATTACAAATGTTCGAAAGGATAAATAAATGGTCAATCTTCAAAACTGCCGCATGTGTGTTGTGTCTTGAATCTTGATCACCTTGCAAAGCCAATGTTGAGAACTGCCGCAAGTTTGTTGTGTCTTGAATCTTGATAACCTGAAATCAAGAAACAACTAAATCTGGATGGTTACAACGTTGTGTGTTGAGTCGAGGATAGCCCTCTATCCTTAAGACAAGATTGTCCCGTATATATGATTTTACGTTAGCGGGCAATAGTCTCCCAAGATAAAACAACACTTTAATCTCAACACTACAAAGCCAATAGGTTGAGCCTGTCGAAGAAAACAAATATGACTCGACTTGTCAAGATATGGAATAGGAAGGAAGAGTTTCTCTACTCTTTCTTTTGTCTCTGTATATAGTGTGTCTCTGTAGTGTATATCTTGTGTATACGTGAGGGTTTGGTCACTGTTTTTCAGTCGAAAATTGCAATCGATTTTCACTGAATATCACTCACTGCTTTGTGCTATTTTGTGGCTGTTTTCTGGCCTGCATTTGCTGTTTTTCGTCTCGCTTGCTGCCTGTTTCTCATCAGATTTTCGTCTATTTTCTGCCACCGAATTGAGCCAAATGAAGCTCAATATATAGCAAGGAGAAGGGGCTGTCTAACTACCAAAACATGGCTGTTAATGGCCATTAGAGGGCATTAAAACAAATGCAAGTAATGGTGTTAATGGCCATTGAAAGGTCATCCAACAGCCTAAGTAATGGGTTGTTAATGGAGAGTTAATCACCAAGTAATGGTTGATTAATGCTCCAAAACGCAGTCCAACAAGAGGCGTAAAAGTCTCCGTAAATTCTGGGACCAAATCAGTATATCAAAACTTCAGGGACCAAATCAGATATATGAAAGAATTACGGTCCAAAAGATAATATTAGACATTTCACAAACTGCGTGAACCCGGAACCGGACGGGCGGCGCACGTGTGGGCTTAGCCTTGAACCCAAGCACATCTAGGTCTTCCCTCCTTTAAACACATGGGATACCCCTTGGGGTCCCAAACCCTTTACCAATTAGAGACTTATATAGAGAGCAATTCTTCCTATTCCCACCGATGTGGTAGATTTGTCCCACACCACATTTCCATGTCTCAAACACCTTACTTCGTGGACCAATATCTCTTTCATTTCTCAACGAAATTAGACGATTCTTGGCCCTACGGTCATCTACTCACTTCGTAGATCATGCATGTGTAAAGAGACGAGGTCTCCAACATACGGAACACAAGTGTTTAATTCATCAAAGATGGGTGGACGCATCTCCCCGCCAAAGGCTAATTTCCAACACTTTTTTTCGTGGCTTGAAACAATGTTTGAATTTAGTTACTCCTTTTTTAAGGAGGAATTATTGTTTTGCTACAGATGTCTTCTGTTGAAATATTTCTTTGTTTAAACATTTTCTTTTGTTTGATGTTAAATCTCCCAAAAAAATCATTTTCTTCAAACAAATGTTATTCTAAAAAAAAAATCAAAATAAGTTGATTTTGATAGTTTGGCTAGACAAACTCTAAGTTCTAGCTTATTTAATTTCTGCCGAGTTAAATACTTAAACTCTATATGTAACATCTGGTAAACACGGGGATTGATTAAAAAAAAAACTGTCAACACATTTAAACTTTCATGAAATTTATGTCACCAAACTCTTGGTGATTGTACTGAAATAGTGACAGATGATCGGATTAGGTGTGGCTCTACAAAATTATAGCTTAAAGACTCTTTATCGAATGAGCCTGAAACATCTTTCCGAAAATGTCTCTGTTACGACAATTGTTAACATTAAGCAATATCGACATTTGAAAAATATCAAGTCTATCTCGTTGAGTGTATCAATTGAAATATTATGTTTTACTTATACTATTTTTTTGACACGTTTACTTCAAAAAATTAGTTTATATCATCAATATGTGAGTGACGATTATGTTTTTAAGGTTCTTTTGAGCTAAGATGATCTTATTTTAATTCTAATTGTCCAAAATATATTTCTCATCACCCTAGTGATCTTAAATTGTTATCACTGAAAGATGGAATAATTTTCCTTAGGGATTCTTTTCATTATTCACAATATATATAGCCGTACAAGGTTGATTCCTAATATGGTACGAATCCTAACTTACCTTACAAAGGTTGATTCCAAATACAATTAGAATCCTAAGTTACTTTAAATATACATCTATCATAAATACAAAATATACGGAGAATATTCGCTAATACTCCCCCTCAGACGGAGCGGGAGGAGGCCAAATGCTAAGGCTGGATCGGAAGTCCGTGAAGAGCTGTCGCGGTAGTCCCTTTGTGAAAATGTCTGCATAATGATAAGAGGAAGGCACGTGTAAAATTTTGACCTAACCACGGGCAACCTTCTCTCGCACAAAGTGGATATTCATCTAAATATGCTTAGTCCGCTGATGTTGGACTGGATTATGAGACATATAGATAGCAGATATGTTGTCACAATAGACTATAGACGCCTTGCGCAATGGACACTGGAGCTCCAAAAGAAGATTTCGGAGCCAACAGATCTCAGCGACGACATTAGCAACTCCGCGATATTTTGCTTCAGCACTCGAACGGGATAGCGTGGCCTGCCTCTTGGCGGACCATGAGATAAGATTATCCCCAAGAAATACACAGTACCCTGAGGTGGAGCGACGTGTGTCGGGGAATCCTGCTCAATCTGCATCCGTGTAGTCTAGCAACTTGGTTGGGGTAGAGGTGTATAGATGTAAACCAAAGTCTAGTGTGCCCTTAACATATCTGATAATACGTTTGAGGGCGGCAAAATGGGACTCTCGGGGGTCGTGCATGAACATACACACCTGCTAAACGGCATATGCAATATCAGGCCTAGTGAATGTAAGATACTGAAGAGTACCTGCTAGACTCCGATATAGAGTGGGATCAGAAACTGGCGCACCGCCATTGGCACTAAGCTTGGATTTTGAGTCCACCGGAGTTGGCATAATTTTACAATTTGCCATCTTGGCCCTGTACACTATCTCTTCTGCATACTTACGCTGACACAGGAACATAGTGGCTGCAGATCTTGTCACCGATATACCCAAAAAATAACTTAGCTTGCCCAAGTCAATCATAACAAATTCAGTTTTGAGTAGAGCAATGATTTCATTCTTCAACCCATCAGATGAGGCAGTAAGAACAATGTCATCGACATATAATAGCAAATATGCAGTGCTGCTACCTCGGTGAAAAGTGAAAAGAGATGTATCACACCTGCTACACACAAAACCAATCTGCAGAAGATACCTGGCGAACCGGTCATATCAAGCGCAGGGTGCCTATTTCAATCCATACAATGACTTCCTGAGACGACACACAAACTGCGGAGCTGCCGGATGAACAAAGCCAGGAGGCTGATGCATGTACATAGTCTCTTTCAAATCCCCATGAAGAAACGCATTCTTAATATCAAGCTGATGAATCGGCCAATGCATGCCCATAGCAATACCGAACAAATTGAATAGTGGCCGGTTTAACAACCGGACTGAATGTCTCACCACAATCAATACCCTTCTGCTGATTAGTGCCATTGGCAACTAGTCTTGCCTTATACCTCTCTAAGTCACCACTGTCTCTGAACTTGTGACGAAATAGCCACATACACCGGATAACATTCACACCAGCTGGTCTATGTACCAAATCCCAAGTGTTCTGCTTGGTTAAAGCGTTAAATTCCTCGCACATGGCCGCATTCCAATTTGGGTCCAGTTTTGCTAGTTTTGGATTCTTTGGAATGGGTGATAAGGTTTGTGTGGAGAGATTGAAGTTACCTTGGATTTGAAGATCCCGTGTTGTGCACGAGTCTCTATGCGGTGAGAGGGCAGCAGTGGGAGGTCGGGACTGGTTGCAGGACTGGTAGGCAGTTGGGTTGCGGGACTGGTTGGCAGAAGTGTTGCTGCAGAAACATGAGACTCGACAGGTTGCTGGATTTGCTGGACTGGAGGCAGTGTGGGTGGTGCATTAGACTCGACAGGTTGCAGCATGGGTGGTGTGGGAGCTGGACTGGGTGGCAGCATTCTTTGCGGGAGGTCGAATGACACTGCTGGAGGCGGCGATGGTGTGTCGAACGATGTTCTTCTTGGTATAGATTTTGGATGACCGGAGACAAACTCGGTTCATCGAGAAAGAAGTAATCGGTGGTCTGAAATTTTCGGAGATTGGAAAAAGGAAAGGTTGTCTCATTAAAGGTGACGTGACGGGAGACGATGATTTTGCGAGTAGCAATGTCATAACACAAATAACCCCGATGATTAGGAGACAGACCAAGGAAGACACATGGCAGAGTGCGAGGGGCAAGTTTGTGAGGTGTAGTGGAGGCTATGTTGGGGTAGCATAAGCATCCAAAAATACGTAGGTGATCATAAGATGGTTGCCTACGAAATAGGATTTCGGTAGGGGTCTTGTTTTGGAGTGTGCTAGTTGGTAAAATATTTAGAAGGGATTCTACCATCTTGACAGCATAGACCCAAAAAGGCGGTGGTAGGCAGGCATGAAACAGAAGTGTGCGAACCATGTTATTGATGGTACGTATAATTCTTTCAGCCTTTCCGTTTTGGGAAGAAGTATAGAGACAAGAAAAATGGAAAACCATGCCTTGTTTAGAACAGAAATTGTGAAATGCTGAGTTATTAAATTCACGTCCATTATCACATTGGAATGATTTAATAGATTTTTCAAATTGTGTCTTAATGAATTTTTGAAACTCGAGGAATTTGGAAAAAACTTCAAATTTGAATTTCAGTGGGTAAATCCAGACAAAATGTGAAAAAATCATCCAAGAATACTAGATAGAATTTATGACCCAAAGAGCTAATAATCGGAGATGTCCACAAATCAGCATGAACAATATCAAAGGGAGAAAAAGTAACACTGTTTGATGACATAAATGGAAGACGAGTATGTTTGCCTAGTGGACAAGAAAAACAGTGTTGGGCAATTTTTCCATTATTACATTGAATACGCTTAGAAGTCCTAAGAAGGGTAAAAATTGGGTCTCCGGGATGTCCGAGTCTGTTGTGCCAAGTGGAGGGAGAGATCGCCGCAAGGGACATAGGTGTTTGCGGTCTGTCAGCGAAAGATTGAGTGAATGGGTAGACATCTCCCACACTATTGCAGCGTGTAAGAATTTTCCCCGTATTGAGTTCCTTCACAGAAAAGCCAAAAGGGTCAAATTCGACAGACACATAATTATTGCTAGTGAATTTTCTAACAGAGATTAAGTTTTTAATAATGTTAGGTGTGTATAGGACGTGGTTTAGGGAGAAAGGTGGGTGTGGATGTTTGGTGTGTGTGTTACCGTAACCTTCAATTGGAATGCGATGACCATTGCCGACAGTAATAAATTGAGGACACTTTAGTCGACGTAGTTGGGATAGGTTACCTGACGACTGGGTGAGGTGAGATGTGGCTCCGGTGTCCATGTACCAATTTTCGTCGGGCTGTTGAATGTTCACGGTGGTGTATGCACAGCCCAAATCGATCGGGGCAGTGCTTTGGCTTCTTGCAGTGCTCTCTTCTTTGGGTAATGGGATCTTTGCGATTCTTTGTTGTTCTTTGGGCAATGATAACTCTGCGATTCTTTATTCTTCTTTGGGTGCCATCAGGTGGGCTATTCTTTCTTCTTTGGTGGGCCTACAGTGGTGAGGCGGGGGCCCAGAGGCCCGGATCGACCAAAGGCTGCTGGGCCCAGGCCCTGTAGTCGAATCTTGGCATGCGGCGAGGCCCGGATTCTTTGGTTGGGCCATTCTTCTTTGGGCGCATTGGACCACTTCTTCTTCTTGTCGATGGGTGGTGTTGTTGTCCGATCCACGGTTGCGTTAGCCCTTTCGCGACCCTTGCCTTTGTTGTTGCGACCTCTGCCACGACCTCCGCCCACTCTTCTTCTTCTTTGGGCTAGCAGTTCTTCTTTGGCGAGTGTTGCCATCCCGTCAACGGCTAACGTTTTTTGATTATGTTCCTCTTATTTAGCATGTCTAATTTCTTCCAACAATAGTTGTGAACGTGCCTTGTTGAAACTTGGGAGAGGGTCGGCTTGTTGAATCATTGTTGCGAGTGTGTCATATTCACCTTTTGGTAAACCCGCAACAAGTTGAAGCACCATCTTAGTTTCTGAAACAGAAGTCCCCACGTTGGATAGTTGATCGGTTATGAGTTTCAGTTGCTTACAATATTCGGACATGTTGTTAAAATTCTCGAGGCGGGTATTATTGAATTGCTCTTCCAAATATATGGCCCGAGTATTTTTATTGTCCTGAAAGATTTCTTCTAGCCGGACCCAAAGTTCACGTGCCGTAGCACCTATTTTCATGATAGTGCACAACAGGTCTTTGGAGATGGTGCCGTAGATCCATTGTTTGACGATGGCGTCAAGACGACGCCAGATTGAGTCTGTAACATCGGTGGGACGAGGAACAGATTCGTCAATATGATCGAGCACGTTGTATGCACATGCATGAATGTAGAATAGTTCCATCCACATGGAATATTGACAGTCTTCTTGGTTAAGAATTATAGGGATAAAATTCTTGATGTTGTTAACGGCGAATGCCGGATGAAAAGAAGATATTGAACGTTGAGAGGGGTTGTCAAGTGTGCTAGTGGATGAACCGGAATTTGTGGGGGAAGACATGGTTGCCGCCTGCTGAGGGAAGGGAATTTTCTGGTTTGGCCGAGAAAGGGAGGAAGAAAGCAGAATTTTTTTTTCTGTAAAATCAGAAAAAAATGCTAATTTCGGCCGAGAATGAGGAAGAGAAGGGATTTAGGTTTTAGGCTCTTGATACCATGAAAGATGGAATAATTTCCCTTAGTGATTCCTTTCATTATTCACAATATATATAGTTGTACAAGGTTGATTCCTAATATGGTACGAATCCTAACTTACCTTACAAAGGTTGATTCCTAATACAATTAGAATTCTAAGTTACCTTAAATATACATCTATCATAAATACAAAATATACGGAGAATATTCGCTAATAATCACTAAATAAAATATTAAAGTATTTTCTTATGCTTTAAATTGTTTAAATATATTCAAAAATGTTCTTTTCGTTTTTCTTAAATTTTTTTTTTTACGTTCCCTTGGTGGTATGCATGGAGCTATTCCAACTCATATTCCTCTTATTCAGTTGGATCATTCACGTATATATTTCCCATTAATTTGAGAATCTCTAAGAAAAGTA
The DNA here is from genome assembly GCA_029783415.1 of Anisodus acutangulus. Classification (NCBI taxonomy): domain Eukaryota; kingdom Viridiplantae; phylum Streptophyta; class Magnoliopsida; order Solanales; family Solanaceae; genus Anisodus; species Anisodus acutangulus. Next base: position 6,598,433 of record CM056497.1, read on the forward strand.
GCTTTCCTACATTGGTGTAATGTAATACCATCTATATTCACTAGAAAAGAGAAAACAAAAAGAGTTGGACCATTCACAGATGTTATTGAATTAGAATGTTCTCGGGGTAAAAATTTATTGACATTCGGTGTTAATATTAAATCATACAAATTTATCATAAAAATATATATTAGCTAATTATAATTTAATAGTATATATGAAGTCTTCTGTGGATAAATTATTTCCATGTTAGTACACTATTAGGTTACGTAATGATAATTGAGATCCGAATTTCAAATAAGTTTAAATTCCTTTTGTTTCACATATTGTCAAGGCTTAAAGAAACCTACAAATACTCGGATCACTATAGAGACACGGGTCAAATTAAAGGGACATCATGAAATTTCCATTGAATGACAATCCCATTGGCCTTATAACTCTTAACAAATTGCTTTCGTCTCTTTAGGGTTTTGTTGGGTTCAAAATATATAAACAGACATAGCGTTAAAATTTTATTTACTTACCCCAATAATTTCTTCTGGTATAATTATATGACAATCAAAACTTGTAACATAAAACAAGAACACTTACATGTTATAATATCTGGAGTCTTTACTAAAGGATGGACACGCGAATGTACTCTTCGATTGCAATCACCTTGCTAAGGTGTATTCCTGTGTCAAGAAAGCCAGAAAATCTTGGCAGGGGTTTGAGAGAGTTTTATCCTAGACTCTAAGTCTAGAATTTGCTTATGAGAATTAGTATATAATAACAATAGTTTAGTGTTGTATTTATAGTTACAATTAGGTCAGAAATGAATTAGAGTTGGGCTCTAAGCCTGGCCCAAAAACCGAGGTGCAGTGCGCCCGTATGACTGGGCCCACTGCCGGGTCGGCGCCACGGCTCAGTCTAGGCGCTATGGCGCCTTACGTCATTTTCGTTCCCGTTTCGTTGATATATATTCAGCATATTTGATTAAATTCAAAATCCAATTTTGACTTAATTAAATAATTTTCATTTAATAGAAATTATCCCATAGTTATTATCAATTTAAATATCTCGATTTCAAATCAAATATTTAATACTTTCTCAATACACCCTTAGATCGAAGAGACAATCGTCATAGTGTGACCCTGTATGCCTTCATATATCGACATTAATCCAATTAAGGTCCATACGGAACTCCTAGACTGTGTCGTACGACGAACTCAATATATGAAGTACGTTTACATGAATCCAGCAAACATCACGAGTAACCATTACTCGTAGCAGGTGAGACATGATACATTCTTCAAGAATGTGATGCAGACCACACGTCGACTTATAACATACCATCGATATCTCATTCTCGATGATCATTAGTCGAGGCTATTTTGAGAGTTATGTTATATCATCAATATCTCACTCTATTAATGACAATGTAAGCTCAAAGGATGCACATTAATGAATAATTACAAACAATCAAATAATAATTCAATAATTGAAAATGTTATAAATATTAATCTTATTAATAATATAAATATGTTTAAATATATTTTGCCCCTAATAATGATTGTGTCTGAGACGTACATATTTTCAATTCGTACTCCTTTTTTGGTTCGTACATGACCGCTTCTGCCTTTGTAATTACAGTAGCTCAAGGACATCTCCGCTACTAGCACCTTCCTACTATATTTCCCACTTCTTCATCATATAGAATTATTATTCCACAAGTTCCTCCTAAGTTCTATATATATATAATTTGATTGATTTTGCATGATCATAGAATCAATACTCTCAATTTATCCCTCTCCCTAATAATTGTCATCCATAGTCTCTCCTCTTCTCTCAAAAAGTTTCAACATGGGGTTTCCACATTATATAGTCGCTGGGCCATCGGAGATGCTTGCCATCACGGGAAGTGGCATAAGCGAAATAAGACTGAAGAAGAAGCACTTTTTATGGCCCCTTCAAAAGTGCACCACGCTCGACATATCCCCGGTGAATTACTCGTTCGAAGTCCAAGCAATGAGCGCCGAGAAACTCCCTTTTGTTCTCCCTGCTGTTTACACAATTGGCCCTCAACTCGACGAAAACAACGAGAGCTTGATCAAGTTTGCGCAGCTTGTATCCAATCATGACAAGAATTCAAATCACGTCAAAGAACTCGTTAAGGGGATTATCGAGGGAGAAACTCGAGTTCTTGCTGCTTCCATGACAATGGAACAGATCTTCAAGGGAACCAAAGAATTCAAGAAAGAAGTTTTTGAGAAAGTCCAACTTGAACTCAATCAATTTGGGCTTTATATCTATAATGCTAATGTTAAACAACTTGTAGATGTCCCTGGCCATGAGTACTTCTCTTACCTTGGCCAAAAAACTCAGATGGAAGCCGCCAACCAAGCCAAGGTAACACTACTTTCTGCTTTATAAGTATATATTATGATGCAAATCCAAATTGGTAATTAGAAAATAAAATAAATAACCTGCTATAGCTAGTTGGTTTTATATTAAAAAAAAATCTAGATGGTCTATGTATGTACTTCAAATCTATTGATTAATCTGCATGGATCTCCATCTTTACTTTATTTCTTTTATTTTTTTCGTTTCTTTACAATGGGAAAGATTGAATGATGGAACAAAGTTACATAACTAAAACAACGTCTTTAAAGTAAGTAATTGTTGCAAAAGAACCACTACAATCACTACCAAAAAAATGAATTGGCCACCTACATAGGACCAGGGTCGGATCACCCTGAGCAAAAAATTACAATTTATATTTAGGGTAAATTTTATGTGTTCATGTATATATATTAACTTTTGAACACCCTGAATAAATGCAAATGACTAGCTCAAGAAGGTCCAGTTATTTTTCCGAACACCCTGAGTGAAAATTCTGGATACGCCACTGCATAGGACTGTAGCTGAACAACAAAACCCATCTCTCAGAACATTTTTGTTAGGTATTAAGCAATTTAGCGACGGATTAACAACCAAGTTCCTAGCTAGTTCCATTTTTTGTATAGTGAATATTATAGACTATATAGTGCATAAGCTAGCTAGTTCCAGTTTTTGTATTGTGAATATTATAGACTATATAGTGCATAAACAATCCGATCATTATAAATATTCATGTATAACTAGTACTAGTATGTTAACGTGACGACACCTCAGTGTATCTAATCTATAATTTATTCTTGGTTTTTGCTTTGTCTTGTTTATGTTGTGAGGATAGATAGATGTAGCGGAGGCAAGGATGAAAGGAGAGATAGGTTCAAAGCAAAGAGATGGAGAGACAAAGCAGAATGCTGCTAAGATTGATGCAGAGACAATGATCATATCAACAAAAAGGAAAGGAGAAGGCAAAAAAGAAGAAGTTAGGGTGAAGACTGAAGTCAAAATATTTGAGAACCAAAGAGAAGCAGAGGTTGTCGAGGCAAGTGCTGAGTTGGCAAGGAAGAAAGCTGGCTGGTCTCAGACTGCCAGGCTGGCGGAGGTGGAAGCGGAGAAGGCGGTGGCGATAAGAGAAGCAGAGCTGCAAATGGAAGTTGAGAAGAAGAAAGCATTTGCTCAGACTGCTAAGCTCAAGGCTGACCTTCTCAGCAAGGCTAACGTTGAATACGACATTAAGGTACTGCTTTTTCTTCTTATTAAAGAAATTGTTTCTAAATTCGAAAATGTTGAATGCATATACGACAACATTAAGGTATTATTCACATACTCTCCTTAATTCATTATGCTTTTTATAGTGAGGCCATTGTACTCCCTTTAATTTGCCAAGCATACCTTATGTATATTATCGTATTGTCAATCAGAAGAAATACTAGTCCTATATAACTTATTATGGTACAAATTTCTCCCTCTCTTCATTCTTTTTGGCATGCATGTATTAGTCATGTAGATCGTCTGATATAAGAGCTATAATTATTCCAGTTCATATATATACACATGTATATAGGAATAAGGAGTATTATTCTATCTCATATTTGGACATACATGTATATCAGTTAGTCAGTACTGCATATGTAAAATTAGCCTTCGCCGAACTTCTACATCAAGATTTGACATTGCCTGTTATAAGAGTTCTTTTTATTTTGAGAATATTGCCTGTTAATAACACTTAAAATCACAATGATTTGTTCTAATGAACCTGTCTACTCTCTCAATCTAAACAGGTGCAAGAGGCAAACGCACAACTATACAGGCGTCAGAAAGAAGCAGAAGCCGCACTATTCGAGAGCCAGATGAAAGCAGAGGCAAAAAAAGCAAGCGCGGATGCTGAACTCTATACTCGCCAGCAGGCGGCAAACAGCGAGCTCTACGCAAAGCAGAAGGAAGCCGAAGGAGTAGCAGCAATTGGGAAAGCAGAAGCGACTTACTTAGGATCCATTCTTAAGGAACTGAATCACGATTACTCTGCTCTAAGAGATTACTTGATGATCAACAACAATATCTATCAGGATATCGCCAAAATCAACGCGCAAGCAGTAACCGGTATGCAACCAAAAATTAGCATTTGGTCAGGTGCGAATGGTGGTGAAAGCAATGGTGAAGGAAGTGGATTGAAGGATGTTGCTGGTGTGTATCGCATGTTGCCTCCTCTGCTTCAGACTGTGCAAGACCAAACTGGGATGCAGCCTCCTGCTTGGCTTGGGACATTACCTGATTCTAAATGAAGATCACATTAGTTACTTTATAGTTAGTAGTTTACTATGGGATTTATGCTTTAATTTTTTGGTTTTGAACTATATAGTTTTTATTAACGTTCTAGATTACTGTTGTTGTTGTTAAAGGGAACCTTAGAGTAATTGTTAAAGTTGACTCCATGTGATCAGGACGTCACGGGTTCAAGCCGTGTAAACAGCCTCTAGCAGAAATGCAAGATAAAGCTGCGTACAACAGACCCTTGTGGTCCGGCCCTTCCCCGGACCCCGCGCATAGCGGGAGCTTAGTGTACCGGGCTGCCCTTTTATTATTGTTGCTTCTTGAATTGAGTTGTTTTCGTGTGTTTGAATGTTGGATTTAATATATTTTAAGGAGGAATTGTTGTCTAAGTGCCTCTCTTCTCTGGTAACAAGTACAGATGCATTATCGTTTTGGCTTTGTGTATAACAGAGTTCCTATATGTTAAATGCAAAAGATATTTGAGTTCCTACATTAAAATGTATCGTACGTATAGAAACTATATCATTATTGTATAGAATATGTATCATTACTCTATATGTATAGAAAAATGTATCATACGTATAAAAATCATATCATTGTCGTATAGAATATGTATGTATACTTACAAATTTTATTAGTTTGTAGTTGATATATTTTAGTTTGTTAAGGCAGATTATAGATGAGCCAGGTGGGGAACCCGAAAATCAAGCATAAGCTCAGGGAAGTTTGGGCTAAAAAAGGAACTAAGCCAGCTCTAATGTTTTTGGGCCGCGAAAAGGGAAACAAAAAGTCTAAAGCTGGGCCGGCTAGCGCTTGGCATTATTTTGGGCCAGCCAGCCAGCTCGGGATATTATGCCCATTTTGGGGCTTTTTTTTGTGTTGATGGCCATAAGGTGTCCTTTCCTATTAGTTATATACGGACATGGGCCTTCATGTTTGACTCGTCTTGAAAAACAATTTAGATTGGCCCAATTTCAAGATTCATGGTAAAAAGGATTGTTTGCATGGAAATGACATAGGGCACATACTACTTAATACACTCTTTATTACTAAATATATAGATAGTTTTTCTTATTTAATAAACTTATTGATATTTTAGGAAACATGACAGATTTTCATCTTTCACATTTTTTATCGTTTTTTTTTAAAGTTAATTTTTTTATTTTTGAAAAAAATATTTTTATATTTTAAAATAAAAAAATAAAAAAATATTTTTTTAGTTTTGTTCAAGGCTTAAAAAATTAACTCAAAATTTTGTGTATGAAAAATATATGAAATGTATGTATGTGAAATTTTAATACAATTTTCATACATAAAATTGTAAGCGAACTTTTTAATCGTTGAATATTGTATGAAAGTTGTATACAATGTTGTTGTAGTTGTATTAGTTTTCTAGAAACCTATCATGAACTTTATACACGAAAAATGTTAGCGAAATTCCAAGTCTTGAACGAGATATACTTATTTCATATCATTTTCATACATAAAATTATGAGCTTAATGTTTAAGTTTTGAACGAGATATACACATTTCATATATTTTTCATACAAAAAGTTGGAGCGAACTTTTTAAGCCTTGAGCAAACTATACACATTCCATACAAAAAATTTTGAGTGAATTTTTTAGCCTTAAGCGGGAAAAAAAGTACAAAAATATATTTTTAAAAATAAAATTAAAAAATAATTTTTCTATAAATTTAAATTTGTATGAAAGATGAAAATCCATTATGTTTTGTAAATTAAAAAGTTTCGTCATATTTCATAAATACTTTTCTTATTGTGTATATATGTCATTTGTCCAATTGTATGTCCTTTTCTGAAGCTACTCTTTCAATAAATTCAGTAGATTAGAATTTGTCTGTTTAAGAATTAGTTTCTATAAATATCTCATGTCAATCATAACAAATGTTGATATTATTTAAAATTATATATTATTTATTTAATGAGGTACAAAAATATTATTTGATTCATAACATTTGTGTGCAGATATCTATACCATAACATAATCCATATATTTGCTTTGATGTAAAAATCAGTAGAAGACCAAAAATATCTGTATTGTTTGGTAAATAGTTTAAAATTACTCTCCCTCCGGTCTAAAAATATTCCTTTCTCCTTTTCTTCCCATTTTCCCATTTTTCATGCAATAAAGTTTTGATCTAGCTTTTCTACTTTCGGACACCCAAATTCAGACTGTCACCATATATAATAGAGTATATAGTTTTCTCATAAATTATTAGCGAATAATCATCTTCAAGGCTAATTGGTAGGTATGTATTTTTTCGGGGTTTCAATGTTGGCAACTAGTACGGTGAGTGCGCAGTTGCTGGTTCGTGCCTTAAGAGTTGATAACACAAATTAAAATTTAAAATTATTTTAAGTTCAATTAATCTTAGTATACTGTTACATAATTAACTTTATTTCTATGTTTTGATATACATACCTTGCCACTTTAAGATATGAGGTTTATGATTTATTAAGGAACTCATAATTCAAATGTACGATTAAGCGATCAATGAAATTTCAATAAAAGTGTATTTCACGGTAGTAATTTGAAAGTGTTTCAATTTAGCCCTCTTCGTTAAGATTCTCACATCAGATATGGAATGAGAACATGGACTACTTATATGGACTTGAACAATCCGCACACTACAAGCTAGCTTTTGAGGTTGAGTTAAGCCCAAAATCCATTCTTTACATGATATCAGAGCCAGACTCATTCCAATTCTTTGTTCGTCGACGTTGGGCACCAAAATGATATTATTCACGCTCCAGTTAACAAGGTCTGGGCCTGCGGGGGAGTGTTAAAAGTCTCACATCGGATATGGAATGAGAACATAGACTCCTTAAATAGACTTGGACAATTCTCACCCTACAAGCAAGCTTTTGGGGTTGAGTTATGCCCAAGATTCATTCTTTACACTCTTTAATCTCAAAACACTCGGTAATTTTTTTAAAATATTACTACCATTCTTTTTTCGTTTTTTTATATTACTATTAGTATCATTCAACCATTTAAATGTTTTCAAAGTTATTATTAAATGGTTAAAGAAGTTTTGGACAACTCGAAATCACACACTTTAGTTCACAAATTAACTTATTAATTTTCTTTGTTGGTTTACAACAACAACAATATACAGTGGCGGATTATGGTAGGAGCAGAGGGGAGTTGTGCCTCCCCCCCCCCCCCTAAAAAACTCAAATAGAATATAAAAAAGTTATATATACGACTCACGATATAAAAATCCTAAATCATGTCACTTTTTCGGCGGCACCAGTGACTCAAGAACTCACACTCGCAGCACGACTCCACTCTCTCACAATCTATTTTTCTCCACTCGTCTCTCCATCTCTGATAATATTTAACTGTAGAAGATCTATTTATTTGGGTCTCTTTTTCTTCTACAAAACATAAATCTAGTATGCCTTGAATGCATAGTTACATCATAAGCAATTACAAGTTGTTTCCAATATACATGATATGAGTTTTAATGGGTAATTATTGATATGAGTTTCTTTTAAATCAGCAAAAGATTACAACTTTATGTTTGTTTCATCATATACGAGGCTATTTTGAGCTTATGGGAGTGGAATTAACAGATTAATGCTTTAAAAGCCGAATTTCTCTGACTTAGTTCTGTTTTTAGATTTAGATGTTTTCTTTGATAATTGATTTATGTATTTTTTAGGAGTGGTACGATGGTCAAACTTAAGAAAACTGATGCATTTTTCAAGAGGAACTCCAACAAAGATGAAAATTGCATAGCTTCAACATCGACACTTGAAAAGCACCATTCTGATGATCAAACAGTTCAACTGGATGAGCAACCTTGCAAAATTTAAAAAGTCACCATGGATGAATTTGATGTCAATTGTTTAGAACGTGACCCCGGAAAGCGTCCCAAAATTTAGAAATATCTAGTGAATCGAAGAGATGAAGTTCGAAGAGCATATCTCAATTGGGGTCCCTATCAATGTCAAGTTGAAAAGTATCCCTCAATAGAGATAAGCATCCAAGGCAATTTCAAGCATCTTGGTTCAAAATTTTCCCTTCATGGCTAGAGTACTCACCGACTACAAAACATTAATTTAGAAGTTGAGAGATAAATGATGGGATAAATTATTGAAAAATGTGACATTAGTTTGTGAACACCATGATATTGATTCTCCTGATTGTAATGATGTTTATATGGAGCGTCAAGAGCGTGCTCGTCATCAGAAGGATCACATCACAATGGGTCAACATTTTAGAGTGAATCTCTTTTGTGTTACAATTGATCAACAATTGCAGGAATTGAATCACGGGTTTAATGTGCAAACAATGGAGCTTTTGAGGCTAAGCAATAGTTTGGTTCCTAAAGATATTTACAAAGCATTTGATATGGATGATATATGTGCTCTTGTAGAAAAATTTCTATCTAGTGAATTTTAGTGAGTAAGAGAAAACAAATTTGATGGATGATATATGTGCTCTTGTAGAAAAATTTATATCTAGTGAATTTTAGTGAGTAAGAGAAAACAAATTTGAGATTTTAACTTCAACCATTTATTCTTGAAGTTGTTAGTCATCCAGAATTGAATAACTTGTCAACTATGTCTGAATTGTGTGAAGCTTTAAAAAAACAGGAAAGACGAATACATATTACTTGATTGACCGGATAATCCGTCTTATCTTAACTCTTCTAGTTTCTACGGCTACTACATAAAGATCATTTTCAGCAATGAAGATAAAAAGACAAGGTTGCGTAATAAGATGGAGGATGAATTTCTTGTTGTCAATATGATGATTTATATTGAAAAAGAGATAGCTGAAAGCTTTAGCTCTGATTCAATTATTAATGATTTCAAGTCTTTAAAAGAACGAAGGGCGACACTTTAATTCTAGGTACGTCTTTCTTTTATATATTATATATTTTTTGTGTTGATGTTATTTTGAACCTTTGATAAAATTATATTTTATTGTTATAAATTTCAATTATAATATTTTAGTTAGTAGTTACCGCTCTCTTAATATTTTGGGCAAGTTCCGCTACTGACAATATACCCAGTATATTCTAATAAGTGAAGTCTGTGAATAATATAGCATACACAGATTTTACTAAGGTCGCTGGTAGGCCGGACGACCCGACCGCCCGACCCGCCCCGAAACCGCCGCCCCGCCCGACCCGCTCTAAAAATTTAACTGGCGGGACTCGAACTTCGGGACGGGCGATGTCTCGTCCCGCTGCACTCGAGCCCGCCCCAGGCCCCCCGGCCCCGAGCCCGTCCCGAGACCGACCCCGACCCCGACCCTTAAACCCCCTTTGCAAAAATGACCGTTGCACCAACAGCCATTTTAGATTATGGTCGTTGGCCAACGGCCATTTTAGGCCCCCCCCAACCCCCCTACCCCTTAATATTTATTTTTAACCCATAAGTTATTATATTTACACTTTAACCCAATTTTTCAACTATAAATAACTCATTTTCTCTTCGCTCTTTCTCACAAATCTTCCTACAATCTCTCTAATTTCTCAATATATCTCTCTACATTGTTTGCTAAATATTCAATTTTATTAATTCATTTGGGAATTGGGAGTGAAGTTGGCAACTAGCTTGAGGATCTTCCATCGAGCAAAGTTTCAATTTTCAACCTCTCGATTACACGTCGACGTTACGTCGTGCTTGGGTACATTCGTTCCTTCATTAAATTATTATTGTCTGCTTATTTTATTTAGCGCACTTAATTTTATTGTCTTTAATTATTTATTATCATAATTAAAATGGAAGGATTAGAAGGAATGGTTAAGGCTGAGGGTATGGGTGCTTCTTCTAGTAGAGGCAACCAGGGCAAGTGGTACTTCTTCTAGTCATCTTATTCCTACACAGATGATTTTGTTGATACTCAACATTTTCCTACAATACCATTAGATTTAGACGAGGAGTTATTTTCTGGAACTCAAGAAGACTTTAATTTAGACGATGATCTAGACGATACACCCACTAATATTGATGACAACACGCCCACTAGTGCACCTTCAACTGAAATACCTCCTATTCCCCCTAGTATGAGACGAGGTCCAAAGCGACCATTAAAATCGGATGCATGGACATTTTTGATAGGGACGTAGAGAATCAAGTAGTCATATGTAAAATTTGTAAAAATGTTTTAAAATTTAAACTGGAAAAGGTCACGGTGGGACGGGGTTTAATTAGACACGTAGTAAGTGCTCATCCAAATAGGTATGCCCAATACCAGGCTTCAAAACCGGTGCATAAGCGCCCGCTCCATCGGGACAAGGTTCACATATTGATACTGTCAGGACCAAGTATCTGGTCAAATTAACCCTATGGCGGGGAATTGTAGGCTCTAAATACAACAAACATAGAGATAGGAAGCAATATCAAAATTAGTTCTTTGTGGAGGGTTTGCCTTTTTCATTTCCTTCATCTCCCGGTTTTATTCATTACATTAGAGATATATATAATCCTCGCTTTTAACGGTTTTCCTAGGTCAATTGTTAAGAGAGATGTATTTAAATTTGCGCATGAATATCAACAATATTTACGTTTTCATTATATCATTTTAATGGCAAAGTATCTATCACGTCGATATAGGTCGTAGTACTAACGGCCATGATTATTTAATCAGTAACTTGTCATTGGATAGATTATAAATGGTCTATGCAAAAACGTATTTTAAGCGTATAGATATATAGATGATAGGCACACTGGTACTTTTATTGCAGAAAATATTTATCAAGTGTGCGATTATTACTAATTACCGATAAAATTATGACTATTACATTAGGTAACGCTTCTAATAACAATTACGCAATTACAATGTTAAAAAATAGTTTAGCTCCATCTTTTCAGGACCATTTTCATATAAAATGCGCGTGCCATATATATAACTTAATTGTAAAGGATGGTCTATCACTTTTGAAGACATTCTTAGTAAAATATAATTAGCTTTAAACTTTATTTTTAAAAGTAATAAAGTACAACGTAGAAAAGAATATAAAAAACTTGTCACGATTGTGGACTACCTTATAGAAGAATTCCACAAGAAGTATCCACTAGGTGGACTTGTTTAGACGATCGACTACTTGTTGCCTATGGCTATAAATTACCTATAACTTTATTTTTAACTCTCATAATAAAAATCCAAATTGATATGATTTTAGATAGTGATTGGGTAAAAATTTCCGAACTTATTGTATTTTTAGAGAAATTTTTTCAAGCAACAAAAGAATTTTCCGGTATATATTATCCTACTATTTCAACTATGTTATTTTATATAACTCTAATATTTTTATTACTTAGTGAATATATGGAAAAACCAGTTTATAAGGCAGCTATTAAAAAAATGTTTGTCAAAATAAAAAAATATTTTATTCCTATTCCTTCTATTTATATTATTGGTTCTCATTTAACTCCTCCTCTCAAAATAGACGGTACTAAATCACTAATTGAAACTATTTACGATTGTATAGAAGTACTACCACCTCCAAGTCCCAAAAATCTAAATCACCCACCACCTATTGAACAAACTAAAGAAGAAGTGTTGAATAGCGTAGAACACCAATGCAAAAATATATATAGATTTTATCAACAAGAAAATGCTAGTAACGCATCTGAAGCTACCATACCATCTTCTTCATCTTCAACACAACCTCACAAAGACATCTTTGTTTCGCGCTAGTATTGAAAGCCTCGTAAATAGAATGTGCGGCCGCATTCTCTACTAACCAAATTAGCGAGTTGGATATTTTTGTTTTGCGGGGTTCTGCATCGTATCAAGAAGTTATCAATGAAGATGGACAAGAAGACTTGCTTTGAAATCTTTGGAGGGGAATGAGAAGACCTTTCCGACACTTTCATTGATGGCTCGAGATGTTTTGAACATTCAAGCGTCATCAACTGCGTCGAAGCGCTTTTTCTCGCAGCAGATATCAAATAGGAGACCACAGACACTCATTGGCCGGAGACACTTGGAAATTGCGGTATTATTCAGAGATTGGATACTGGCGGAGCGGAGAAAGGTGCGGTCAACCGGAGATCAACGAAGAAGATGATGAAAACTACAACGAAATCTTAGCCGAAGGTAGTGCAAGCGACGTGCATCAATTTGGCCAGCAAATACCTATTCCAACCCATGAACCACATGAAGTCATCAAGCAAGTAGAATGCATTTTTTGAAAATGTAATTTTTTTAATTGCAATTTTATTATGTAATTTGCAACTTTTGGACAACACCATAAAGTTGCAATTTAGATTTTAGACAATTGTATTTGTATTACAAAAAAATCATATGTCTATTAAATAATATAAGAGGCACAAAAACAGTCTTGGGATGTTTTTATTACACTATCTTGTTTTGTTTATTGAGTTTTTTTTATACATATGTTATTTAAAAAAAAAAAAAAAGGAAAACCCGACCCCGCCCCGCCCCGACCCGAGCCCGACCCGAGCCCGCCCCGCCCCGATACCGACGGGATCGGGATCGGGACGGATCGAGCAGTCCCGCCAGACCCGACCCGCTAGGCCCGCTAGTCCCGATCCCGACCCCCCGGCTCGTCCGCCCGACCCGACCCCGCTGCACTGCCCGCTGCATTCGAGCCCGGCCCACTGGCCACCCCTAGATTTTACTCATATTTTAAGAGAAGTAGATTATTTTCCGATAGACCTCCGCTCAATTTCCTCTATTGATTTGACTACATTTTTTTAAATATGTAACCCATTCTAGGTATGAGTATATTTTTTCTATATAACAGAAAGGAAAAGCACGAGGGGGCCATGAAAGATATTCAAAAATAGAGTGCATTACTTAGGGAAACCTTTACTTTTCCGATGCATGAAACTAGCGAAATAAGAGTGAATCCGTAGTGAGTACTGACACATCGAAACAAGCCGTCCACAGAGACATCGATCATAGTAATAATAAATACTCTTGTCGTAATTTAACTTCACACGAATTTTTTTTTAAAATGTGTGATTCAAAATAAATTTTATATATATATGTATAGCTTTAAATTATCTTATAAAGTTAAATTATTTTTAAATATAAAAAACTGACATTTGTTTTTGAACAGACAAAAAAAAAATAGTGTCATATAAATTGGGACAGATGGAGTAAACTAATTGAGAGTATCATACTCCCTCTGTTCCGTAATAAGTGATGTTTTTAGCTTATGCACATCTCTTAAGAAATTATTCACTACTGGAAAATTATGAGTATTTTTACTAATTTATCCCTAATTAATATCTAGGGGAAAAAGCTATTTAATAATTTTTCATTACATAAATAAGGATAATTTTTAAAAAATAAAAACAATTTTTTCTTCAAATTCTAAAGCATCACTTATTTTAAAATAAAATAAAAAACCTAAAATCTCACTTATTATGAAAATGAGGGAATAATAACACACTTTTCGGGTTAGTTTGTCCTCTTTCTTTTGGGGATTTCCTTTACTGTCTTACCTTGTGTTTTCCAAAACATAAAACAGGACTCTTGTCTCTTGGTAATAAGAGTGCGTGTACTTTTAATTATAGAAACACTACATTGACTCATATCCAATTCAATTCTTTGGAATTGCTACAACTTTTTCTTTTTAATTTTTGAAAAAAAGTCTATATATCTATGTCTCAGCTGTGATATTGTTTAGAGAGTTATAGACCGACATTCTCTTTTGTTCCTCGCGAATGTTTCCTAAATTATAACGTAGCAAGCAAGCCCCACCCAACACTTCCTCGAAGTATGCCCCAAACTGGCCATATTCCATTAAGCATCAAAGAGACTTCAACTATAGCAAGTGAATATGTGAAATTGTTTTGTTGTTGCTTTCTTTGCATGGCCTCTACAAATAAGAGAAAAGGAAAAGAATGATCTACACTGTAAAAAATTACATAATTAGGTCACTGATTAAGTAATTATTGAAGGAAGTTAATTCCCTTAGTTATTTTATTCCCAAGATTGAAATATATATACACTTTGTACAATATCATTCTAAGGCTAACATTAAGGAACACCTATCTAATCATATCCTAATCATCCTAAATGACATTATACTAATTACAATTACAATGATATGATATGATTTGGGAAGGATATGAATGGGATAATTACGGAATGACTCCATAATTATCTTAACAGTCCTCCGCAGTCTTAGCGTGATGTTCTCGTATGCTGAGATTGTCCATGAAATCGTCAAATAGTACACGCGGAAGACCTTTGGTGAAAATGTCAAATATCTGATAACGGGACGGTATATGGAGAATACGGACTTGTCCATGTACAACCTTTTCTTGGGCAAATAGGATGTCCATTTCTATGTGTTTTGTGCGTTGGTGTTGTACTGGGTTACCTAATAAGTATACCGCACTCACATTATCATAATAAACCACAGTTGCTTTTTGAATTGGACAATGGGGTTCTAAAAGTAGATTATATAGCCAACATTATTCAGCGACCACATTAGCTACCCTTCGGTATTTAGCTTCGGCGCTAGACTAAGACATCGTCGAATGTCGTTTTGACGACCATGAAATGAGATTGTCTCATAAAAATACACAATACCCAGATGTGGAACGTCGTGTGTCCGGACATCAACCCCAATCAGCATCTGTGTAAGATAAGAGACTCGAAATAGAGGACTTATACATGTGTAATCCAAAGTGAAGAGTACCCTTAACATACCGCAGAATTCGCTTGAAAGCCCCCCATATGTTCTTTCTTCGGATCATGCATATGTAAACATACATGTTGAACTGCATATGAGATATCCGATCTCGTGAAGGTGAGATACTGCAATACCCCAGCTAAGTTGCGGTAATGTATTGGATCATTGTATGGAGTACCGGTAGAGTTACTCAATTTTGCTTTAGTATCAACCGGTGTATGTGACGGTTTGCAGGAGGACATCCCGACCTTTTCAATGATCTCCTCCACATATTTCTTTTGACTGGGAAATAGACCACCGACATATTGAGTTACAGCAATTCCGAAAAAATAATTTAAGGAACCCAAATCCTTCATTGCAAATTCCGATGCAATGAGGGACATAATAGACTGGCGGAGTGATGCAGATGATGCTGTGAGAATGATATCATCTACATATAGAAGTATGTATGCCATGTCACATCCCTTCTTATAAATGAACAAGGATTGATCGGACTTGCTGCGTGAGAAACCCAGTGTAGATATAAAACTTGCAAACCTATTATACCACGCCCGGGGAGCCTGTTTTAAATCATATAAATTTTTTTCAACAGACAAACATAATCCAGATGTGTAGGATCTCAAAAACCCAAAGGCTGGTGCATGTAAACTGTCTCCTGTAGATGGCCATGTAAGAATGCATTTTTGACATCCAACTGATGAATGGATCATGATTTTGACAGTGACAGGCTAAGAACAGTCCTAATAGTTGTTGGCTTAACTACCGGACTGAATGTTTCACCACAATCCACGCCAACCTGCTGAGACCTGCCATCACCAACAAGACGAGCTTTGTATCTCGCAAAGGAGCCATCAGAATTCTTTTTATGAAAGGAAACCCACATAAACCTGATATTGTTTACATTAGATGGACGGGACACTAACTCCCACGTCTTATTTTTAATAAGACCATCAATTTCGTCTAACACGACATCTTTCCAATTCAGGTCTGAAGGGGCGCTCTGGGATATTTTAGAAGAGGTGATGGTTGGACTGAAGATGTTATGTTAAAATGACACTTGGGCCAAAAATTCCCATGCATAGCACATGTTTCAATGGTCCGAGGTTGGGAATTTGGTTGTCGGGTAGATTAGTGGACCGATGGAAGGACCATTCTTAGGCCAAAACAGGCGGTGGGCTTACTATTTGGTGATTGGGCCGACACGGGTCAAGTTGTTGGGCCTGGCTGGTGACTGGAGTGGGGACACTGGTGAGGGAGAAATAGGCTCCCTTATTTAGGCCTGGCATCCACTGGAAGTGGACTATGCCGAGACCGACTGTAAAGAGGCAGTGACCTCCAAACCGCGGACTGGTGCAGTCCCATTTTGTGTTTGGGCTGGTACAATGTGGGAATTATTTTGGGCCGATCCCATATGATTTTGGGTATTGAGATGGTGATGTAAAATTGGATGTATTCCGTTGTCCAAAAAATCATAGGAAGGTGTGGATGCCACATGAAACTTAGCAAATATGATTGTAGACTCATCAAAAACTACGTGACGAGAGATAATGATTTTCCCATTCGTCATATAATAACATTTATATCCCTTATGATTTTGTGGGTATCCCAAAAACACAAAAGGAGTGGAACGAGCCTGAAGTTTGTTAATGATTGTGGACGGAAACAAGGGATAACACAAACACCCAAAAACCCTCAAATGTGTAAAAGATGGAAGACGATGGTACACCATTTGTGTAGGTGATATATTAGATAGTAGTTTGCTAGAAAGAATATTTAAGAGATATGTGGCCATTTGAAGTGCATGATGCCAAAACATTGGTGGTGTGGACGAATGCACAAGAAGTGTGCGAATCATATTGTTAATTGTTCGAATTTTTCTTTCGGCTTTCCCATTTTGAGGTGATGTATGTGGACATGAAAGATGCAGACATCCCATTTTGTTGACAAAAATCATTAAATTGAGCATTTATGAATTCCCTCCCATTGTCACATTGAAAATATTTAATGGATTTGTCAAATTGAGTTTTGATGAAAACACTAAATTATTTAATAATGGTGAAGGCTTGTGATTTCTACCCTAAGGGAAATGTCCAGAGAAAATTCGAATAATCATATAATATTTATGACCTGCAGAACTCAAAACTGGTGATGTCCACAAATCACAATACATAAGATCAAAAGGCATAAGTGTTTGGGAAGTAGATGATGAAAAAGGAAGTTTAACATGCTTTCCAAACACACATGTTTGGCAAACAGAAGAGTTCAAAAGTTTGTTACATGCAACAAAATTATTGTTCCTAAGATTATTGAACACCAGTACTCCCGGGTGTCCCAATCGATTGTGCCATACGATAGGGGAAATAGCTGCAGAGATTGATGGTTTGGTCACGTGGTTGTTGGAAATGGTAGGATTGGATACAAGTCCCCCGTGCTATTACATCTCATTAGTGGCAATTCCGTCTGAAAATCCTTCACAAAAAACTCAAACGAATAAAAATTCACAGAAACATTGTTGTTTGTTGTAAAACGTCGTACATATATCAAGTTTTTAATCCATTTTGGTGCATGTAAGATGTTTTTCAAATATGACGGTAGGTGAGGGGGGTAGTTTTACTTGATCAATACCACGAATTGGAATTTCCTGCCCACTGTTGACAATAATATTTTTATTACTGCTCATATTAAAATAAGACGAGAGAATACCTTGAGATGCCGTCATGTGTGACGTAGCCCCTGTGTCCATGTACGATGAATCATCTGGACCATTCAGATTCATGTTGTTCATGGACTGTTCGATATCAATGGGAGCATAACCTACGAAAGATGGTGCATGGACTGCAAAGGCTTGTTGCGGACGAGAACCTAGAACTCCGGGTTGTCGGTTTATGGATGACGACCTGGCCCATGATGTAGTAGGGTATGGGCACGGAGGGGTAGCCCATTGTGGGGACCAAGCCCACGGCGGGTACTGCCCTCATTGGCCTTCGCCGGACTGGGCTTGCGGCTGCCATTGGCTGGGCCGCCACTGCCCCAGCTGCTGGTGGTTGCCGCTGCCACCAGTGGGTTGGCCTCCACCCCTTCCATGTCCCTTTACGCTATTATTTTTACCTTTGTTGTTATTGCGATTTGACCCCCGTTTTTGGCTATTATTGTGATTTTCGGTTCCTCCCGAACTAGAATTTGGCATCGTAAAATCCCTATAATATGAGTTGGTAGAAACAAAGGTTGTTCCGGCGGTGGCTGCCCCGAAGGCTGTCTGTATTGCCTTGCGGGTTTCTTCGAGAATCAAGCTTGAACGAGCCTCGTAAAATAGAGGCAACAGATTACTCTGCTGAATGAATGTAGCAACTCCATCATACTGTTCATTCAACCATGCAATCAATTGAAGAACCAACATTTGATTTGTCACCAACGAACCAACGTTGGATAATTGGTCTGTAAGCACCTTTAATTCTTGACAATAGGCGGAAACGTTTGAGAAGTCATCCAATTTAACTTTAGTAAATTGGTGTCAAGATATACAACCCTAGAAAATTTATTATCTTGAAAAATGTTTTGCAAACGTTCTCACGCTTGTTTCTCCATAGAGTTCAGTTCTAATATGGTATGCAAAAAATCGTTTGAGATAGTGCCATAAATCCATTGAAGGACTATAGCATCCAAATGAGATCATAACTTTTTGTCTACCTCAGTGGTATCCGATGATGACTCATAAGGGATGATATGGTCTATGACCTCATATGCGCGGCAATTGATTTTAAATAATTCCTCCCAAGAGGTGTATTGCCCTTTTTCCATCTCAAGTATTATGGAAATAAAATTCTTGACGTTGTTCACGGCAAGAGCTGGATGAAATTTTTGTTTTTCGGTCATTAAAACTCAAGAAATTGGAAAGAAAAAAATATTTTAGAGAGATGATTAACCCTAATCGAGGAAGAAGCCGAGAAAAGTTTGGAAGGGAGGATTCTTTTTTGGCTAGGGTTTTGTTTAGGAAGAAAACCTAGTTAGGGTTAGGGTTTGGAGGGGGCTGAAAGTGGGTGGATATCGGCTAGGGTAGGCCAACGTTTAGGGCAAAGAAAAGAAAAGAATTTTGGAGTTTATTTTGGGGCTCTTGATACCACGAAGAAAGTTAATTCCCTGGTTATTTTATTCCCAAGATTGAAATATATATACACTTTGTACAATATCATTCTAAGGCTAACATTAAGGAAGACCTATCTAATCATATCATAATCATATCCTAATCATCCTAAATTACATTATACTAATTACAATTACAATGATATGATATAGTTTGGAAATGATATGATTGGGATAATTATGGAATGACTCCATAATTATCCTAACAATTATAAATAGTTATGTTTTCAGCTAAATATTAAATAATAATTTGATGAAAATGATATCTAACGTGCTATCACAAGTTAGAATTTATGATAAGATTTTTTTTACATTATCAGTTTAAAAAACAACTTAATCCATTCAATTAAAACGATCTGAGTAAGAATTCTACTTAACAAATGTATACAAGTTCGTAACTTGTTGATTATGTCCAAGGAAATATGATAATACCATTATCAAAGCTAAAATCCTTATAATAGATTAGAGTAATTAAGAGCTTTACTGGGTAATATATTGTCCTGCATGATTATGTTCAAACTTCAAATTAATGTAAAATGATTATATCATTGTCAATACTTCCATGTAAAAAGAAGTATTCCATAAGACAAAAATAATACATATTGACAATTGCGTATTTGCGTACTAGTAGTATGTTTTGTTTACCTTCTTTTCGGTAATACTAACATTCTACTTACGGTGAAGCCCACATAATACATCGGAGATTATTGGAGTCAAGAGTCATAATCAAACATGACGTTTGCTTGATGTACTTGATGTTGAATTATGAAATTCTTCTTATCTAAAGTCTTATTATTAATACAATATATATAGATATTTATAATTATAATTCTAATCGTATGAAAATATCTATTTTACGTAATTACACATTCTCTATCACTTGATTCTAATAAAAAGTTACGCTCCATGCTATAAGTTATAGTGTAGTTTTTGGACGCTTGATCCTAACACTTCTTTAGTTTCATTGTTTGTCTGATTAAAAAGAAAGTCATGTCAAATTCACCACTGTCAACCATAAGCGCAATAGTTCTCGTTTTCTCTAAGATGTCTTATTTTCAACTGCATATGATATGCACACGGAACATAGTTAATTAACTTCATAATTTTCTTGCATTTTGTTTTAAATGTTGTTTAACATTTTAACCGCTCGATCGTATTCATAAGTAGAGGTAATAATTAAAAACAAATAAGGTCATAGCGGTGGATGTATTTTGTAGTGAAATTGAAAGAATGATGTCTTTTGTTCTGTGAACAAAACAAAATTTCCATTTGTAGGATTGCCGTATATATGCTTCTTTTACATGCTCACTATATTCAAAATCCCAATGGAATAAGCTAATTTGACTCAGATATTTTTACCATCAATTAGTTATCCTGCTCTCAAAGATATGATTGTTGGGTGGGATGGCCAAATAGCTTAATTTCATCAGAACCGAATATTAAAATTGAGGTTAAGTTATACTCTAGTACATAGTCTATATAAAAAAAAATACAGTAGCAAATCACATTTACTTATTGTAGCTACTAGCTAATTTGTTTTATTATCAAAATTACACATCTCTTTCCCTTGGGTGACATGAATATATTTTTTACAGTATAACTTAAACTCATCAAAGATAATCTTTTAAAAAATCGTTAAGAAGGAAAAAAGAGACTTTAGAACCATGGTAGGAAGAAAGGTAGAGCAAGCACATCAACACACAGTACTGCATGCAGAAGAGACTAGCAGTAGTTGATAGGCATCGATCAAATTAATAAAGGTCCCTTTTACTGCACTCCAAAAGATTTACATTATTGTCATTTGAACACGTCCAAAAATAATCTTCCAGAATTTTTCTAACGTAGTACCACCACAACCAGTTCCCTTGATTGATGTGATGATCACAGTACCCTTCATTTGCCCATGCACGTAACTTACTCATCCATTGATCAAATCTTTTATTACTCCTAAGTCCTAACTCCTTGCATCTGATTAACCAAACACTTGGTTTTATGTTATTCTGTTCATCACTACTGTGCATCTTTCTATATGATGGTTCATTTATAGTCACCACACGGTTACAATAATGCACCTGTGATACACCCAAATCTTCCTATGGTTAAAGGGAGCAATCATGGCAAACCCATGCAGATGCAGTCAAACTATCTTTTCTTCTCGACGCCACTGACGCCTATATTACAGTAAATCCTACGGACCATTATATTCTTGAGATCATTTATTCTATTAATTATATTCACCCATTTTGTTATTTTCTGTATCTGATTATTTCGTATCAGTCACTTTTTACACACACATTTAAATCCATGCTTGAGATTTCCTAGCTACTTTACATTTTTTTTATTTATGTGGTCCCTTATTTTGTAATTTTCTTTAAAAAATTATATTTTTTATATATAGATATAACTTTTTTTATTGTTACATAGGGGTAAGGGAAGAGATTACAAAGCGAGAAATCAAATCATCACCAATAAGTTGAGAGTTCAGGTAGCCAACGAACTGAACTATTAAAATTCCCTTATATATATAACTTAATTTTAAGTTTCTCAATTTATCATTATTAAGATAATCTCTCACTTTCAATTTATGTAATAGAATTTGATTAGAGATAAAATTTAAAAAGAATTAAATAATTTTGAAATTTTTTATCTAAAATAAATTATTTGATTGTAAATAATCTAATTAAGAGTTTAAAAAAACTTATATTGATTTATTTTTAAATAAAAATAGGATATTCTTTTTTACGGCAATAATGTACTAAGCGTAATCCCACAAAATTGTGATTTGGGAAGGGGGGTGTACGCAATCTTACCCTATTTAGTAACGGTAAAGAGTGTGATTGTCTTTTTTAGACAAGTTAAAAAATAAAGTATAATATACAAATTGACAAATAAATTAATTTTTTAATCACGTAAATATTATAAGTAATTTTACACTATAAATTTCGCAAGTTTTTATTTAAATACTTGAAATATTTTCGATCAAATGTTAACGCATAAAATAATACTAAAAGTAGTGATGAGATGAATGTAATCTCTCCGATCTTAATAAAAGATGTTGAATTTGAACCCTAAATATATAAAAATACTTTTTAAAATTCTTATATTATGTAAATACAAATTAATCGAGTCCACATTAATTAGCAAAAAAGATACTAACACATAAAAATGGATGGAGTACTTCAGATGAAAAAATGAGTCACGCGTCCTCCGGGGCATAGTCCAGTGGCAAAGCCTGGGCGCTATAAGGCGCTCTGGCATGAGACAGCGTGGGTTCGATTCCCCGCAAGCACGAAAAAACTCTGCATGTTGGGGAATTTGACCTTGTCTCATTGATCAGTTGTACGCTCCCAGAAAACTGGTCACCGGAGCACATTACGCGATTTACCTGGTAATAGTGTTGAAGGACCGGTGCTATTACCTCCAGGACGTAGTCAGGCGCAAGCCTGGAGACCTGAATTATAAAAAAAAAAAAAAAAAAGTCACGCGAAGGCTACCATGGGTGCTTAGTCCTTTAACAAGAGCATATCCCTCCCTACCAAGTAAGTACAGGGTTATAACAGTGGTAATTAATAAACATGACGGATTGTTGTCTCGTCGTATTTGACAGCCATATCTATAAAATCCTAGACCCCTTAATAGTTTATTAATTTCCAAATAAAAAATCAATTTCCGTTGAGATTATAAATTGTTGAACTCCGAGTTCATCATTATCACAATCCACGAACATCTTTTTGTCTTCTGCACCTCCTTCCATCTTTAGCACATTACAATGTATAATTCCCATGCCCAAATGCTTCAACAAGCTGACCCTTTTTTCCTCCCTACACAAAAATCACCTTACCCAAATGAACCAATTAATCATCTAATGCAACAATTTCCTCATAATTTCTCAATTGAATCCACTAAATATCTTGACCCACTTCACTCTTTTTCTGAATTTCCAACTATAGAACATGAAAAATCCCCTGTTCTTGAAGGGATTGCAGCTGTAGTTGGAGAACATGTTCTTTTCGGTAATAATAATAATAATAACAATGATGATCAAAATTCTGGGACACGTGCGGCTTCTATAATCAAGCGCACGTGTCCTCAAGAAAAGAGAAACAATATAGGGGGAAATAATGTTGTTGTGGAGAAGAGCTACAGGGGAGTGAGGAAAAGGCCGTGGGGGAGGTGGTCAGCAGAGATACGCGACCGTATTGGGCGGTGCCGACACTGGCTAGGAACATTCGACACCCCAGAGGAGGCGGCGCGTGCATATGACGCGGCAGCAAGGTGGTTGAGAGGGTCAAAGGCGCGAACCAACTTCCAAATTCCTTCAATTGTACCTTTGCCTTTGACTGCTTCACCAACATCAACAACATCATCGTCTAATTCCTATGATCAAGTGAAAAAGAAAAAGAAGCATAGTGTTTGTGCTAATAAAAGGAAGTGCTCAGTGGTAACATCAGCTGCCCATCTTTTCAGCTCGGGCAGTGTTGGTCATAATGTGAATGAATTAAATAAAGGGGTTAGTGTTACTGTGGAGCTTGATCTCAAGCTTGGATTTGGGAAGAAGTAGTTTTAATTTTGCGCCGTTGCTACAGTTGTGTCTAGAGCCTATAACTAATATAGTGCTTAATTAGTGTGTAAATTAGAGTATGTTGTTCTAGCTAGGTTCAGCCTGTTTCATTTTGAAGTTGTATCATGCATGATCACTGAATGGCTGTATATTGTTGTGTTAAAAATCTGATGCAACATGCAATATGAGACGAAGTGTTTTGATTCTATATTAGGGTTATTCAGATAGGAAAACAGACAGAAAAAAAGGTTATGCACCATGCTTGTTAAATGTAGTTGTCTTTAATTAATTTTGAGAAACTATAAAAATATGAGCTATTGTATTCTAGCTTAGCTTGTTGAATGACTTGTACGTTTTGCTTATTCCAGTCACATTCTTAGCTTAATTAGCATTAATTCTCATGATTATATATGTCTGGTAAGAGTCACTAATGGCCGTCCTTTGGACTTTCTAATCGTCAATGTGTATGTTATGCGGAACGGATCGAGTTTAATTTCATTAACTTCTCATGTTTGGTTTGTTGTGGAACTAAATCGTCAAGAACTTGTTTTGTCTACCTAGGGTTTGAGGTTATTTTTATCTTCTAACTTAATTATAGTATTATCCTTTATGTTTTTCAATTTGGGTTTTTTCTCTTTTCTTAATTTAAGTTTCTAGTCTTATACAAGTGTTGCTGCCTACTTGACTGTGAATGGAGTACCAAATATTGAAGAATACTAAAGGGAGGGAGGGGGAGCTTGGGTTGGTGAAGGACTGAAGACTCAAGTAATCGTCATATATGGGTGATCAGACCAGTGTTTTCATGCACGTAATGCGCCAGAGCTAAAAAGAAAGGGTACTGAAGTTGTAGCACTAGTATAAACGCTGCAAAAAATTTAAGGTTATGAATTTTAGATTACAATTCTTATTGTTTACTTAATTTTGTATAAGTAGTTTATACATATTAAATAAATGTTTTAATATAAAGATAAAATTTGAGTCAAATTATTGGGTTTTACTAATACCACAACTAGTGGCTCGGGATACAATACAACAGTACAAGTAGTGGCAATTTATTAGATTCCGAAGAATTAGTAGTACTCCTAAGTCCTAGCAGATCAGATGAAGAAGACTGACTCTAATATGCTGTGATAATAATGACGTTATAACGCCTAAAAAGACGCCCACGAAACTCGGGTTTCTGATCTACTTTAAGTTGAGGACGATTTATGACTTGTGTGATCCAAGCTCTTGGGTTTTTGTTCTAAATTATTTTGCTCTTTTATTTGTGTATATTTTCATAGACAGAAAGGAGAGAATAAATTTTGCTCTTTGGTTTTTATTCTAAAAATTATTTTGCTTTGTGTATAAATGCTTACTCGGTGACACTATACTCAGCCGGTCCTAAAATACTTGTTACGTTTCGCATATCGAGAGTCAAATTATATAAATTTTAATTAATATTATAAAATATATATTTTTAATCATAATAATCTGAAAATAATTTCAACTTATAATATTTTTAATAAAATTTTAAAAATATTTATATCTTAAGATAATTATTTTTAGTATAATTTAATAAGTATAAAAAATTAATCAAATTGATTTTGAATATGTAAAACTTTGATAGTAATTATTTTAGGACGAAGGGAGCATTGTACTGTTAAGGGGTGGTTTGGTGTCCTTTAGTGATCAGGAAACTCTGGTTGATCCGATGGTTAGATACTCTGAATTCAGACTAAGTGACTCTTTTGGAAGTACAAAATGGTGGATGAGTACAGACTACTGAACAGTGAAGTACGATGGAGAACTGTAAGTTCAGTGTGTCCTACAACCTTTTCGATTTCATTCAAATTTTGTGTGTACCCTTCTCCCCTCTAAGCTCTAATTTACTTAGCTTTGACTACAAAACTTTTTGGAATATTTTGTACTCCCTCAGTCTCATTTTATATATTATACTTACTTTAACTTTTTACTCTGTATTGAATAAATCATTAGTATATTTTTTATTTTTTAAAAAAATAAATTTTCATCTTATCCTTAACAAAATTATTTATAGCCATACGAATACTCGATTATTGTAAAAGCATGTAATCAAAAGTAAGTGAAATTTTTTAAAGATAAATTATTTTAAAATATAAAAATATGTCATTTCATATGACATACTTTTATTTAGTTTATTATATATCTTTCTACATCTAAAAAAAATTCGAATTTACTTTTTATAATATAATTTATACCTACATAAATATTTATAATTTGATTGGAGCGGTAAATTTCAAAAAAAATCTTTTCTTTTATAAGTTTGTGCCCAATCAAGTATTAGTACAAAATTATATTGGCACTAAGGAAGTGTCACATCAAACGGAAAATATGAGTACATTATTTGGTTACTATTTCAAATTCTGTACAATTAATCCAAAGTATTATTTTATATAAAAATCATCCTGTTATTTTAATTAGACGTTAATAAAAATAACGATTAGATATACTAAGATTAAAATAAAACAACCCAAATGACAAAATTACTCCTCTTCCAACTTCTTTTCCTTATTCTAAGGTTATACTAATTGAAAGTAGGATTCTATTCAAATTTAAAATAAAACACCTGTTTTTAGAATTCATACCATGTAGTCCATTTTCAATACTACAAACCTAATTACGTCCACCAAGAAATGCATACTCACATAACATAAGAATTATTAATTCTTATATTGCGATTATCCTCGCTACATTAAGTTATATGCGGACCAAACAACCCCTTCGTATAAAAATAAGAATATATTTTCCAATTTAAAATTTTGGTATAGGACTACTCCCTCATGTACAAGTTTGTAACGAAAATTCGGGACAGATTAGGTACCTATCCCTTTTTCTTAATTGTTAGACGCTAAAAATTTAAAAATAACTAATATTATCAAGTTACTTAAAAATAAATAACGAACTATCAAATTGTTAATAGCTCTTTTTACGAAAGATATTATTGACCCTAATGTGAGAATCAGTGGTGGAATTCGCCAAAAATGTTAAGGGGAGCGGTAACTACTAAACAAAATATTATAATTGAAATTTATAAGAACAAAATATAATTTTATCAAAGATTCAAAATAATATCAACACAACAAAAATATAATATATAAAAGGAAAGACGTATCTAGAATTAAAGTGTTGCCCTTCGTTCTTTTAAAGACTTGAAATCATTAATAATTAAATCAGAGCTAAAGCTTTCAGCTATCTCTTTTCAATATAAACCATCATATTGTCAACAATAAATTCATCATTCATCTTATTACGCAACCTTGTCTTTTTATCTTCATTGCTGAAAATGATCTTTCTGTAGTAGCCATAGAAACTGGAAGAGTTAATATAAGGCGGATTATCCGTTCAATCAAGTAATATGTATTCGCCTTCCCTGTTTTTTCCAAAGCTTCACACAATTCAGACATAGTTGACAAGTTATTTAATTCTGGATGACTAACAACTTCAAGAATAAAGTGTTGAAGTTGAAATCTCAAATTTGTTTTCTCTTACTCACTAAAATCCACTAGATAGAATTTTTCTACAAGAGCACATATATCATCCATATCAAGTGCTTTGTAAATATCTTTAGGAACCAAACTATTGCTTAGCCTCAAAAGCTCCATTGTTTACACATGAAACATGTGATTCAATTCCTGCAGTTGTTGATCAATTGTAACACAAAAGAGATTCACTCTAAAATGTTGACCCACTGTGATGTGATCCTTCTGATGACGAGCACGCCCTTGACGCTCTATATAAACATCATTACAATAAGGATAATCAATATCATGTTGTTCACAAAATAATGTCACATTTTCAATAATTGATCCCATTCTTCATCTCTCAATTTCTGAATTAATGTTTTTGTAGTCGGTGAGTACTCTAGCCATGAAGGGAAATTTTTGAACCAAGATGCTTGAAATGAAATTGCCTTGGATGCTTATCTCTATTGAGGGGATACTTTTCAACTTGACATTGATAGGGACCCCAATTGAGATAAGATCTTCGAACTTCATCTCTTCGATTCACTGGATATTCCCAAATTTTGGGACTCTTTCCGGGGTCACGTTCTAAACAATTGACATCAAATTCATCCATGGTGACTTTTTGAATCTTGCAAGGTTGCTCATCCAGTTGAACCGTTTGATAATCGGAATAGAGCTTTTAAAGTGTCGATGTTGAAGCTATACACTTCCCTCTTGAAAAATGCATCAATTTTCGTAAGTTTGACCATCGAACCACTCCTAAAAAATACATAAATCAATTATCAAAGATAACATCTAAATCTGGAAAAAGAACTAAGTCAGAGAAATTCGGCTTTTAAAGCCTTAATCTATTAATTCCACCCCCGTAAGCCCAAAATAGCCCCGTATATGATGAAACAAATATAAAGTTGTAATCTTTTGTTGATTTAAAAGAAACTCATATCAATAATTACCCATTAAAACTCATATCATGTATATTGGAAACAACTTGTAATTGCTTTTGATGCAACTATGCATCCAAGGCATACTAGATTTATGTTTTGTAGAAGAAAAAGAGACTCAAATAAATAATAAATAAATCTTCTGCCGTTAAATATTACTAGAGATGGAGAGGCGAGTGTAGAGAAATAGATTGTGAGAGAGTGGAAACGTGTTGCGAGTGTGAGTTCGTGAATCACTGATGCCACCGAGAAAGTGACGGAATTTAGAATTTTTAAATCGTGAGTAATATATATAAAAAAAATTAAATTTTTTAAGGAGTCCACAGCTCCCCTCCGCTCCTATCATAATCCGCCATTGGTGCGAACACTGATGCTCTCTTATCAGTCTTAAACTAGAGCTCACCCATAGCCACACCAAAATTTGATGTGTTAATAAAGGCAGTGATTCCCTGCAAGCACGAAGAAACTCTGCATGTTGGGGAATTTGACATTGTCTCATTGATCAGTTGTACGCTCCCAGAAAACTGGTCACCGGAGCACATCCCGCGATTTACCTGGTAATAGTGTTGAAGGACCGGTGCTATTACCTCCAGGACGTAGTCAGGCGCAAGCCTGGAGACCTGAATTATCAAAAAACAAAAAATAAAATAAAAAAATAAAGGCAGTGATATTTGCATATATGATGAAATGACTCAATTGTTTTCTTAGGTAATACTTAGAAGTAAACAGTGATGAACAGAAGAGGCAGCAGAATCCCAGCATGATATCCCGGATGGATCATCATAATCTACTGATTGAGGGACTTTATGATGCATGCTGGACTTGATTGGTACATTTCTTTTC
Source organism: Anisodus acutangulus (assembly GCA_029783415.1). Classification (NCBI taxonomy): domain Eukaryota; kingdom Viridiplantae; phylum Streptophyta; class Magnoliopsida; order Solanales; family Solanaceae; genus Anisodus; species Anisodus acutangulus. The sequence goes on from CM056497.1 coordinate 6,627,686, forward strand.
TTTTGATTCCTTACTCTTCTTCTTCCCAAAAATCTATTTGTGCATACAAAATATTTGTGTTCTAAAATAACTTTACAAGTGTTTTTTCTTTGACAAATATTGTTCGAAAGACACTCGAGTGTTTTTCCAAGGACATAGGTGAACATAGTCCTTTTTATAATTTGAATACAAAAAAATGATCCGTTAAAAATTTATTGCTTGTTATTTTTAGATTTTTTAAGTGTAAAAATAAAGATCCTTAGTGAAAAAGACAAAAAAATAGAAATCAAATTTGTAAAGAACTACAAAATTAGTTAGACTTAGGCCTCATTTGGACATGATTTGAAATCATGATATGAAATCTGTGATTTGAAATCATGATGATTTAAAATTGAAATTTTGTTTGGACATGTAAATTAAATTTTTTAAGTTGTATTTTTTCTCATAAACATAAAACCACCACAAGTTATGAAACTCATCAAAACTTTTCCAATTGTTATACAATCTTACCAAATGAACAATTCATAGTTTATAACGCTACTAGAAGACCGTTCTAAAAAATACAACATCTATTGATCGAATTTTAGTTCAATAAAAAAAAATTGAACATGAGTTGTAGAATTAAATTTAGTTGGTAAATGGTTGGTGAAAGTAAATTTTGTTATAAATTTACTATCAACTTGCATATCTTTTTTTATATATATTTGATATAAATAGTCGGTAAGCATGGTTGATAAATATATCTACCAACTTATGGATCTTCTTTACAAAATATAAACTTATGAGTCAAGTTTTACTTTTAAAAAAATTAAAATCATGATGTATAATCCTAAATTATGCCTTTTGGAGAGTTTGAAATTTGAAATTATGATATAAAGTTGAAGTTAATATTTTCTGCAAATTTCATAAATAAACGGTAATTTGAAATCAAAAGTTAAAATCATGATTTCATATCGCCTAAGTATATTTTTGCCCGAGAAAGCAGTGGCAATGACGGGTATAGCCTTGGTGCAAACTTATTTAAACCTAGTATATTTTAAATTTCTAATAAAGAGTTTCTTTGATTAAGTAAACCAATGCTAAGTAAAATAATTTCACGATATCTGTTTATATCAATTTGCCTGAATAATAAATTCTAACTAACTTGGTTTTGTTGCTCCTTATTTGATACTAGAAGTTTAGGCATCTAATGTTTTAAGAGACAAACGCTGAAAAATCAAAAGATTTATTATTCACTTAATTAAAGGGGCTCTAACCCTCAACCTCTCAAAGAAAGGGAGATGAGGCACTTCACCAACAGACCAATCACCAATGAATCATCTTGTTAACAATGTTCTCTGTTATTTATATTTTTATCTAATATATTTGTTTCGCTTATATATTAAAAAAATCCGAAAAAGTGTTTGTACGGGGCCGCTTCAACGTCTTTGGTGTCATAAAGTAAAATCTTGACGGGAGACCATACCTTTTCTTTTTTTTAAAAAACTTCTTATATATCTTTAGTAACAAATATCATAGTTTTTCTTTCCTTGTTTAGTTAAAATTATAACTTTTCACTTTTAAATACTACTCTTTCCATCTCAATTTATGTGATAATTTGACTAAATCTTGAAGTTAAATTGAATTAGATTAACTCAATAATTTAAGACTAAAATTTATATATATAAAAACTACATGAAAAGTACTCTAAGTTATTACTTTTTTCATATCAATTTGGTGAAAAAATGTATCTTAAAATATTAGTCAAAGTTCATATAATTTGAATCTCAAAAAGTGAAAAGTATCACTTACATTGAAGTAATTTTTTAAAAATAATTCATAAATCTATTATTAGTGAAAATAGAGCCCAAAAATTTGGGGGTCTAAAGCCATTGCTTTGACTACCTTGCCCTTGAGCCGGCACTGTGTGTGTATTATAGTATTTAATAAAAGAGGATAAACAGCATAAGTCAACATGCCTGCTTGCCATTTTAGGGGTATTGTGGTCATTTCGATCGAAATGGAGCTATGTTGTTGGTTGAAAAGGTATATTAATGTAGTTGCAAGTTTTTACACACATTTAAATCCATGCTTGAGATTTCCTAGCTACTTTACACTTTTTTTATTTTTGTGGCACCTTATTTTGTAATTTTCTTTAAAAAATTATATTTTCTATATATAGATATAACTTTTTTTATTGTTACATAGGGGTAAGAGAAGGAAAAATGAGGGAGGAGATTACAAAGCGAGAAATCAAATCATCACCAATAAAATGATTTTGAAAATTTTGATCTAAAATAAGTTATTTGATTGTAAATAATCTAATTAAGAATTTAAAAAAACTTACATTAATTTATTTTTAAATAAAAAATAGGATTTTTATTACGGCAATAATGTACTAAGTGTAATCCCACAAAAGTGTGATTTGGAAAGGGTGGTGTGTACGCAATCTTACCCTATTTAGTAACGGTAAAGAGTGTGATGGTGGAGAGGAGGTGAACTGTTTCTGATGTCTTATTTTGAAAGGATATAGTTTGTTCAAAGTATTATTATGATGATTATTATTATTTCTAGTTAGCCAAATGTTCCATATAAGGAAAGGATATAGTTTGTTCCAGCTGGAGATATATTTGGGAAGGGGAGGTGAACTGCTTCTGATGTCTTATTTTGAACTATAAGAACTAAAAGGTCGAATTGAAATTTCAAACACATCACAGTAATGTTACAAAAATTTATATTTACCTAAAGCATATTTTCATCTTTAGAAATGTGATAGAAAATTGCTCTTCGGAAATTTCTTTCAACATACTATCATTTAAAGTTTTTTCTTGCTTTCATGTTTAAAATAAACACGATGACATAAATAATAGTAATATGATGTTGAAACTGTGAAAATAAAAAGATTAGAGGCCTTTGCTATCATCCTCACAATTTGAATAAATTTATTTAGATATTGGTATGAGTTCTTTAACAGGATATTATTATTTAGTATAGAATTCATGTCTACTTGATAAAAAAATTAGTCTAGTTTGTCAAGTCAAATCTCTCTGATGACATAAAAAAGGATTGTTTACAAAATTAATTTAGCAAAATAATATTTGATAAAGGACAAATTAGTTAAATCACAATCTTTTTTATTAATAATATTTAGGTTAAGAAAATTATTACAGAGAAAATTAAAATAAGAGTGTTTAATATTATAAACCACTTACATAACCAAATTTGAGGGGAATTTATGTAATTATCTCCTTTTTTTTATTTATTATAATGACTTTGTGAGAAAATAAATCTAACTTAAGTGACTTTGTAAGAGAAAATAAATTCTATGTTCAGTGATTTTATTGATACAAAACTAAGTTAGGTGACTTTGTAAGAGAAAATCCATAAGTTAAGATAGTTTATTGATACAAAACTAAATTAAATAATTTTATTAGATAATTATACATACTTGAATGACCTTTAAAAATATTTACTCCACTTTGCTTGTGAAACTCCATTGCCATATGCTCACTAAATAATCAATAACAAAAGAATGAAAGATATCAGTTTACATTCAATGAATAAGATAATGAAAAAAGGTTTTTGCATTGAGAACTGGTTATTTTTCCTAACATTTAAAACGCTGGCTACTGAAAATCGATCTATCAATGGGCCAGCTCACTCCATTTTTACAAATACCGGGTTAAAATCATAAACTCGGATCTTACGAGCCCATCAGTGGTCAGGCAATTGCACGGTTTTCCTTCAAATGGGCTGGTTTTTAATTTTTCCCCTCAAATGGAACTTAATTCCTTCTGAAGCATAAGTTCTTTACGGTATTCTGCATAACTTGTATTGGATCCCGTAAAAAACATATACCTCGGAAGGCATAATTTCATTTGAGGGACAAAATTAAAGACCAGTACAAAATAGGAAAAAATGCAAATGACCTCCAAAGTATTGAATCTCTCTAGTAAATGGCCTTTTACATTGACACTTTAATAAGCCCAAGCCCATCTAATCCATTCATATTTGACCCATCTTTTGGTCCAAGAATTGTTCGGTCTATTAATACTATACTAAAGTAAACTAATTTGCGAGTGGCGTTGGGGTTGGGGGAACGGTGGATTTGTTTATTCGATTTTTCGTTTTTCTTCTGCATTATATTATGTTTTGTGAAAATCCCTTTACTTCAATTTTCAAAATTTTTTTATGTATATTTGTTCCCTAATTGAATAAATTTGTGAGAGGTTGAAGTACGAAAGTGTGGTCTCTAAGTACTCAACAATTACCATACTTGACCTATTAGTGTAGTTTGTTACTCATACCTAAAATACATGATTTAATACGGGAAAGAACGAAGAACCAGGTAGGAATTGCTGTTGCAAAAAGCTGTTCAATTAATATAATAACATTAGTACAAAATTTATTTGCATCAACCAACCCGTGATGCGCTCGAGCAGAGTTGTGTCCATCTTTATATTTTTTATACTTACTAAAATAATAATTTAAGGTGGGGCATATAGGGGGAAACAGGTGACATGGGTGATGGTCCATGGCTACCAGAAAAAAAGGGATGTGTTTGTGGTTTTGCCCCAGCCGCTGTTGTTACAAGACAAATACATTAGGTTATTGCCATATTCACTAGTCAAACATTAAAGTGACGTGCATCTATTTGATTATATAAACATAAGTTAGTAATATTCTGATATATAAAATATTACCAGAGTAAATTATAAACTAAAATATAAATTCTTTTACAGTATTGAATTAACGATATACATATTCGTATGTATGTGTGTCATGATTGTCATAATGGGATTTGCATTCGATAGTCGATTTTACATGCATGTCTGAAGTGTAGCTTGGCAGTTCAAATTTAATCTCGTATATATGAAGTCGAATCAAACGGTCAAATATTAAATACTTTATATTTTTTATCTATTTTTAAATATATTCATGTCTTGCTAGGAATATGAGGCAAAGTAATTGGCGGCCCGTGAGACCCGATTGCTCAATTTTCAATTGATTTATATAATATAAAACGAGAATTGAATTCACTGCATATGTAACTTAACTTTACCACAGCTTCACAGTAACGTTGTTATCTTCTCCTCTTTATTTCAGAAACGACCCATATAAATTTTGATCTTTTCTAGTGGACTTAAGCATGAGATATTGAGATGTCAACTCAAGCAGCCATCAAACTCAATAGCTATTTGAACATAAATTTCATGATACGGTTCATAAATGGAGTAAATTGAAAATAGAATCTTAGTGGATGTGATGTCTTCGTCCATTACTCCCTCCGTCCCAAAATACTTGTGATCCTTACTAAAAATATTTGTCTCACAATATTTATCATTTTATTTAATCAAAGATAAAATTAAGTTATTTTTCTCATTTTACCTTATATTAATTAGCAACATTTAAGAGGTTGAGAATGGATAATATGATTGAAATATGTTAAGAGGGAAAATATTCAAAATACTACCCTTATAAATAATTTTTTAAGGGACGTGTAAATGAAAAATGTGACAAATATTTTGGGATGGAGGAAGTAATATATAAAGTATGACGTGGCCAACTTTATTTGGTTGAGCAACATTTATGACTGCACCCACCACAAAGTTGCCGACCATCTATTTTAACGAAATTCCATTGAGAATTATAATGTCTCAACGAAACTTCCAGTTTAGGTGGGTAGCAATTAGCATACATCGGGTTGCCTTTTGTTTTCTCCTTCTGAAATCTGAACTAACATATAAAGAACCCATCCATGTTTTATTGTTTTTTGCTTCTTTTTCTTTTTCCTTAACTTGCTAAAGTCATGAGAAGCTAATACAAAATTAAAGTCTCAAACGACATTGAATGTCTTCTAATCTAATCTCCAGTTAACCATGGCCCGGGTAGTTAATTAGCTAAATACATGTTGGTACTTACAAATCATGCATAATTATTTTTAGATTATATATCAAATTAAATTGACCTATAATATTAAGTTACTTTTCATAACAACTGATAAGGTAATATGAAATAGTAATCATTTACAGTACAGTCAGTTAAATTGAACTGATGATATATTTTTGGGGTTTATATTGCAATCTATATAATTTGATTAATCCAATACTTTTATTAGTCTAAGGAAGCTGTAGAACTAGAAACCAGGTCGTAATCTGCGTTGACCAAGAAAAGAAGTTGCATTAAAATAATACTAACATTAACACGAAATTCAAGTGTCGTAGTGTTGGCATCAACCATTGTGCTAAACCGTGATTCGCTCGGCTCGCTTTTATATGCTTAGTAAAATAATTAAAGGTGTGCGATGGTCAACATATTCGTGGATTCGCCCTAATCTTTGCTGTTGCAAGACAAATATAATGAAGTTATTGACATATTACTCGCCATGTCATTGACATTTTTTTTTACTCTGGTATGTTAGTACGTAGTTGCCAAATGTGTTCTTAAAGAAACATATTTTCTGCGCAATTGCCTTTTCTCCTACCAACGGTAGGTGTAATGAACCTTCACTAATCCGTTTAAGAAAGAAAGGGGTAAAAGGATGGACGTGGCCTAAAAAGAACGCACTTTTTTTTCCCAACACGTTTTACAATTTTGCATGTAAAAGCCATGGCCGGTATTGATAATTTTCTCATGCTATTCTTCCCTGAAAATTGTCTCCAATTTATGGTTTTTATGGCCAATCATATGTATTGCAAAATATAATTTTCAAAATGTAATTAATGATAACAAAATCCTCGTGCCGGATAATAAACTCTGCAATAGAACATCATGATGACATTGGTATATCACCTCCTCTCAAATTGGTTACATACATTGCGAGGTACTATTGTAACTCAACTTATATAATACAAGGATTTAAGTTATATAGCGGTGAATGTAATTCTGGTTATTATTAGTGGATTTTTACTTGTGATAGCAAGTGAATTACCATTTTTATTAGATTATTGATTAATGCTTATCGTAAAATTTGTGTAATTTTTCTTATTTGTGATTTGATTTGTAAATATATTTTTTGACAATATATAAAACTTTAACTCAAACGAGTAGTACACTAATTCCAAGGGAACTCGAACATTAAGATCTCAAGGCTAGTTGCCGTCAAGCTACAATTTAATAAAGAATTAATTGACTAAGGCCTAAGGGTGTAATGCTTAATATAGATCCATCAAACTGCCGTGGCAATGGATATGTTGGGCCAATGGCTCAAAATATACCTTGTGTGAGTAGAAAGTAAACGGACCGGGCCGGGACGGGTTTGGCGGAATAGGGTCGGGGCGGGGTGGGACAGGCGGGATTCGTCGAAGTCTCATCCCGGTTCCGGTCCCGTCGGGAAAGGGGCGGGATCGGGCGGGGGCGGGCCGGGATCGGGCGGGATTTTCCTTTTTTTTTTTTGCACTTAATTTTAAAAATAACATATATATAAATAACTCAGTAATTGAACAAGATAGTATAATAACAACATTCCAAGGTTATTTTTGTGCCTCTTATATTATTTAATAGACATGATTTTTTTTGTAATAGAAACACAATTATCGAAATTGTAACTTTGTGGTGTTGTTCAAAAGTTGCAAATGACATAGTAAAATTGCAATTAAAAAAATTACATTTGAAAAAAACATCCTAGTTTCTTGATAATTTCCTGTGGTTCTTCGGTTGGAATTGATATTTGTTGGTCAAATTACTCCACGTCGCTCCCACCACCTTCGGATAAGATGTCGTTGTAGTTTTCATCTTCTTCTTCGTTGATCTCCGGTTGACCGCACCTTCTTCGCTCCGCTCGTATCCAATCTCTGAATAGTACTGCAATCTCCAAGTTGTCTCCAGCTAATGAGTGTATGTGCTCTCCTATTTGATATTTGCCGGCAGAAAAAAATGCTTTCAGACGCCGTTGATGACGCTTGAATGTTCAAAACATCTCGGGTCATCATTGAAAGTGTCAGAAAAGTCTTCTCATTCCCCCTCCAGTATTTCAGCAAGTCTTCACGTCCTTCTTCATTGAGAACTGTTTGGTACGGTACAGAACCCTGCAAAACAAAAATATCAAACTTGCTAATTTGGTTAATAGTGTTACCACCGCACATTCTATTTCTGAGGCTTTCAATACTAGCGGCAGAAACATCATGTCTTTTGTGAGGTTGTGTTGAAGAAGAAGAAGGTGGTATGGAAGCTGGTAGGTTGCTAGCACTTTCTTGTTGGTAAAACCTATATACTTTTTTTCATTCGTCTTCTACGCTAGACAACACTTCTTCTTTAGTTTGTTCAATAGGTGGTGAGTGATTTGGATTTTTGGAACTTGGAGGTGATAGTACTGCTATACAATCATAAATAGTTTCAATAAGTGATTTAGTACCGTCTATTTTAATAGTCGGATTTAATACAACACCAATAATATAAATAGTGGGAATAGGAATAAAATATTTTTTTATTTTGATAAATATTTTTTAATAGCTTCATTATAAGTTGGTTTATCCATATATTCATTAAGCAGTAAAAATATTAGAGCTATATAAAACAATATAGTTGAAATAGTAGGATAATATATACCGAAAAATTCTTTTGTTGCTTGAAAAAATTTATCTAGAAATACAATAAGTTCAAAAAAATTTCCTCAATCGCTATCGACAATCATATCAGCTGGATTTTGATTATAAAAGTTAAAAAATAAAGTTATAGATTTTCTATAGTCATAAGCAACACATAGTTGCTTGTATAAAGAATTCCACCTAGTGGGTACTTCTTCTGGAATTTTTCTATAAGGTAGTTGGCAATCGTGACAAGTTTTTTTATATTCTTTTTTTTTTCGTTGTATTTTATTATTTTTAAAAATAAAGTTTATAGCAAATTGTATTTTACTAAGAATGTCTTCAAAAAGTGATTGATCATCCTTTACAACTAAGTTATATATATGACACACACATTTTATATGAAAATGATCTGGAAAAGATGGAGTTAAACTATTTTTTTTAAAATTGTAATAGCATAATTGTTAGAAGAAGCGTTATCTAATGTAATAGTCATAATTTTATCAGTTATTCCGTAATAATCGCACACTTGATAAATATTTTCTGCAATAAAAACACCAGTGTGCCTATCATCTATATATCTATACGCTAAAATACATTTTTGCATAGACCATTTATAATCTATCCAATGACATGTTACGGTTAAATAATCATGACCGTTAGTACTACGGCCTCTATAAGAAGTGATTGCCATTTTGCCATTAAAATTATATAATGAATAACGTAAATAATGTTGATATTCATGTACAAATTTAAATACATATCTCTTAACAGTTGATCTAGGAAAATCGTTAAAAGCAGAATTATACATTTCTCTAATGTAATGAATAAAATCAGGAGATGAAGGAAATGAAAAGGGCAAACCCTCCACAACAACTAATTTTGTTATTGCTTTCCTATCTCTATGTTTATTGTAATTAGGACCTACAATTCCCCCCGTCGTGGGGTTAATTAGGACCTATCTCGTATTGGGCATACCTAGCTGGATGAGCCCTTGCTACGTGTCTCATTAACCCCCGTCCCACCGTGACCTTTTCCAGTTTTAAATTTTAAAACATCTTTACAAATTTTACATCTAGCTACTTGATTCTCTACGTCCCTATCAAAAAGTGTCCATGCGTATGATTTCAATGGTCGGTTTGCTAGACCTCGTCTCATACTAGGGAGAATAAGAGGCATTTCAGTTGAAGGTGCACTAGTGGGTGTGTTGTCATCTACATTAGTGGGTGTATCATCTAGATCATCGTCTAAATTAAAGTCTTCTTGAGTTCCAGAAAATAGCTCATCGTCTAAATCTAATGGTATTGTAGGAAAATGTTCAGTATCAACAAAATCATCATGTGTAGGAATAGAATTCTGTATAGAAATAGGACCCTTGCCCTTGTTGCCCCTACTAGAAGAAACATGACCCCTACCCATAAGCATACGTTTAAATTCTTTCATTATAAATTTATACTTATACTAATAAATAATTAAAGTAAACGAAATTAAGTGCGCTAAATAAAATAAACAGACAATAATAATTTAATGAATGAACGAATGTACCAAACGCCGACGTAACGTCGACGTGTAATCGAGAGGTTGAAAATTGAAATTTTACTCGATGGAAGATCATCAAGCTAGTTGCCAACTTCACTCCCAAATGAATAAATAAAATTCAATATTTAGTAGACAATGTAGACTTGTAGAGAGATAGATTTAGAGATTAGAGAGATTGTAGGAAGATTTGTGAGAAAGATGAAGAGAAAATGAGGTATTTATAGTTGGAAAATTTGGTTAAAGTGTAAATATAATAACTTATGGGTTAAAATAAATATTAAAGGGGTGGGGGGAGGCCAAAAATGGCCGTTGCACAACTACCAAAATGTAAAATGGTCGTTGGTGCAACGGTTATTTGTGCAAAGTGGGTTTCGGGCGGGATCGGGTCAGGCCTGGCGGGTCGGGACTGGTCGGGACGAGACCATGTCCCGTCCCGATTTGAGTCCCAGTACCGTAATTTTTATTTTTATTTTAAATGTCGGGGTCGGGACGGGAAAGTGCCGACCCGGCCCACTGGTCAGCCTTAGTAGAAAGTAGAAGATGAAAAAAAAAAAATAGAAAGTAGAAAATTTACAAATTAGAATGTGCTGAATTAGTTTGCCAATTGAGAAACACTTACGATTGAGTCCACGGGAGACACCGAATTATTTAGTCACGCGTAATCATTGACTCTTTTAGAGTTTAAGAAGTTTTCCTCACGCCAAAATGTGAAAAATACTATTTTGACTAGTAGATAAAATATAAAGAGTAGGATATTCCAATTGACAAGAAAAAGTTGTCCAGAAATGGCACTATATATATGCTCTCCCGGCATTGTTCCATTTTGAAAGTTCAAACTCCATCACCACGCGGGGCGGCCACTGGCCCAATGTTGTTTCCCTCTTAGGCAAAGTACCATTTTACTAACTTCTATTCATTAATCAGAGAAAATAGCTAAAATGCACCCTAACGTTTGGTCGAATTATTTATAACACACTCAATCTTTACGGAAGGCATATTATCCCCATGGGCATATTTTTAGTGTGTTTTAGAGGCAATTATCATGTGAGTTGGCATGGAACGTGAGAACACGATCGAGGAGCGCGTGATGGGTATATTCAACTGACCTCATCCACTAATTTTGTGCCACGTAGCGCTTATAACGGTAAAATTTTTAGCCTTATTCATTTTCCCAAATCTGTCCGATTTCAACTCCATATCTGCCCGATTTCAACTCCATATTTGCTTAGAACTTCAATCCCTAACCTTTAAATTAGCTAATGGATTCAAGTGGTAAGCTATTCTTTGTGTAAATTTATCCTCATCTTTTATTTATATCATATATTTACTAAGCTATTCTTCTAATTTCACCGGAATTTTTGTCTAGGGTTCTTCATGAAAGAGGTAAAATCAGAGTTAAATAAGCTCTGTACTGATAATGAAGATCCAAAGATGAAGCTAGAGGTGCGATGCCAATGGAGATTTTTTGGTCTCTTAACAATACTGGAAGAAGCTTTTGGTCCTGCCCCTTCTATGGTGTAAGAAAATTTATTTTGTTTATGTTTCGTTATTTTCAAAACGCATTACAGTGAATTTGATTGCTTGAATTTTTGTTTAGGTGAAGAAATGTAATTTCTTTGAGGGGAGAGATGATTCTATTGATCAAATATCTAAGTTCATTCTTTACAAATTGGTGAAAAAAATGGAGAAGATTTTGCTTTGAAAAAAAATATGGAAGAAGAATTTGCTATTGAAGGAGGGTCTTCTTGCATTGAAGTCGCAATGGGCATGGAAGGAGAGTTTAGTTGCATTGATAGTGAAATGGTCGAGACAATACAAAATCTTGTGATAATGAGAAGGCCATCGATAATGAGATTAAATAGCTTGAGAATGCCATTAACAATGAAGAGATGAAGGTGAAGGTGATGGAGATTAAAAAGCTTGAGAATAAGGTGAAAAAGGAGAAGAAGGGCAGCTGCTTTAATATTAAGAATGTGTTCATTTTGTGTATGTTGTGGTGTGCTGTTATTTGGTTTAATAGGTTATGAAAACTTGAAAAGTTGAAGTGTTATCAAGATCAATTGCCATATTAAGACTTATTGTATGTATGTTTTAAGTTGAAGCACTTTAATATCAAGGAGGTTCAATTGAAAAGTTAATGTCATTCATTTTAGAAATTGTTGGGACACAACACATTATATATAACAATTTCCAACACTAAATAACATAAAACAAACTATTGAAACATGAACACAAACCTATACTTAATATATAGCAAATGCCCAAAGTTTTACACAAAATCAGTTGCAACTTAGTGATGCAAGTTGCACCATTTCCACTAACAAGTACTTCAAAGTCATTAAACACTAATACATTCAAAGTCTTTAATACTAATACAACTAAAGTCAAGGTTATGTAGTTTGATATCCCAAAAACATCCTAACTTATGTCAGCATCAATCACAAAATACTAAACTGCTACAAGTCTTTTTTCATTTCCATAGCTCATTGCCTTTGCTAGTAATGGTCTTGTTCATTTTCTCTCTTCTAATCCATTCAAGCATACTTCTTGTGTAGCATGGTTTGCCCTTATACCTCATTCCAGTTCTTGCCTTATGACCAATATCTCTTGTAACTTCTGCAGATCTTATAGGTTGTCTTGTAGGCTGTTTTCCACCTAAATTCAATACTATACTAGAAGGCATGCTATGTTGCATTAAGAAAATTAAAAATCAGCAAATTGTTTCAATTCACATATCAAAGGTATTGTAAGAAAACTATTACACTTACATTGAGAAATGTATAACCACTTTCAGCAACAAACACTCTCATGCCAACTGTTTTAGATCTTTTATTAGGGTAAGTAGAGGGTCTCTCTGTTTCTCTTTTTGATACAACAGCAGGGGCAGGACTACTTGCCCTTCTTCTTGTTCCCGCAAAGGCATTAGAAGTAGGAGTAGCATAGGTTCCTTTCTTGGCCTTCCTCTTGGTCTTGGAGTAGTAGCAATTGTAGGTTCGTTTCTTGGCCTTCCTCTAGGTCTTAGAGGAGCCTTAGGAGCACTTGTTTTCTTTCTTGGCCTACCCCTTGGTCTTGGAGGAGTTTCAGCAGCAACTATTTCTTTTCTTGGTATCCCTCCTTGGTCTTGCAGGAGTACCTGGTCCAACAGCTTGTCCAGCGGTTGATCCAGCAATACTTGATCCAACATTGCTTGATCCAGCAGCTGCAGTGGTGGTACAATGGAAGGGTAACTAGACTGAGGCCATATTACCATATTTATCATTGGTTAAAGGAAATGACAGTAGGTTTTCAACCAATCCTCTTTGTTGTAGTAGCCATGAACATAGTCAATGGGTTCATACTTCTTGTACAACATTGCACAAATGACATATGGACATGGTATTCCCTTGAGTTGCCATGCCCTGCAACTACATGTCTCATTGACAATATTAACAGTGTGGTGATATGGACCATCACTAATCTCAAACCCATACTCTCCATTAAATTCAATATTACAATTCATTAATTTCCCCATATTTTCTTCTAGCATCCTTAAGGCCATTGGAGATATTCTTGTCACCCAAGTATTTACAAAAGATCTCATCACACCTATCATAGTCATTACCTTCACCCTAATCGCTTTTAGCATGGTTATGATGATCTTGTATCTTGCAGTCAAGATCCAAGTATTAAAGCTCTCAGCCATATTATTATCAATTATATCACATTTAGTTTCTCTGTTGAAGTATACCTTATAGAAGGTGTGTTCCTTGTAGTAGGTAAATCTCCTACAATTCTCCCACCACCAAGCAGTTTAAATTTGTCCAGATTTTGTCTAAGATCTGCCTCAAATTTGCTTCTTGCACATCTCCAGAAAAGCATCCTCCTTTCAAGGCATCCCCACTCTTTTGACCAGTTTGCAAGGATGTGTTTAGCACATTGTCTTTGCTCCACTTCTAGTAGTAGATCTTTTATGGTGGCAAAAAGCCCCTACAAAATCACGTTTAACAATAAATGAAATCATCAAAGTGTAATAATAAATAAAAATAACATAATCAAAACAAATGAAGAGTTTAATACCTTCTGCATATCTGAAATCACTGTGTAACCAGTGCCATCTCCTAAGTTCAAATCTTCAATCAATAGTTTCATAAACCATGTCCATGTAGTTTTGTTCTCATACTCAACAACAGCCCAAGAAATTGACAACATCTGGTTATTGCCATTTTTAGACACAATAATTTGCAAATGTTCTTTGCTACAACCCTTCAAGAAATAACCATCTAGACCAATACACCTTCTACAACCAGCTAGAAATTATTTTCTCAAGGTATCAAAACAAATGTAGAAACCTAGGACGTAAGGTCTACCATCTTCAGTAAATTCAGTTGTAGAAACTTTCACCACACAAGTACTTCCAGGATTTGTTCTTAACACTTCATCCCTATAATCAAGTATTCTTCCAAACTCTTTGATATGATCACCAATGATTTCAAGTAAAATTTTAGCTCTAGCTCTCCTAACAGTGCTCTTCCCGACATGTACACCAAGCTCCTTTCTAATTGCTTGTTGAAGTTTGACAACTCTAATGTTTGGTTGTTCAATAATTCTATCTTTGTAGTGGCTGGTCAAGAATTTAGAGTTGCACATGTAGTTCCTAGTGGTCTGAACACAAAATGAGAAACCTTAATAAAGTCACCCATACCTGAAAATTATAAGCAAGCCTTAATTTACTAAAATCACATAAGCAAGTTCAAAGGGAAATATATGATTTTTATAACAGAAATCGCAGCAATACGTATGAATAATGAACATACTAAAACATACCCCTAAAATTTCCATCTATTTAATCCTTCACTTAACCACAATCTTGATGAAAAAACGTAATTTAACTACAAGTCCTAATTTACAAATGATCTGATTCAAAACCCTAGAATGCAAAAAAGATAAGTTCATGTGTTAAACCAAATTATATTTACACTATATTAGTCGACAAAATAAATCAAATGTCGACTACGATGATTAATTGTGTAGCACTGACGAGCTGCTAAAATATACCCAAAATCAAATCACACAGAAGCCAAGAACCGATTATTTACGAGATTTAGTGAATAACAAGGTTAAATTTCTATGGATTTCACTGTAAAATAGATGAAAGATCGATGGAAGATCTAAGGGTGTATGAGGGTCTTTTTGGGTGAAGGTTGTGGTGGGTATGGTGTAAATGAACAACGAAGGGATTTTTGGTCTTTTACTAAGCGCGTATTAATAATCACCTGATAATGGCCTCTAAAATACACTAAAAATATGTACACCCGTAAAAATTGAGTGTGTTATAAATAATCCGGCCAAACGTTAGGGTGCATTTTAGTGATTTTCCCCATTAATCATTATAAATAAATATCATTTTAGTCAAGTAAATTTGGTCTGAAAAAAATGGTATTTTAAGAAATTATGAAGCACCAGATCGAGTCGTTTGGTCATGAGAACTGGTCACTTCTTCGAAATAATTTTTTACTTTATTTCAAAATTAGTGTTTGGTTATAATATTTCCAAATCCGACTTGGAGTTGAATTCTAGATTTTAAAAAGTGCTTCAAAACTGTTTTTCAACTCCGTCTTCATAAAGTTCATGTAAAATGCTTTATTCTCTCCTTTGCAAAAAGTATTGTCAAGCACAATTCCAACTCCATAAATTTTAAATAAAGTGAAAAATATATCGAATTTATGGCCAAACACCTACAAATTGTCCCTAATAAGTTATTTACACAATTATCTAAATAGTCTGAACAATTATTATTCACTTTGATTAAAAAAAAATCAGAAAATCTTGTCGGAAAAACCCTCTTCGGGAAAGTCATGTAATCACCCTCACTACTGCCTCATTAAGAATCTTGCCGAAAAAATCTTCTTCGGGATAAAATTCGGACTAAGGAAAAAAGAGTGCAGAACCTTAGGGATTCTTATGACATCTCTGCCACCGGTTTTTCTTTTGTCAATGGTCAGTCGGTGCTGAAAAAAGTACTCTGCCACAAAAGCTTGATCTCGGATTTTTAGTGTTCATCCGGAACTTCTCATGGGTTTTTAGCGCACCCGAAACTTTTATTACCTCACGGCCTTTGAGACTGGGGATGTTAATGACCAGGAATTTTCTACTTCTAGTTTTGATAAATTTTGGGAATTAAATGCATTCGGTTAACTTTATGACGGGAAAACAAAGCATCTTACCTTTAACCATTATACTTAAACAGAGTTTTAACTTAGTTCTAACATTTAATAATTCCTCCGGTATGAAGCCTTTTTATCTGTGGCTTTATTGGAACTTTAACTCCTTTAATTTTCATCGGGAATTAATCATCACATTATTGGATAAAGTTTTGGGCCTAAACTCCTTATGCATACGAAGAAGACATCTCCTTTTCATCTTGGCACAATTGTTAGGATCCATAGTCCTTAGGATTTGTAGTTCTTAAGTGTTAGGATTCGTAGCCTTAGGATTTGCAGTCCTTATTTGCTTTAAGTGTGAGCAAATTTAAGAATGATTTAGTTTATTCGGACATATACAAGGATGTTTATAAGGTGCAAGTTTTGCTTCATTCATTCCTTGAACATACACAAGTGCTTTGGCATATAAGATACTTTAGAGAAAATTAACAAAAGTACATTACAAGAGAATTGCGGTCGAGCTGAGATCTATTGGGTCTAGCCGGTTTCTGATTTTGTTTCCTTCTATTTTTTCCCTGGGGCTAATCTGGCAGTCCCCGATCTTTTTTTCTTTATTCTGGAACCAGTTCAGGCTATCTCCGATATTTATTCTTGAGTACGAAGTATGAGGATTAATGCATAGTTCCTTCGGGCATAGTGCCTTTATTTAACTCCGCTCCGGAGCCATCTTCAAATGCTTCTGGTACTTATTGCCATAGTTCCCACTACTTTGATGCAATAGTCTTCAGTGTTTGTAGACATTATTGTTCTTCATATAAATTATTTTCAGGAGATTCGCTTCGAAAACGCTCATACCTCCTGTCAATCCACGATCCCAATTGGTACAGTTTGAATTGGTGCCTGGAATGCTTCCGATCAAAGATTTGTTGATCTTTGTTCTGGGTCATAGAAGACGTTGATGTAATCATCTGATCATCTTCCACGTGAATTTTGGACTCATACCTATTATGTACGTCTGCCCATGTCACTGCCGAAAATTCCAACAGGTTCTCCTTTAATTTGAATGAAGTACTAGAGCTCCTAAGATTCAACCCCTTAGTGAAAGCTTTAGCTTCCCATTCGTCCAGTACTCGGGGAAGAAGCATTTGTTTCTTTAGGAACTTGGTCACGAACTCCCGTAGCAATTTCATATCCTTCTGAGTAATTTTGAATATATCCACTTTTCTTGCTTGAACTTTCTGAGCTCCGTTATGTGCCTCTATAAAAGCATCTGCAAGCATTTCAAACAAGTTAATAAAATGTTCGGACAATTGAGAATACCAGGTCATTGCTCATTTGGATAATGTTTCACCAAATTTCTTCAGCAAAAGGGACTCTATCTCATCCGGATGCATGTCGTTGCCCTTCATTGCATAAGTGTATGAGGTCACATGCTCATGTGGATCCATAGTTCCATCATCCTTCAAAAGATCTGACATTTTAAACCTTTTTGGTATTAACTTCAGAGTCGCGTTCGGTGGGAATGACAATTGGATGTATCTCTTTGAGTCTGTTCCCTTCAGGAATTAGAGGCGCATCTGATCTACTCATGAATTATAGGTTTCAACCTTCTTTTTGTTAGCATCCATTAGCTCAGTTAAAGTTTGAAGAATTTTTAAGACATCCGAAGACTCATTTGCCTCCGAGCTAGTGCCATCTCCTTCGACTCGATCCTCTTCTCGGACTTGATATTGATCCCGAACGGGATGAGTTTCGTCTGCAACACTTGCTACGCTGCTCTTTTTTTGCAACTGAGTAATAACCTCATGTTGCTCCTTCATCATATAAAAGATTCGGGCCAAATTTATTTCACTATCCTCATCATCATCTGGTGTCTTTTCACGTGACCTTGTAGACCCTTGGGGTAAAATCATGGGGTTGGGATTCAACGGATCAACGGGCGAAACACCTTTGTTGTTATTGATGTTGTTAGCACCATTGTCCCCATTGTTGTTGTCATCATGGTTGCTAACCTCAACTTGAACGTCACTAGCCATTTTACATCACTTAGTTTTAACTTGAAATCACAAAATCTCGAAAGAAACAAGTGAAATTTGAGTTTGAACAAAATCACTACTATTATCCTCAGTCCCACGGTGAGCGCCAAAATGTTTACCCCAAAAAATGTACAATTGAATTTGTAAGTGATTTTAAGGATACGTGAATTGATTTGTAATAATTGATGATAATTAACTGATAATACGTAATAAAATGAAAGATCAAGTAAAAAAAGTAGCATGGAAGTGCGGTAACCTTGAATGAATCTTCTTAGCAAAATTGGTTTAGACCTCAGCTAAATTGCTTCGGTTATGAGCCAAAAATGAGAGTTGGATGCCCTCCTAACATGAAGGTTGGGTTCCTTTTATAGCTATGAATTACAAATTTTATAGATTTTAAATTCCCTCTCCACTTAAATGTCATCAATGTTAATTATGGTCATTGATGGCCTCTTAATGACTGAAGAATAACAGTTGTAACGGATGTAACCATGTCTGGTTCGATTACAAACTGAATACCTTCGGGTCTTCCTCCGGTGTTAACTGGCTCGATCGTCATTCGATGTCATCTGATTCGGCTGCCACTCAACCTTGCCTTAGAACCCGGACTCACCCCGGTGTAATCCACATTCGACGATACAAATCATTGTTATTCCCTTCGATCTCATACTTAAATCATGTCATGTGTCGTGCCGGTTTTCACCGTATACATTATTTTATTCCATTTATCCTCAATATTAAGTGTTCTTGAAAACATAAATATTTATTAGAGTGTAATTTATTAAAAATATATAAGAATAAGATAGTAATAAATATACACTTTTTATTTATAATTCCTTAAAAGCGTGAAAAAGGAAAATTGAACAACTAATATGAGACAGTGGGAGTATAGAGAAATAAAATAAGGTGCCAATAGGGGCACATACATAAATTTAATAACTTTTTGTAATATATATACTATAAAATAAATTAAAATTATGTCATATATTTCAAATTCTGAATTAATGGACTACACAAAAATATAAAGAAGCCGAGGGGGTGAAGCGGGTATGGAGGAGGTTCATAAAAGGGAAACCATATTATCTTCAGAAAATATAGAAAGTAGGAAAACTAATACTCCAATCGCGAATAAAAATGGCATGAAGAGTGTGTGAGGAGCACGCTCCAAATCATAAAAGGATAGCAAGTTTTGGTAGGGATTTGTTGTCAACATTTAAGCAGTGCCTACGTTCCTATCTATAGTTTGTTTGGGGCATTCCTCATTTTTCACCTCATCAAAACACGCCCTTCATTCCTAACCACTCACAGATTTTAGCTTACTAGTTACTCTACCGTTTACTTTGATTATGACACATAAACATTATCCACGGACTGAATCTACAGTTTTGAACACTCTATTTGCACAAAATGGTTAATGCTAAATAACCAGGAAATTTGGGAAAAGATTAGCAAAATCAGAATTCAAAAATTGACTGTTTTTTGATGTTATTTGGTTATACGTACTAACTTAATGAGCCGTCATAATTGTTTATTAGGTCAACCAGTGAATTTGTTTTTGAATGAGGTCACAAACAACTTAAGTATTTCAAATTATTCTGATCCTTTGATAATGCGAATAAAGTTGTGACTAAAAAAATTGAAATAACGATTCGCATAATTAACAATAAATAATTATCAAAATAACAATAAAGAAAAAATCTTATTGATTCTCCATAATCATATTTACATAGAATAAGCGTAATCATGTGAAAAATCATATGGGAAATGAGGGTCTTTATAAGGTAGCTAGTAGTAACCGTTTTTCGTGTCTTACGCCAGTTTTAGCTGTAACGCGGCTAAGGTCGTGGCATTTAATAGTATTAGATAAAATCCCTAAGATCACAGAGTTACGCCATTATTTAAGCTATCCTTTGTCCGATCATTCTAGTCATAGTCGTATCGGATTATATCATTTTTTTCTAGTGGGTCGTCGAGTCAGAGAATTTTTTATTTAAAAAAAATGAATTTTCAAAACTGAAATTGACATTCACACCCACACTATCATGAAATTTCGACGTTGAAATCTATTGTGTATCGTGAGATGTTTACTAAAGAAAAAAAAAAATTAGAAAGCGATTTGGGGGAAAACACAAATTGATTGGAAAAACGGACGTTTTTCTAAAAATTGGTTGCTTTGGCCGGCTCCGTCTAAAAAAAATAGGGTAAAACGGACATCCGAGTGCAAAGTTATGACCATTTAAAGTTTCATCAATTTATAATTACTTTCTCTCTCCCTACATTATGCTTCCGTGATATGTTAATCAAGTTCATGCCGCATTCGACTTCCATAAAAGCTTCATAGATTGGTTTTAATGGTTATGATTCAAGAGATAGTAGTAGCCTAAAATAAAAAATAAGATTAATTACATATTTAATTCATTTTTTCAGTTCGGTTCGGTTCGTATCCAAAATTTAAAAACCGAACCGAATCACTAAATCTTGATTCAGTTCGATTTTTTAAAAAAATGTTTTTTTTAAAAAAAAAAACTGAATAAAAACCGAACCGAACCGAACAACCAGTTTGGTTCAATTTTCTCGATTCTCCGAATTTTTTGTCCACACCCAGATTCGTCACATCAAACCAAGTCGCATGGGAAGGAAATAAAACACTATTGGAGTTAGGGATGACAACGGATCGAACCTGGAGTGGATCCTACTAGATCCAGATCCAAGTCCATTTTTCATACCTGGATCCAGATCCATCGGGTCCATAAAAATCAGATCCAAATAAGGGTCCACGGATCGGATCTGGATTTACATGTAAATTTTTTGGCTTGAATAATATTTTCACATGTTGAAACTTTTATGACAAAATGAAACGCAATGTGATTGAAAAAAATGATTGAGTTCATTCAATCAACCTACACAAATATAACACCATTCTTTCAAAATACTGAACAAAATTTTAGCATCACAAGAAAATAAAGATAATTGACTTCATTAGTGATGCTGAACAGGTTGCAACTTTGAGATAATTTTTGGAGGCTTTAGTGATGCTCCACTTGTAGTTCTACTGATTGACTTCATTAAACAACATAAAACAATGTCAGTCATATATCAAAACTCCTTTGCTGATCAAACAAACGAGAGAAAGATACTTAAAGCTTACGACTAGCAGATTCAAGAAAGAAAAATTTAAAGAAGAGTGATAATTTTTTCTTTTTATAGAAATGAAAATATGGAAAACTGCAGAGAGCATGTATGTAAAAGAAATGAAACTTCAAAGACAAACTACATGGTTGTGTGACTCGTGCCTTATCCTGGTTCAATCTTTTACCAATACATAAATTATGGAAAAAAATTAAGAAAATACTTATAAAATTACATTCTAGGTTATGGATATATTTAATAAAAAATGGATCCACGGATCGGATCTGGACCGGATACGGATCTCAAATACAAGATTCGGATCCAAATTCGATCCGTCAGAAATGGATTCGGGTCCGATCCGGATCCATCGGGTCCAAATTTTGAAGATCCATATCCTATAAAACGAATCTAGATCTACCAAATTCGAACCGGGTACAAGATCCATTGCCATCTCTAGGAGCTCTCTCACAATTCTGGTGGCCTTTGTTGTAATAAGTGACTATGCTAGTTTTTCTTTTTCTGTACATTACTAACTCTGTCCCAATTTAAGTATTATACTTTTCTTTTTGGTCTATCTTAAAAATAGTGCCTCTTTCTATATTTATTAAGTTTTTCAATTCAAAGACAAGTTTAAGACCACAAGATTTAAAAGAACTTACACATCTTTAATTTAATATCACAAAATTTAAAATTCTATTTTTTATTATTAAATTCTGTGTCAAGTTAAATTAAAACACTTAAATTGAGAGGAAATGAATATTAATTAGTGACTATGCTAGTCCCTATTAATTACATCTTTTATTTTCTTTCTAAATTAACCAGCCATCACGTGAAACGAATGATGCTTTGGGTGACAATTAACTCGAAAGTACTATATTTAAAGGTTAGCAAGTAAAGTAGGTACCCCTCTTCATAAAAGGCAAGTACCATGTTTCTGCCTCGCGCGTCATCCCTTACATTTTTTTCTCTCTTTGAATCACACTTAGAAATTCATGCCTTTTATCTTTTAACCTCTTCCTCTGTATTTGAAACCAATTTGATCATAACACCAATATTTATACTTCTGCTTTCACTTAAGCCTGAAGGTAAATAATAATTATACTAACACCATAAATAAGGTACTTCCTCCGTCACAAAATACTTGTTATATTTTTCTTTTTAAAAGTTAATTTGACTAAATTTCAAAGCTAAATTAGATTAGATTAATTTATTTTTTAAAAAATTAAAACTTAGATATTCAGAAACTATACGAAAACACTATAAGTTGCAATTCTTCTCATTAATATATGATAAAAAATATAACTTAAAATATTATTTATATAATTTGACTCTTGAAAAGCGTAATGTGATAAATTATTTTGGGATGGAAAGTATTAAATTCAAAATGAAGAAACATATAAGGTAAGTTTTAATTGGATGGAAGAATCCATACGAAGAGTGTCATATGGGCTTGAAAGCAGACATCCTTTGAAGAAAGTGTAATAACTCACTGGTCTAGCTCCAGGCACCGAAAATGTATCGAGGCTCAAGTGATTCACCGAAGCGACGAGACCTTGAAAGATGTTTTTTGAAGTGTCAGTAGCGGAACGTTCTGTCAATCGGGGAAGGTTTTGAGAAGGCGCACTTCAGCCCCAAGCGGTGGGGGTTGAGATCCATGCTCGCCAAGATCAATGTTGGGTGTTTAGTATTTACAATTGTAGTTAAGGCGGGTTTCTCGAACAAATATTTTTTTTTGTAGGTTCATTGAAACTATTAAATGTACTGGGTAAAACAGCTTGTAATGCTTCTTTCTGAGTTCAAAGAAGGTGATCTAGTCTATGTTCATCTTTGAAAGAAGCCCCTCTACCCTACTAGTCCTAATTCTAGTACTAGATAGACATGCCAATTACCGATGACATAAGATTCTTTTCTGCTTGTCTAACTCAAGCTAGATAGCAACAATCACTCGAAATACGTTTTAAGTGGATGTTCAGTTGGTTCAACAACTGATGTAGCGGATGGGGTAGAATCAACATATAACCAGCCAATTAGGTCCCACACTCAAACAGACAACATCACCATTCCCCTCTTTACTTTCTCAACCACTCTCGTCCCCTAGCACGTAAATCTCAGTTACCACAAAGTACACACTCTCAAAATCCCCATCATCAAAAGCAGCTTTCAGTAGTGGGTCCCATACTATCTTTTGTATAAAGAAAAGAGAAACCCGTTTCCAATTGTTGCCTTCCATTCAACACCAACACGAAAGTGTGTGTCAATTGGCATCTCCCACCTCCATCCATATTTATACACCTATGGTGAAAATATTTTTACATTATAGGATCACTTAAAATACCTATAACTAATCACTACAAAAAACTATTAATTGATCGGTATACTTCAAAAATTTAAAACTAATAGGAGTACATTATCGGGATGGTAAAGCTAAAATATAGATTACAAATTCAAACAAACCTAATAACTTCGGTCCAAACTCAATTGACTTAGTAAATTATTAAATATGTATAATTTATTAATTTAGAATTCATTGACTCAAAAAAATTAAAATCTCAAACTTATTGTGCGGTTGTTGTTATACTTCAAATCTTCACTCCACTTGTGTAGAAATGAATCTAAAAGTCAATATACGGAATTACTCGAGCTCAATAACTTTATTTCAATCCCTATTTCGTTATTAAAAAAATTACTTAATAATTGTTAATAAAACATTATATTCTTATTCTAAAATTAACAACTCATAAAGTCAAATACTTGCTCCGCTTTAAAGCCGATGTAGATAACCTAAATCCTTTTATACACATAAGGAAACATTCACGAACTTCGATATATATATATAACCACTTCATGTCATACTGGCTATTTATTATTATTATTTTTAATGTAGCTACACTTCTCTTTCCGATTTTTATTTGGCTTTGCCACCACTACCCCACAATCTCATTCCATTCCTCTCTCATATTCTCCTCCACTTTTCCCTTTTCCAACCTCTCCTATACTATTCCTCCCCCCCCCCCTCCCAACCTTTTCCACTAAGCCCAAAAAAATACTGCCATGACTGAAGAAGAGTGGCTTAAAGCAGCAATCATGGATGACACTATGGTTGCTGAATTACTGTTACGTCTCAACCAGGTCAATCCATTGAGTAAATCCAAGTTGAAGAAATCAGGCTTACCGCTTGAGTGGACTGTGCGTCAACGCCGGTCTAGACCTGTTTCTGTTAATGCTAAGAAACCGGCTCCACGTGCTAGTCCCACTACTCCCTTGTCCTGGAGTGGCGCCACCTCTGTTAGTTGTGGAGATGGTGGAGGTAGTGGAGGCGGCGTTGATGGTGGCTGCGAGGAGTCCAGTGGGCCTACAACTCCTTCGAAAACTCCAAGCAGCACGAGATCTAAGGTTTGTATGTTTGTTCATCTTCCTCGATGTGCGTGCTTTTTGTTTGTCCATCGTGGTTATTAGTTAGTTTGTGTTAAATATACACGTGATATACACTTACTATAATTAGTGTATATCACGGTTTTGTGGCTGATTTATAGCGTAAATAATTATATTAATTAATATTATATATTTATCATAATTATAAGATTATTGTACTACTAGAATAAGATTTTGAGAGTACAATATGAATATGATTTTTTTATTATGAAAAATTATAAATTGTATATATATTTTTTAATTAATGAAAATAAGGTAGGAGATTATTTTTTTCATAGTATCAGAGGTTTATATTTCATATTTCCTATCCAAATTCCGTCCAAATAGTCGCGGTTTTGAGCCCCCCTTCTCGGTTTCTGTGCTCGGAATTGCCTTTTCTCTTTCCAAATACTCTTCAAAATCCCTTCCTCACGTCGTTCGTTACTATTATGGCTAAGAACATATTTCACCCTGCCCTTACTGTTTCTAACGTCAAGAATCACATCCCTATCATTCTTGAGATAGAAAACGTCAAATATGCGACGTGGGCCGAACTGTTCCAAATTCACGCACGCTCGCAACAAGTCCTCCAACACATTATCCCCCGGCTCCTACGGCTACGGAGATTCCTAAATCCGAGGATGATCCTCAATTATGGACGACTCTTGATGCTACCGTTCTACAGTGGATTTACTCCACTATCTCTACCGACCTATTGCAAACGATTATCAAATCAGACGCTACAACGATGGAAGACTTCTCTAACGTTTCAACTTACTGCAAAAGGTTAAAAGAATTGGCGGACCACCTTCTCAACGTTGGTGCGCCCGTTACCAACGATTGTCTTGTCCTTCAGATGGTTGCAGGCCTATCTGAGGCCTATTGGCATCGGTACGCTTTTTCGTCAGAGCAGTCCTCTTCCGCAGTTTTATCATGCTTGTTCAATGCTCACACTCGAAGAAGCAGACTTGGCTAAGAAAACGGCCACTGGGCCCCTTCTGTCGTCACGATGACCGAGTCCAATTTTTCTCCGTCCGCCTCCATCAATTTCGGTCAAAACCGCAACGGTGGCTGCAAAAAGGGTCAGAATCGCAAAAATAATGGCAAGAACCGTAGCGAAAACCGCGGTAGCAATAACGGGGTGGCAATGGGCCGCAAGCCAACTGACCACAGCCCTGGGGCCATGGCCGTGGAACTGGGCCACTTGGCCTAGGCTCAACAACCCCTATTTTTCGTACACTGCCAAGCCGAACTGGGTTCAGTTTCCGCAGCCAAGCAGGCCCAATTTTTCTGGCCCACAGTGGAACCCGCGAGGCAGTTCTGGGCTGGGGCAGCCAGCCAATGTACTTGGGCCTCGGCTTCACCAGGCCCACCATGTAGCGGGCCCCACTCCTACGCGTGTTGACCAAAGTGCCCTGCCATATATATAAATCTCAGGACTTTCCAATTTCCATATTCCAAATTACTGTAACTTATATCTTTTATTAAATTACTACTCGTCTGTTTCAAAAATTTTACTTTATTTCTTTTAGTCTCTTTAAAAAATAATGTTTTTTTCCCTTTTTATCAAATCTTTTATTCTAACTTTACAAGTGTCATGTTTAAGATTACAAGATTAAAAATTATTTTTATATATTAAATACATCTCTAATTTAAGACCATAATATTTAAATTCTTTTCTATTTTTTTAAATTTTGTGTCAAATCAAAATCGGATAATATTTTTAAAAGGGTGTGAGTATTAAATGAATAATTACAATGAGGAGAACAAGTGGTGACTTTACTTCAACGTATGTTGTCAGACGCACAAGATTGAATGACTCCTCACGTTTTTCTCTCACCACCCGAACCCCCCATTATTGTATGGCGTCTTCGGGTCACACTTTGTATAGTCCTCAAATGACCAAACCACCCTTAAGGGCTAATTGAGTCAATTTGGCCGACCTTATGAAATGACTAATAAAATGTCTCAAGTCTTTGTCGGGGTCGGTTATCTTTTGAACCATAGGATTTGGTACTGAATTGCAAAAGAAGCATTCAGATGACGAGTACTGAATTGCAAATGAACCATTGGATTAGTCAAACCCCTTTTTGTCCTCACTTTTCAGTACCCCTACTCACTTTTTTTTAATTTCCAAGTGTGATAGTAGGGGCATTTATGTCTTTTTAAGAGAGGGGAGTGGTTTGGAATTCAAATGATGAGTAAAGATGATGGCGTGTGTTCGTGGCAAATAGGTCTGCGTTCAGTTTGGTGGTAATGTTTGTTAGTGGTTATGCACTTTAATTAATGTAGTGTAATTTGTAATCGTGGAAAGCGGAGGATATGATAGAGTGTGGTAGGATGTAGATATAGCTTAAACTGCGGTTGCAGGGTCAGATCCCACAATTTAAACGCCATTTGGTTCACAGCAAACGAGAACGAATATTTTGGGGCACCCCACAACTGTACGTAGTCAATTGTTTCATGAATTCCGAAGTTTATAACGCTTACGTGTATAAGACAAATATCAGTGATTGTTAGTACAAATTTAGAATATGTGCAGAGCTTCCACACAACTTTTTTTTTGTACTTTTATCTTTCTTAGCTAGTCTCGTACTACAGTAACAAAATATTTTCATATTCTAGCGCAGTCAAAGAAGTTGGACAACCAAACTTTTCTAGCTAATTAAATTAAGATTATTTAGAGTGTTATACCTATTGTTTTACAGCTTCTTATTGTTAGCATAATGTTATACCTTAGTACTCCTTGGAGAGCTAATCAAGAAGTGGCAGCTGTAGAAGTAAAATTATTTAGTCAAAGAAGTGTTTTTTTATTTTTTTGATATCTAGCTTCCCGGCTTATGCCAAACTATTCATGGAGATAGTAGTAAATCACGGGATGTGCCTGAATGACGTTTGAGAACAGAGCAACTGAAATCACCTACAAAGTCCTACCCCATAAGAGAGCAAATTGCTCCCACCAGGGTTCAAACCCACGTTGTAGGCCTCCAGCTGAATTTTAAGTTCCCTCCTTTGCCGGGACCAAAGAAGTGTTTTTTTCCTTTGCCGGGACCAAAGAAGTGTTTTTTTTAATCCAGGGTTCATTAGAATTGCATGTGTAAAAAGTCCTCCTTGGGGTTATATCTATGTACGAAACAGGTGTATAATTGTAAAAGCAAATTTCATTTTTTATCTGTCTCTGGCTCATTAAGAAGTTACTGTCCCTACTTTTATTACTTCCTGGGACCTTCATATAGGCGTTAATATCACACTACGGATATTGTTTTTAAATGTACTATGTTAAATTATGAACTTAAAATCTCTACTTACTCCTTTGGTCATTTGGATAAGGAGGGCATGTTGATTGCAGATTGTCCTAAACTGTTTTTGGCTTAAGTTATTACAGAGTCTTGATTAATGTTTTAAATGCGCGGATAGTGTGTTAAATATGTACTGTATGATGCAGAAAACTTTGTTCCCCTTCCGTCTTAAACCCATATACTTTTTCTCGCTGAAAGTTATTACTACACGCTATATTTTCTTGAAAGTGAGCACGCTTTTGGTGGGACATAGCATTTATCTGCAGATTTTGCTGGACTTTCAGGTTAACGGTACTAGTGATGCTGCTACCGCCAGCAAGAAATCAAGAAAGAAAAAGGTCAGCATTTACCCTCGGCTAAGTTATATAAAGCACAATTTGCTTATGGGAATTGAGATAGAATAGTTCATCACAAGTATAACATTGTAATTGCGGATTAGTTTGTAGTTTGAAGGAAGACCCATTGCTTCAATCACTTTTACCTTGATTTTATAAGTGCCTGACCCTGGAATGAAAAATATTCTATTTCCAATATTCCAGGACTAACAAATCACTTATTTATTTTTCCTTTCTGTGATGAGCAGACATTGGCTGAGCTGAAAGATGAGGAGATCTTGCTAATTAAGGAAAGAAAGCAATTGAAGAAGGTAGTCCTATTGGTTGTTGTGATTACTTATCCTTATAGTTGAATTGTGTTTAAGTTTCTGAATTAACACCACTCTATGCAGGAATTAGCTATAGTACACACCAATTTGGAGAAACTGAGGGATACAAATCAAAACCTGAAAAGAATGAAGGTAAAATGGGTAACCTTCATGGCTGCTTAGCTGGTCTATTTTGTACTGTATGATATCTGTTGCTTTTTTTAATCGTAGGCAACCTTGATATTTCATTCACACCCCTCTTACAGACTGAATTTAGCAACAACACTTGATGGTTAGAGCAAATGATGAATCTTAGCTTGAACATCTGGATGGATATTCTTGATTAATTTGCTAATTACTTTTTCAACACAACCATTTTCAGAAAATAAAAATAAGAATCCCACTACCTAAGAATAAGCAAGCATTACCTAGTTTTTCTCCTCTACAAATGAAGAAAGAATGGAGGAATACAGATTGTACACTAACTTGATGTCCTTTTCTCCAGCTTGATTTGCACCCTCAGCAGTCAAATGAAAGAGGTACAATTGTTGCATATGACGGGAGTTCCGGTCAGTTTCAGAAAAAGGCCCTACCAAGTAATCCAGCCATTCCCATTGCAGTATTGCCATCATCTCTGGAAGAGAAGCAAGATGTTGCAGCTCTGGAGTCTAAATTTGTACTCCCAGACCTCAATATTCCATTTGGCGAGGATTCCAGCACTGAAATTCTCTGTGGAGTGAACTGAATACTAAAGCATTACACGGGCATCCTCCAACAAAGAAACACAAGTATAATGAGAAGCATCTATAACTAGTAAGGGCTAACCCTGTTATAGGATGAATTATGGGGTCAGTTGTAACTAAGGACCTTCCTTCACCACTTGCCACACAGGACGTGCCAAGTGGATTTTTAGTCATGAAGGTAGTGAGGGTAGTTAGGATCGGTGATTTTTCCTTGGGAAGATGTCAACCGTAGGTTAGAGATCCTAACTCATTAGTTGCAGTAACATTCTTTTCTGACAGGTTTCTTCAGTGTCCGATTCTTTGGGGCCAACCCTCATTCCTTCTTAGTTTATCTCTGGAAATATCTACAGATAAAATGTAACTATTTTATATAGTAGTCCATCATACATCTTGAATACCATAACTCTCTTGGCTCCATTGATACATACACTTGCATTACATTATTCGGCTACATATACTTTCACACCAAGCAGACATCTGCATATCAAGCCAACAGAGGCAGGCTTCCTTTTGAAATAGTTGTGGCGTGGTGTCCTAGTTTCATCAAGCTAGTTCATAGAGAATGCTACTTACAAAAATTAGAATTATATATAGAAATGCTGATCACTGCCATCACAAAGCAAGAATGAAATATGCTGGAGAAAATATGTCAAGACTTGGATACAATATGTATAGCAGCTCCACAACGCAAAGTAATTTCTGCAATTTATTATTATTCTAGCTAGGAAGTTCATTATTTTTACTCTTTGCGTTCCATGTAGTAGGCTTGTAATATCCAGTCACTCCAAGTTCGGTCTGAAGCTTGGTGGAACTTAGAAAACAAAAAATGCTAGCGGTTTTATCTATATATTCTGTTTTGCAATAGCTGCTCTCATAAGCACCCAAGTGTAGTGCGGGCGGGTTTGATTGCAGTGTGATACTGTGAAAAATGTGTATGGACACTGGCATACTGCATACTCTATGTAATCATATTGGCATTTCAATCTTGATCAAGAATTACAAAATAAATCTGGAATTCTTATATTACACGACTGACAAAAAAGAAGGGAGAAGATGGAAAATGGTTGAAATCAAAGGAACAACATCAAAAGTATGTGCTACCCCAACGAAAACTAGCTCGATGAATTATGAAACTAGACATCCGCTGTGCAAAGAAAATCTCCTCAAGCCACCACGCAAAACATAATGAGTGGGCAGATAAACTCTCCCCTGTGATGAAGACGAAGACACTAAACTATTTAGAGAACTGACACTGACTTGATGACAGTCCGTCAAGTTTATCTCTCTCAATGATGTACAATTTTTTATCATTGCCTGTATGCCCTCTGCTGTCGCTCCTTCACACTCCTCCAAGTTTAACTTCAATAGGCGAGAACATCTACTCCCAATCATGGTCAGGCCTTCATCACTTAATGCTGAGCCGGTTGCATTGATTACCTGAAGATTAGGCAGTTCAGTGCCCTTTCCAATATGTTTTAATCAATGGACATCTATCAAATTACAACTTCCTTATCTGATTGCACACCTCAAGAGCAGAAGCAATACCTGCCTCTGTATGACTTTTACACAAGGACACATCAAGAATCTCCATGTGGGGGGAAAATAAAGCAACTTTTGTGAGAGCGTCATCATTCAGTTGCGAGTTATTTGCCAAACAAACAGACCTGATTCTTGGGTACTTCACATCATTATGAAAATAATCTTTCACCCCCAGACCAGTATTCTCCATGCTAACATCTTCTAGTGAAGGGCAATTTCTTGCAAGCGTGAAGAACATAGAAATGGTCAATTTCACACAATCATTGAGATCAATGGATACAAGACTGTAGATATTGAGATAAATCATTTATAGACTCATCAGTCAAGAAATTTACATTGACTAGGGATAAGAACTTAAGTAACCGATACGCACACAGAAGTGAAGAAATGCCAGATAATGTGAAATTTGTACACTCAGAAAGTGAGAGCCTAGATAATGGAAGAGAAGCCTTGGCCACCAAGAAGAGGAATTCATCCGAAATAATCGATTTAGAAATTTTAAGTGTCTGTAAAGCTCGGCTACAAGTAGCCAAACATTCAAAACCGGAACTGGATAGATTATTATGGATCTTGGACACTAAAATTCAACTCAAAGGAGCACAAGCACGCTGTATAGAAAGGACCCTTCCAAAGTTACCAAAGTGTTCTCCACCTCAATGGCTTCTAAATTCAAACAATTCATAGACAAAGCAACAAGGGACCTATCAGTAATTCGACAATGCCCAGAAATATTAATCTTACGCAAATTCCTCAAACTAACCGATAGAACCTCAATCCCAGAATTAGTCACGACTAGAGGTGGCAAACTTAACCCATGAAACCAAAACACACCCAACCCATTCAAGTTTCAGCGGGTTATTGACCCGCCCATTTGTTAGTTCAACCCATCAAATTTTGGGCTGATATCTAGCCCAAATTGATCCATGAGAAATCTATCAAAATATGTTACCTTTGGGCAAGAAAATTGAAGGCAATGAAGGATGTTTGGCAAGGTGCTGAAAGCATCCGCTAGGCTTGACATTTCATCAAACATGTAACAGAAGTAAAAGAAGACATATTTAAACATTTCTTTCAGTTCCGACAACAGCAAGAATAGATTCCCCTGAAATATCCTTCAAGAAATAGTGAACCACACGATTGTAATAAGAGGTCAGTACACTTGTTGGGTACGGTTGGCCTTCAGCAAGACCTATGGAGAGCTTGGCAAAAACATAGTCAAGATGAAACTGGAAAAGGTTCAGCAAATTATCAAGGAAGAACCAGAAGCTGCTAAAGGAGCATATCCGAAAAGGCAAAGAAGATTGATCACCAATGAGAGAGAGCTAAGTTCAAAGTACAATTCAAAACCACATGGAAAGGCAAAGTGGAAGAATTGAGACTGGTGCCTTTTATGTCAAACATATCAAGTGATTTTGAGCTATACTGACTGCCAAAATTACATATTACTTCTTAAACGTTTTTTCATCCCTATGTTTTATATAAAAAACAGACAGAACAAAGGAAGAAACGCTGATGCACAGGCTTTCCTAGAATAAACAGGGAAAGAAACATATAAAGGCAAAAGAATTAGGGTTCGATTCCGGAGAGGGAGCCTGAGAAACGGCTACCACATCCTGATTATAAGATTTCGTCTCTGCACAAATCAACATGTGTAATTTTATCCCCAATTTGAGTGAATTACAGAATAAACATTGTGCTAACTTTCTCGAATCAGTGCACTATAACAAATATATGATAATATTGAGAATATTTGAGTTAAAAAAAACCCACGCCTATCCCATAAAGCACTCATGACAATGACAATCAAGAGGCAGGTAATATAAAAATGAAGAATACTCTAAAAAAAATTCTTACCTCTACATATATAGTTCATAGTCAATAAAACTACTTGTTAGTTGTTCCAAGAGATTCAACCTTTAAAGAGCAGCTACTACCCAGAAAAACAACCACCATTGTTGTTGGCGAAGAGCTTCAAATTCTGCCCTAAATTCTTTTTCTTCCTCACGCTTAACTCTCTTAACACCAAAATACCAAGCAAATCAGAAAACAAACCTACGTACAGATTGTTAACAGAAAAAAGAGCAAAATTTGGACAAAACTTCAAGGTGTATTCTCTGAGAAGTGAAGAGAACCCGAACAGGTCCCGTGAGAGAAGGAACATAGCAATTGTTCTTTTAAGTTCTAGAGAGAGAACAAATGTATGTGGTGTTAAAAGCCACGTGGATTGAGCAAGCTCTGAATCAGCTAAGACAAATATACCCTAAGATATGAATTTATTTCTGAAAGCAGGCATGTCGATCCTGCTCTTAAGTCTTAACTCATGCTTCTAATATAGTAGAATTTGTCCAGCTTTCCTTTTTCTTATGATTTCCATCTTCAACTTTTGGCACCCTACTGAGGAGCGGAGCAAGTTTGATTGCATCTGTAAAACAATGTGTACAGATACTGGCATACTGAACATTTTATGTCAAACAATCGCATTTAGCATTTCAATTTTCATCAAAATTTACAACAAGAAGAAAAATGAGAAAATTCTGGATTACTTATATGACACGATTGACACAAGAAAGAAGAAAATGGGAAATATTTGAAATCAAAGGGACACAATGTATATTATGTGCTATATACCAAACAAAAACTAGCCTGAGGACACTCGACATCCGTGGTGCAAGTAAAATCCCCTCAAGCTATCACTAAAGGCAGAACAACAGGGCGGAACAACTCTCCTTAGTGATGAAGACGAAAACACCAAACTATTTAGTGAATTGATACTAACTTGAGGACACTTCTTCAAGTTTATCTCTCTCAATGATCTACAATTGTTCACCATTGCCTGTATGCCCTCTGCTGTCACTCCTTTACAGTTCTCCAAGTTTAATTTCAACAGGCGAGAACATCTTCTCCCAATCATGGCCAGGCCTTCATCATTTAATGCTGAACCAGCTGCACTAATTACCTCAAGATTAGGCAATTCTTCACCTTTTCCGATATGTGTAGTCAATGGGCAGTTTTCAAGCTCCAACATCCTTATCTGATTGCACATCTCAAGAGCAGAAGCAATACCAGCCTCTGTAAGACTAGTACACGATGACACATCAAGAATCTCCATATTGGGGCACATTGAAGCAACTTTTGTGAGAGCATCGTCATCCAGGGACAAGTTATTTGGCAAATTAACAGCCGTGATTCTCGGGTTCTTCACACCATTATGTAAACAATCCTTCATCCTAAAACCAGTGTTTTCCATACTAACAGCTTTTAGTGAAGGACAATTTCTTGCAAGTGTGAAGAACGTCAAAATGGTCAATCTCACACAATTACTTAGATCAATGGTATCAAGACATTGTAGATATTTGGATAAATCATTCATAGACTCATCAGTCAAAAAATCTACTTGAACCAGAGATAAGCACTTTAGTGATTGGTACGCACACAACAGCGAAGATATACCAGATAGTGAGAAGTCTGTACACCAACAAAATGAAAGCCTATACAACGGGAGAGAAGCCTTAGCCATCAAGAAGAGGAATTCATCCGAAATAATAGAGTTGGAAACCTCGAGTGTCTGCAAAGTTCGGCTAGAAGTAGCCAAACATTCAAAATCAGAACTTGATCGAGAAACATGAATCTCGGACATTGAAATCCAACTCAAAGCAGCACAAGTACGCAATACAGAAAGGATCCCGTTTAAAGTTACCAAAGCGCAATCCTCCACCTCAACACCTTCTAAATTCAAGCAATTCATCGAAAGAGCACGAAGAGACCTATCAGTAATCAAATGATTCCCAGAAACATTGATTTTACGCAAACTACTCAAATTCTTTGACAAAATCTCAATCCCACAATCAGTCACAGCCAAAAAACAAGCATCCGAACCAATATATCCTGAATCGCAATCATAATCCATACTTGGATAGCTAATATTTAGCTCTTCCAAAAAAGGAAACATATTTGCTATAAAATACAAATCAGTATCACACAAAACAGCGAAATCGCTGCATTTCAAAACCCTCAAACCCTTTAATTTCAGCCCCAATTCATGCAAGCCCTTAACGGGTAACTTTTTATGACTCGAGATATCAAGTTGTTCGAAATTAGATGTATACGAGACAGAATTGGCAAGATCAACAAGAACAACATCAAGATCACCGTTGAAATTACTAAGATCAATAGAATTGAGATTCGAAAATCGGTGAATGAGTTTAGATATGGTACCGTGAGTGGAATCGACGACAGATAAATGGACACGTAGACGATTAGTGAGTGCAAGAAATTGCTTGCATACCAAAGAAAATGATTCCAAATCGGATTGGTGATAAATACGATTGAATATTAGTTCCCAGCATTCTTCAGGCAATCTTTTGCACCCATTAACCATTGATTTCAGCTAATTAGGGCTAAAAATATGCGAATGAAACTGACTGAGAGTGATGAGAGATGATTTGGATTTCGGTTACTATTTGTTTGTTTTTTTCGAATTGTGGATACTTTTAATGAATTGTTGAATTGGGGTTTATATTTTCAAGTTATTATTGCTGGGACAGCCAGGAACTAGCAGATTTGTGTTTGATATAGTCCATTCAATTATCAAAATTTAAATTTGAGACCCGGGAATTAATAGCTCCTTTTCTTATCTTAGATAAGATATCACAGTCACACATATTTAAAATTTTAGTAGGAGTAACAATTACTCTCTATGTCTCAATTTATGTGACACAATTGAAATTTTAATTTTAAATTTAAATTTTTAAAATAAAATTTATATATTTGAAAATTACGTAAAAAATACTATAAATCACCATAATTAACAACTTAATATATTTAAAAGACACATAAAAAAATTCTGATCAAAGAAAAATTTGGTTGACTTTTGAAATTACAATTGTGTCACAT
Organism: Anisodus acutangulus; assembly: GCA_029783415.1. Classification (NCBI taxonomy): domain Eukaryota; kingdom Viridiplantae; phylum Streptophyta; class Magnoliopsida; order Solanales; family Solanaceae; genus Anisodus; species Anisodus acutangulus. The sequence continues at coordinate 6,663,541 of CM056497.1, forward strand.
AGGGAGTATGTGCAAAGAACCAAACTCGTCTTTAACTTAAAAAGGGAAAAGAAATAGAGATTTCCTCCTTCTATATGACGATCCAATCCATTCATAAACTATTAGTATACCATATCTATCTATTTATAGAGCTTCCCATTTTGTTTATAACATTTAGTATGCATTTTTTTCTATATGTTGTTGAATTCACTTATATAGCAACCAAAACAATAAAAAGGCAAATACATATTATCTTCAATTTTAGGAATTTTTAATATGAATGCAAACTCGATGATCTCTATCTAAAAAAACTAGAAATAAAAGAGGATTTATGCACCTAGTAATAATTCATAACTGTTTAACTAGTGGTAGATTGATAAAAGTTTTATTTATATTGTAAATGAATTAAGGATCACAATTTATTAGAATAATAGAATGTTATGTTTAGTTATTTACTAGCTACTCCATCGCTAAGGTGAAAAGAAACCTACTTTGCGAAAATATAAAAAACATAATGCAAAGATATTTATTTACTTGGAGATAAGATTCATAATCTAAACGAGAAAAAATGTTGACAGAACAAACCATTGGCCAATAGTTGTCTTTTAATATGGCTAGATATTGGGATAAGAAAAGAATGTATATATCTGGCCTAAACATTTTTACTGCTTGATTTAAAATAAGAAAATGTAATCTTACGAAATCATTACCTTTTTACGTTTCCATCTTGAACAAACGCCTTTCTTTTTTACATCAAATTATTCTGATAAATTTTTGTAGCTCAGAATTCCGAATCATTTAAGTTGTTATCCCCCCCCCCCCCCATTAACTTCCACACAATTCTCAGTGATAAAAGTTGAATAAGAAAAACTTTCAAACATTTGGGTAAAAGACAAATTTCAAATTAAATTGGTTCACTTCAGAAGAGCTAGTATTACTAATACTAAGAAGTTTCGATTCATTTTATATTTTTATTTACGATGTAAACAATGCTGAAAAACTTCCATTCATTAGATTAATAAAAAAAGTTATAACAAAGTATTTGTTCCGGACTCTTGTCAAATAATGATAGAAAATAATTTCCCAAGAAACGCTGCACGGTCAAATGACATGTCCATGGGGATGGCAATTGGGCGGGGCGGGTACCCCTCCCCCGCATCCGTACCCACCAAAAAATTTTATATCCGCCACCTACTCGCCACTCGTGGCGGTACAATTTTCAACATACATACCCGCCTAGGCAGGTATATTCCTAAATCCACACCCGCTCCACCACCCAAGTGGATATTCGTCACCCGCTAATACCCGTCTGCCATATTTTGTAATCAATTCATTTGTGATCAATTAGTGATCAACGTGATCCCAAAAATTCAAATTCCAAAAATTATCCCAAAAATTTGAGTCAAGAATCAATACTGTTACGGTCTCATTTTCTTTGGGAGATAGTGAGGAGAATTCCGAATTTTTTCACCATCAGAATTTCCCATTTTTTTCACATCTTCCCCCTTACACATCAAAGAATCAAGAAAACAAAATTTCCAAGAAAACCCAAAAATTATCCACCCAAATAGCTATATATTACAAATGTAGACAAAATCCAGATATTATTTCAGCTATATAAGCTAAAGTTTTTCAACTTTTTCAATTGAACTCCACAAACCCAATAGGTAAAACTTAACAAATGCACAAAAATTGACCTCACCTTACAACCCCAAAGCATAAAGCAAAGACATCAATATTTCCCAATCAGCATCTCCTTTAAAGAAAAAGGCAGAGACGTCGAGGTGGTTCGTGAAAAAAGTTTGTGATTTTTCCTTTAAATAAAAAGATAGAGACGTTGAAAATGAGAGAGGGAGGAGAGACGGCGTGAAGGGGAACGAGAAAGATGGAGGCGTGAAGGACTGAAGAGGCGTAGTGTTTTGAGTTTGTTGGAGAATGAGAGACTTGTCGTGACTTATGGGCTGAAGGCACGACTTATGGGGAGCTAATATTTTGGGCTTGGGGCGGGTATTAGGTTGGCGGGTAGGCGGTTGGATGCGGGGCGGGGGAGGCGGGTATGACTGCAAATCCACCACCTACCCGCCTACCCGTGACGGGTACATTTTCAATAACCATACCGGCCTACTACCCGCCAAAGTTATACCCATACCCGGTCCAACTGGGGCGGGTGCAGTGCGAAATACGCAAAATTATACTCACATGCCATCTCTAATATCCATACACCATTGCACACCACGTCAAAATGAAAAAAGAAATCTTTATTGGAAGTTTTTTTTCTGGCAGTAAAAGATATTTTATGAAAGAAATAATCCCTTGATTATTTTCATTAATTGAAAGACTATATATACAAGTTACATATTTTCATAATAGGAGAATCCTATTCATATTCTATTCCTAAAACCTTATTCTACTTGGATACTAACTATACATTTATGGTAATACAATTATTATGGTAAGTGTACAATACTAATTATATTACAACATTACCTAAACTATGATACTAAATATATATCATAAATTACACGGTACAAAGGTGCCAAATCCGAGAGCCAGTCGAGACTAATATATACAATATACACATGTACATTGTGTATATTTAACACACACACGCAGTCATAGCGGGCGGTCTTCGAACGCTGAGACTGTCCATAAAATCTTCAAAAAATACCGAGGGAAGACCCTTTGTAAAGATGTCTACAATTTGATATCTTGACGGGACATGACATACGCGTACCTGACCACGAGCAACCTTTTCGCGGACAAAGTGAATGTCCATCTCGATATGCTTAGTGTGTTGTTGCTGAACCGGATTACCAGAAAGGTAGATGACACTAATATTATCGCAATAAACCAAGGTTGCCTTCTGAATGGGACAATGAAACTCCAAAAGCAAATTACGTAACCAACATGATTCCGACACCACATTAGCTACCCTTCGATATTCAGCCTCGGCACTTGAGCGGGATAGAGTCGACTGACGCTTCGCAGACCATGAGACTAAGTTGTTGCCAAGAAACATACAATGGCCTGACGTAGACCGTCTGGTGTCGGGACAGCCACCCCAATCAGCATCCGTATATGAGATAAGTGTGGACATCGATGAAGGATATAAATGCAAACCATAGTCAAGTGTACCTTGAATATACCGAATGATGCGTTTGAGTGCATTCATATGCTCAATTTTGGGATCATGCATGAACAAACACACCTGCTGGACATCATATGTAATATCCGGTCTCGTAAAGGTAAGATACTGAAGGGCCCCTGCAAGACTGCGATAGCGGGTCGGATCCTCGTAGGGTACGTCGGTCGCGGCACTAAGTTTGGGCTTAGTATCAACTGGAGTGGAAGTGGACTTACAGGATGACATCCCAACCCTCTCGATGATCTCATCTGCATACTTCCGTTGAGATAAGAACAACCTATCGGAATAACGAGTGACAACAATCCCCAAAAAGTAACTCAAGGGCCCAAAGTCTTTCATAGCAAACTCAGAGCTGAGCATTGTCATGATAGACTAGCGTAAGGCATCGGAAGAGGTCGTCAAAATAATATCATCCACATATAACAAAATATAGACCACATATGAACCACGACGGTAGATGAACAATGAATTATCCGACATGCTGTGAGTGAACCCAATAGTTGAAACATAGTCTGCAAACTGCGTATACCAGGCCCGTGGAGACTGCTTAAGTCCATATAAGGACTTCTTTAACAAACAGACATGATAAGGATGTTTGAGATCCCTAAATCCCAACGGCTGATGCATATAGATTGTTTCCTTGAGATCACCATGTAGGAAAATATTCTTTACATCTAACTGATGAATAGGCCATGCCTTCGAAAGAGCCAAGCTAAGCACAATACGAATGGTAGCCGTCTTGACCACCGAACTAAACGTCTTACCAAAATCAACACCAACCTGCTGAGTCTTACTATCATCCACAAACTGCGCCTTATGTCGGGCAAATGAACCATCTGAATTTTCTTTATGAGCAAAAATCCACATAGACCTAATAATATTAATACCAAGTGGACGGGATACCAACTCCCACGTAAAATTATCAATAAGAGCATTATATTCATCGATCATAACAATTTTCCAATTCGGGTTATTTAATGCAGACACATGATTTCGGGGTAAGTTTGATTTAAGAATATTAGAATGTAAATTAAAATGTCTTTTGGTGTAAAAATCCCCCGTTGACTACGGGTGACTGGTCCATGACTCGGGGCAAATGCGGGTGGATTTTGGGAATTTTCGTGACTCGGGACGGACTGGCCAGCAAGCAGTGGGCCTGCTGGCCCAGAATTGGGCTGGACTGGCCCAATCGCAGGAACTGGCCCAGTGGTTGGACTTGGACCGGCAGTGGGTGACGGACCAGTGGGGCCAGCGGGCAGTGGGCCCGTTGGAGAAATTTGGGTGCGGGAGACGTCCGAAAAATGCTGAATAATATATGGGGATATACTATCATCCAAAAAATTATACGAACTAGGCACGGGAGTATTAACTTTAGCAAATGGAAATTGGGATTCATAAAAAATGACATGGCGATTAATGATGATTTTATTAGAGGATAAATCAAAGTATTTGTAGCCACGATGATTAGACGGAAAATCCAAAAACACACACAGAGTAGACCGGGCCTGAAGTTTGTTAATTGTGGTGAACCGGAATAACGGATAATACAAACACCCAAAAACCCGAAGATGTGAATATGAATGAATTTTATTACATAAAATTTGAAGCAGGGAAGAATATGTCAAACTTTTGGAAGGAATTATGTTAAGGAGATAGTTAGCCATTTGGAGAGCATGATGCCAAAAAGACGGGGGTACGAAAGCATGAATCAATAAAGTTCGGACAATGTTATTTATGGAATGAATTTTGCGTTCGGCTTTCACATTTTGTGAAGACGTATGAGGACAAGAAAAATGAAAATTGATCCCATTATTAGCACAGAATTTCTGAAATACCCAATTGTCATATTCTTTGCCATTATCACACTGAATATTTTTGATTTCTCGGTCGAATTGGGTTCTGATGAATGCTCTAAATTTTAGGAAGACGGAACAAACTTGAGATTTTTTCGCTATCAGAAACGTCCATAAAAACTTAGAATAATCATAAAAAAAGAACATAATACTGATGACCCACATAACTAAGAACAAAAGACGTCCATAAGTCGCTATGAATAATATCAAATGACATTAAAGTATGAGAATTTGAGTCTACAAATGACAACTTAACAATTTTCCCTAAAGAACAAGATTGACAATTTGGAGTACTACGCGTACCCTTACATGAAATAAAACTATTTTTATCTAATGACGACAAAATAGAGGACCCCGGATGACCAAGACGAGCATGTCATAAAGAAGGAGAAATGGCTGCAAAGGCGGATGACAGGGCTTGACTCGATGGACCGAAACCGGGTGTGATAGGATAAAGATCACCCCTACTGTCATACCTCATGAGATGACTCCCCGTCTTGAAATCCTTCACACATAAACCAAATGGATCAAATTCAATAGAAACAGAATTGTTAGTACTGAATTTACGGTCAAAGACTAAGTTTTTAATCAATTTGAGGGCATGTAGGGTGTTTTTCAAGATAAGAGGTGGATGATGGGGGGCAAAGTTTTATGACCATAACCATGAATTGGAATAGAATTACCATTACCAATAATTATGCCGCGAGGGTTGCTCAAATTGGAATAAGACGAGAGCGTACATGAATCGAATGTCATGAGGGTAGTGGCACCGATATCCATATACCAATTTGGGTCCGGAGGGATTAAACCAAGCGTGTGCATGGCGGCTTCGATGTCGGTAGACGTGGGTGCTGCTGCGTGATGGGCCTGCGGGGGCCGAGGCCCAAGCACCCTCGCTGGTCGCCTCGCCGCATTTCATCAGATGTGGACCAGGCCGACCGGGCCTGGATCGTCTGGCCGCCCACTGCCAGTTGGGCGAGATTGGCTGGGCCAAAACTGCTGTTGTGGAGAAAATTGGTTGGGCCCAAACTGCTGCTGTGGGGCCCAAACTGCTGCTGTGGGGCCCAGAACTATTGCTGCTGCTGCTGACCACCGCGAGGACCCCCACCGCCACCACTATTCTGACGGTTGCCGCCGTTGTTGCCGCTGCGGTTCTTGCCATTATTTTTCTTATTTTCACCCTTTTTGCCGCCACCGTTGTTGCGGTTTTGGCCCGAGTTGTTGGGCGTAGTCATACTTACGATTACATACTGATAGTTGTAGTGTTATTATGGTAGCCCTGCTTAGCCTATCATACTAGTAGACGCAATATTGTTTTATAGCCTCCTGTCCTTCGATTTCTGCTGATGTATGTTCGTTTGTGTACTTTGTTTATCTTATTTTCCTACGTTAGTTACTGCTTCTTTTTTTCCAGAATGTTTTATCATGACTTATTCACTTTTGTTACTCTCATTTTCATGCTGCTTTAAATTTCTTGTCTGGGTCTGACCGTTTCTCTTGCTTTGCTTGTGTCTATGCTTTGTCTTGAGCCGAGGGTCTTTCGAAAACAGTCTCTCTACTTACCAAGGTAGAGGTAATGTATGCGTACACTCTACCCTCCCTAGACTCCACGTTGTTGGACTTCACTGTGTATATTGTTGTTGTTGATTCAATGTTCGGTATTTATATTGGCTCCGATTAGATCTGGATTCATGTCGAAAAGTCCCACATTGAAAGATATATAAAGTGATCCGGACTATTTCGTACCCAAGACTCAAGTATTCACTAACAGAGGCACTTCGTACCTAGTAAGACTTGAACCTTTTTCTTTTGGCTTTCCACGCATATGGGCTCGACTATATTCGAATTGGCGCATTGCAGTGCCTATTTTTGAAACAACACTCCCAACAAGTTTTTTCCATTTTCAAGAACTCGAATTCGACACCTCTCATTATAAATAAAATAATATCGATAGAATTAAAAACTTAATAAATACTACTATGAGAATATCATTAGAAAAAGAAAGTCACCTAAATTAAAAGGGGCAATAATTTTACACTATCACTCTCCCTTCCCTTATCCCCTGTAGCAGAATCCCCAATTTTGAGTAATCAAAGGAGCAAAGGAGAGAGTTTCTGGGTTAGGGATTAAAAACAGTACTTAATAAAATTGTGTCAAAAGGCCACTATCACAATCTCCAATACAGCCAGCCAGTATGCCAGTGCATAGTGCATACTTACGTGAATTTCTTAACTCTAATAAAGGATTTTCAACTTTTGATAACTGCCACGAGATTGTTGTCTCTCTCCCCCCCCCCTTTCCGTTTTACCTTTTCCACATTACAAATCAAAAAGTAACTTGCTTTTCCTTTTTTCCCTGACTACCATCTGCCACAGTCTTTTGTCCCTTTAGCACATCTGTTATCCCACATTTCAAATTTTGAGTCTTTCTTGGAGAAATATCTCAGTCTCCATTGTTGTTAGTTTTGTATGATATTTTGAAGCAAGAAAGGAGATGAAACTTCTCATATTGTGTATACCCATTTGGGTTTTTGCCACTCCTTTGTTGTCTGCTCTAGTAGACGTAACTCCACAGCCTCCTAGTGTTGACCCAGTTCTCCCTACTGAGAAAGGACCAATCTTTCAAATTTCTTCTGATAAGGATGCTCCTCCTCCTGGTAATTCAAGAATGCCCAATCCCCCATTTGGGTTTTTAGTTTAACACTTATGAATCATGGGTTTTGGATCTTTTATCTCCTTTTTGATTGGTTTATACTGTATAACCTCCCCCACCCCACCACCACCACCAGTACATCACCAAGATCCCTGGCACCCCTTCATTAGTCCAATGCATATTGGTTTGAAGGTTTAATTAGACCCCGTTTGGATGGGCTTATGGCTTAAATCAAAAGACATAAGTTAGTAATTTTAATTTATGACTTACTTTTTGTTATTTGGGCTTAAACCAAAGCGTTTTTTATATTTTACCCAAACACGGCAAAAGTGCTTAAAAACACTTAAAATAAGTCAATCCAAACAGGCTCTTAGTTAAATTATGATGAAGTTATTCAAATTAGATAGGAACTTGCAATTTGGATACTTAGATTTGTTAACCTCTTCACTTTTTTGGAATCATTTGTAGAGTGCTTTAGCTTTTTAAAATTTTCATTACCCCTTTTGATGGCAGACATAATGATGCTCTCAAGAAGAATATTAATTGAAAAGGACCACATTTTCTTCTTTAATAAGGAAAAGATTGGAAAAGGGCCATTTAATTACTCTTTTTGTAGTTTTAGTTTCCAATCAAAGTTCAAGCTCATTGAATCTCTTGTTTTTTTTCAAATCAGGAGTTGCAGGGCTCAAAGTGGTTCACCACCAGGATCTAAATAAGAAAATTTTGATTTCACTTATTGTTGCTTCAATCCTCCTTGCTGGAATTCTGCTGTTTTCATCTTGCTTTTGGATATACAGACTGAAAACGCTGAAGAAATCCGCTGAACAAGGCGATCAAAAAGCAGGTTACTTTGTTATCAAGAAGTCACTGTTTTTGAAGGATGGTTGAAGTTTCTGTTACTTAAATATGTTTATTTGTTCCAATTTTATGATGTAGTGGCTGTGAAGGGCCTTTCATGGGGTCCTATAATGGCCAAGTTCCCTTCTTTAAAAGCTGTGGGTAAGAAAGGACTAGTTGCTCTAATCGAATACCAGTCGTTAGTAGCTGCAACCAACAATTTCAATGAAAAGAATGTTATTGGAGAAGGTAGATTAGGATGTGTATACAAAGCTCAATTCAGCGATGACGTCCAAGCAGCTGTTAAAAGAACTCATGGAGGGGAACAGGATGCTGAGAAAGAATTTGAGGTAGTCTGATAGATTTTTGACTTAAAATGTACCCATAACAGTAATATTTTGTGCTAAATCAGATATCTGATTGAATTTCAGAATGAGGTGGACTTGTTGAGTAAATTTCAGCATCAAAATATTATTTCGCTTCTCGGGTACTGCATTCATGGGGATGCACAATTCCTGGTGTATGAAATGATGCAGAATGGATCTTTGGAATTCCAATTGCATGGTATAATTCATATCTACATCCTGATATAAAGTACAAAAGAAAACACGTGTCTATATGCCATCTAAATTGTTTTCCATTTTCCATAATTGAGTTGACCTGCTTGATCAGGACCTCCTCGTGGATCAGCTTTGAGTTGGCATCTTCGCATGAAAATTGCATTGGATGTGGCTAGGTATAGTGCTAACTCTTTCTTTTTTCCTCATCAGTTTCGTGTTTTCAGAAGTTAATGGAATAGTTATGCTGTTGACATTGACCAGGGGACTAGAATACCTCCATGAGCGCTGTAACCCCCCTGTAATCCATAGAGACCTCAAATCGTCTAATGTTCTACTGGATTCCAACTTCAATGCAAAGGTAAAAACTAGGAATATAATCACATAGATCTCACACAATTGCTTCTCCTTTGTAAACATTTCGTATGGTTTGTCTTGTCTGAGTATATCAGTTTTTACTTTTATCAGCTTTCTGATTTTGGCCTTGCTATAGCTGGATGGAACATAAGCAAGAGCAACGTAAAGCTTTCAGGAACTCTGGGTTATGTGGCTCCAGAGTACCTCTTAGATGGTATGTGAGACTCCCTATTTTATCACAATTTGCTAAATGAAGATGGTGTTGATGTTTATTTGTTTAAAGGTGCCTCATTTACTTATACTGTCGTCTGTTTTGTGTCATAGAAGTGTCTCCCATGAATTATCCTCACTTTGCTCCTCTAAGATTAGAAAAGATTGGTCCCTCCTAGAATTCATATATCCATATGCAATACCATATACAAAGAAGCACCATCATCACTGAGCTCTTGCCCTCAGTTTGAAATAGCAAGAACTGGTACCAGACAGATGTAATTGCTATCGTACATATTTGATTTATCAACAGTTAGGTTATGTGAATATGATAGGCTTCTCTTCTTTTGCTTACGAGATTCTCAACATTGTTTCTTTGTCACGATGAACAAGGGAAAGGGAAAATGTCAACTAATATCTTGAGATTGATATTTAAATGTTAATGTCCAAAAACATATTCCCAGATTAGTTTATTTCAAAAAACAGAGTTCAGTTACATCTAGGTAGCAAAATAGCCCAGTACTACCTAGCTTTTGGCTAATTAAGTTGAAGTCAAAGGAAATTGCAAATACAGATCAAGGATACTCCAAAGAAGTTGCATAAGCTTTTACCTAGTCCACAGTATTTTGTATGCTAATGAACAAAGAAAAGAATGCTAAATTTCTTTTTTCTTTTTCTCATATTAAAAATGTTAATGTTAAATCTTGTTTTTCACTCTCCTCGAATGAAATAACATCCTAACCAGAAGTCTGAAACTAAAACATTCTTACTCGTAATTTTTACAATGTTTCAGGGAAATTAACTGATAAGAGTGACGTCTATGCTTTTGGCATCATACTTCTGGAGCTTTTGCTGGGAAGAAGACCAGTGGAGAAACTAGAGGGAGCTCAGTGCCAATCTATAGTCACGTGGGTATGTAATGCAATAGATAGTCTAATCATACTTGAATATTTGCTCTAAATCTCTTTGAGCTCACGGGATGCTGACGTTTCCGTAATTCCATGACAAACAGGCGATGCCACAACTTACTGACAGGTCAAAGCTCCCAAATATCGTTGATCCTGTCATCAGAAGCGGGATGGACCTCAAGCACTTGTATCAAGTGAGAGCACCTGGCTCTTTTGTCGAATTATTACTTTCCTTTTTTACTGTTTTAACTTACGGAATCAAAACGGATGATTGATAGGTTGCTGCTGTAGCCGTGCTATGTGTACAACCAGAACCAAGTTACCGACCACTGATAACAGATGTCCTGCACTCCTTCATTCCCCTTGTACCAATTGACCTTGGTGGGTCCCTGAGAGTTTTGGATTCTGCAGTATCTATTAGTGCATAACAAGATGAGTTACTTCGTTCAAAGTTTATTATGGGCACTGAAGCTGGTAATTGAATGAACAACTTGACCTCTTGCTCTTCCTATTTTGTAACCTTGGTTTGTTATTTGTCGAATGCAATTTTTGCTAAGCATTCAGAGTAGGACCACTTACCAAAAGAAAATCTATGTTGTGTGTATATAATTGTAAATTTGAGGTAGCAAAAGCTCTGATTTCACTTCAAGTTTCCTCAAGTTTTTGGCCTTTCATGGTTGTTTTATGTATTAGAGGAATTGTTATGCTTCTACTGTAAAGAATGACACGAAATATTCCAGTATTTTGTGCATACAAAAAAATTCTGCTCTTACTTCTTGTTCTTTAATACTGATTAGCTGGCGAGGCTCCAAGTTCAGGCCTTTTTCTCCTACCTCTTGCTGGCAAACTGTTTTAGCCCCTTTTTTCCATCTAGTTGGGCTTCACGTGCTGACTTTTCTGTATTCACTGACAGATAGAATAAAAATGTTGTCTCTCATTCAAGCAGTTGACTTTTTAATTTTGGTTTCATCTTATTTGCCTTTTTGGCCTTTTTCTACCTCCAATAAAGAAGGTAAGTGTATATGTCATGAATACCAACCATGTGTAGCATGGCCTACAATTATTGTGGATTTGGGACCATAACTTTCATTGCATGTGCCCATGCTAAAAATGACAACACTGCCATCCTTTTTTAAGGAAGTGTCCTTTCTCATCAGCCACTTGCTAGATTGATCTTTCAACTTAAATAGCAACTGCAGAGATATTTATTAAGAGTCTTCAACTCTTTATCCATACAAAGGAAAACAAATATCAAGTTCATTGTTCTTAGTCACGTGGTACAATTTGAAAGTATCTTTTAGTGAAATTGCATTCACATTCAGAAAGACAAAAGGATAGTGTTGTTTCTTCCTAGTTTGAAGATTCTCCTTCTAGAAAATCAGTGTCAATAGCATGTTCTCTTGAAGTTTTCAGTCGCAACAACTGGTTACCATCGGTATTTTATTCACAAACACTGACTAAAAATATTGTAAACAACTTTTAGTCTGTGTCAATATCTATACCTCCAAATGCAATTTTCTTTCAAAGAAGATTAAGACAAATTCAAAGGAATTTATTGTGTACAATAAGATTCCGTTCTTAGTAACCTCGCATTATTGTCACGGCAATATCTAAGGATGTTACAATAAACACGATAGTATTATAAAAATATGCTATCTTTTTCCTTAACCATCCCAGCTTATAGCTATTAATTCTGCTGATTCTACTCTACCCCCGGCCCCAAAAAAAAAAACCAAAAGGAAACACATTTGGGTTATATGCTTAAAAAATCATGGCCTTTTCGAACTGGATATGCAGTCGTAATACCAAAAACATGTTTGTGAAGATTGTTCATCCAGGAGGGCATGTAGAACTTCACGACAAGCCTGTTCTTGCAGCAGAGATGATCAACAGAAATCCCAAGAATTGGGTTTGTCACCAGACAGTTTTCCAGCAGCCATGGGCCATTCTGCCACCACCATTCTCATGCCTAGCCAAAAATTCTATATTGTGCCTATAAACACCATTAAAAGACTTCAATCCCTCGCCTTAAAATCCTCTCCGGCTCTCATTCATAAACTTCAGAAACAATCAAGTCTTAAAGAAAACACAGCAGATAATCAGGTAGCCTGTTTTTCTAACTGCTGGTTGTTCCATAGAAATTCAACCAAAAATTCAGAGGTTCCTTATTCTTCTTTGATGCAAGAAAAAAACAGAGACGTGCAATCGCAGGATGAAAACTGCGTTACGTGCTTGTTAACAGGGATCAGGATCACTAAATCCGGTGGTGGAGATAATTGTTGGAAATTTGCCTTTGGCGGGAGTTGCGACCGACCAACTTTAACGGCTTAAACACTAGTGTTACGTATGTTGGAGAATCCGGTTCTTCACACATGCATGATCTACTAAGTACGTAGATAACCGTAGGGCCAAGAATCGTCAAATTTCATTGAGAAATGAAAGAGATATTGGTCCACGAAGTAAGGTGTTTGAAGCATGGAAAGTGTGGTATTGTGTTCAATTCTCCCTCATCGGTAGAGGAAGAAAGAATTGTTGTGTATATAAGACTCGAAATTGGTTTGGGGTTTGGGACCCCAAGGGTATCCCATGTGTTTAAAGGAGGGAGGACCTAGATGTGCTTGGTTCAAGGAAAGACCACACGCCGCCGCCGCCGTCCAGACTCGCCCGGCCCGGATATTATCTTTGGGCCGAAAACTTTGTCAAGTACAGTTTGATCCCGAAGTTTCAGATGTGCGCTTTGGACCATAATTCTTTCAGATGTGCGGTTTGATCCCTAAAGTTTCAAGATGTACACTTTGGTCCCTGGTTTCAAGATGTACGCTTTGGTCCTGAAGTTTTCAATTTCGACGGTCCGAGCGTAAAACGTTCCAGCACTCAATTCAGCCATTTATTTTGGCTGAATTACACCTCCAATAATGGCCAATCCGTTGGCAATCTTTCACCATTTATGTTGGTGACTTTACTACCTCCATAATGGCCATTATTTGGCTATTATGGAGGCGATTCAGCAAGAAAGCAGTCCATCCCTCTCCTATATAAACACCCCCCTTACACCATTGTTGAAGGGAGAGTTAACAGAAAGAGATGCAGCAAAACAGTGCACGAAAATACACAACCAAAATAGCTTTCTTCCTACAACTTCCAAGCATCATTTCGTTACTCAATACTCTTCACGGTAGCTCTTGAGTTTCCTTTGCTCAAGTGTTCCATTGCTGTTTTATCTTGGGAGACAAATTGTCCAGGACGTATAAAGGATACATACGGGGCAATATTGTCTTAAGAACAGAGTGCTACACTCGACTCAGCAAAAACAATTTACATTTTTCCGTCTTCTACAAAACTGGAATTTCTAGTTTTTACTTGTGTAACAATTGTAATTTCAGATTCCATGTTGAATTATTGAATCTCTGTTTATCCTTTTGAATACCTGTAATAGTTATATACTTCCCGTACTGCTTTATAAAGTACCATAGAGCAAAAATACCCAACAACTTAAGACAATATTTGTATAGTATTACTATTAGTGTTCGAAAGATGTCGGTCAAAAGTTGTGTGACCAAATCGGGATATGGAAATGGTTTTCTGGTAGAAGAGAGTGATGATGATGAACGTATTCATAGTGTCACCAAGATTACCAAGGCGGTGGGAACAAGCGCTCTCGAGAGCCTGAGGATGTCAACTGGGACAAGAGGAGAAGACTGAGATGTACTTCTATTTTGCAGCAGAAGGCCTGTATCTATCCCAGACAAAAGATCCGAATAATGGTAAGAAGGAACTGGACACTCAGTCTGATGAAGTGACTGAAGTGAGCCAGAATCCGAAATTGGGATAAGTATTTTTCTTACTTGTCAAGAATAAAGATTAGATGATAAGTATTTTTCTTACTTATCAAGAATAAAGATTAGATGATGAGTATTTTTCTTACTTGTCAAGAATAAAAATTAAATGATGTCTGATTAAAAATGGATTAAAGTAAGGAGGAATATGAAAATAATTTATATTCCTTACGCTTTAACAAATCAGAAGTTTAATCTCATCTTTTTTTTCCGTTTAAAGATTGGAGTTTGTAAACGACTTAAAAAGATCCGTTCTTTTAAGTGTAAATTATTAAAAGCGTGTAAAGTATGTTCGCACATACGATGGAGAAAGATCCACTGACTGTGCGAAAACTGTTACCACACTTAAGTAAGCGCCAAGAATTATCTGGGCACCAATCATAACGGAAGAAGTCTAAAAGTTAATGACGTTGAGCCTGTCATATTATTTGGCAGAAGATCCTTCATAGGATGATATTGGACACTCAGTCATACAAAGCCTCCGGGCGACTGGAGTGGGCCAAAACTCTTTTGATATGATGATATTGGACGCTCAGTCATATAAAGCCTCCGGGCGACTGGAGTGGGGCCGGAATTCATTTCATAGAAAAAGTAATGGACACTTAGCAAGGTGGGCCAGAGTTTCCAGGTCTTAATGATCTGAAGGCCTAAAGAAAGGCAGTAAAGAAATTGGACACTCGATGCCGCTAAAGCAACTAGAGTGGGCAGTATCGAGATCACATATGATCCGGTTGCGCCTAACCACTGGCAAGAGGTTGTTCATGTGAAGCAACGCCACCTCTAAAATCAAATGGGTCGAGAGGTTGTCCTCAATAGGACTTCAAGGAATGAGATCACTCTAAAAAGAGGTGTTCTGATTCCTAACTTGGTTTAAGGGACGCTGTTGGTCAAGCTGGTTTGAGACTACTCCAACAGTCCGTAATAACTAAGAATGGTACAAAGACGCCCAGAGTCGAATGAATGATATATTTGTAATCCGTGCATCTATGCCATCTTAGATTAAGACACGTTAAATAGCAAGTCATTCAAAAGCTAGCGAAGTTGAGATTGTTGCCTTCTTTCGACATAAACCCTCAAAATGTGATGTGAGGTAGGCGAAGAGGCAAAATCACATTTCCAAATTCCGTCAAGGGAATAGCGAAAGAAGCACCGCTCCTCTAGAACTTAGTCACACCTACTTGGGTGATTTGAAGTTTATACAAAATAGAGGGGGGAGACAAGTACGTTGTGATCTTCATTGATGATGGTACAACGTATGGAATCCTTTGTTTATTGAAAAGCAAAGATGAAGTTGTTGAAGCGGATAAGCGCTACAAAGCAGAAGTTGAAAATCAACTAAGCCTATGGATTGAGAAATTCGTAGTGATAGAGGGGTAAAATGTGAAGCATCGTTCATTAAACGACTGCTCATTACTCACCTCGCCTAACGGTGTTAGCCAAGCGCAACCCCGTACGCCTAAATTATGTGGGGCAAGGCGATCCCTACCGCTAATGTGATTCTCAACAGAACTCCGCATAAGGATAAGGATAACTCTCCGTGTGAGACATGGAAAGGATCTCACATACAAAAGTTGTGATGTGGGGTGGCTTGGTAGAAGTTGGACTACCAAAGCAGTCAAGTTCGACCTAGATCAGATTGCATATCGACTGGATATGTAAATAACAGTAGTACTTATCGCCTCCTGGCGTCAAAGAATGTTGAATTCTTATAAGATAACTTTCCTTGAAAAGGAAAAAGGAGTAATTGCTCAAGGTTAACAAGAACCCGAGGGCCTGATCGTCGAACTAGACGCCCGTATCTCTACAGACTCGAAAGTTCTTTGGCTATCCTAACTCAATATTCAAGATCTGCCAGAACTCGGGATTCTAGATGTTGAACCAAGACGAAGCAAAGAGGGGACAAAGACTTGTTCCAGTCCTTCTAGCTTGTATGGTTAAGAACGAACCATGGACTATTAACAAATAATTGTTATCTCCAAAAGCTACCGCTTTGGAAAGAAGCTAAAGAGAGAAATATATTCCATCGATAGAACCATACTTGCGTAATGGTTGATCTTCCTCCTGAAAAGAACCTTTGGGTTGTGAAAAAGGATACTCAAAAGTGAGTACAAAGTAGATGGATCTCTTGACGAGTTCAAAACCTCGGCTACTTGTACATGTGCTCCACTGGGAGTAGCTTAACATCATGGGCCATTGCGGTCTGCGTGACATGAATGTTAAAAGCGACCTTCCCAACCTGAGAGTTGGAAGAAGAGAATCGAGTTGGTTTTTCGACTGTTGGGCTTCTTCCTGAACTTTCATCTTGGTCCCTGAAATGTTTACATTTTGGTCCTGAAAGTTTCAGATAAAACAGAGACAATGAATCTGACCACAGAAACATTGACTCTGAAGTTAGAAAGCCAACAGCTGGAGAATCAACAGTCTGAAAGTAAAAGTCATATTGAAACAAAGTCTCGATATGAAAGATATGGATATCACAGATGACATCTTAAGAATTGGATTTCTAAAGACATCTAACGGATCGTCGATAGTTGATGATCTCGTTGAAGCCATCAATGGATATGAATCATAGAACTGATTGGAATCATGGTGCACCCATAGACAAGGAGCGATATGCACAAAGTCATGTGTAGTTCAATGTATTGTACACACTACAACCGACTGATGTCGCCCTATTTAACGGTCGATTGAACTAAGGTTCACTGATAATCTTAATACATGATCAATAGAAGGCGTTAAGTAGGATATGACGATATCTGAATTATTCGCTTATCTTCGGATTATAGTATTCTGGATGTCTAACGGTTCTGGGAGAACACAGTGATGCAAACTGGACATCAGATCTGAAGAACACCAAAGCCACAAGTAAATGTGTATGGTGGATCTTGGAAAATCCTCTAAGCAAACTTACATCGTCCGATTCAAGATGGTATCGGAGTTTATCGCTTTATACAAAGCATGAAAGAAGTTGAGTAACTTCACGACTCATTAGAGGACGTCCCTTATTGGGAGAAACTCGTGCCTTGGCAGCTTATACATCGTGGCTAGCCGTCGGCTTTAGGAAGGACACGGATGACGGCGTCTGGACATATCTGTCGAGGATTTGTCGGAGACATAAGATCGTATGGCGATTGATCATCACGTGTCACTTCCTTGTTTACTAACTAAGGGACTACCCGAGATCAAGTGTTCACTGTTTGTGGAATGGGCTTAAAACCCAAAATATACGGACCAATACAAATGAAACCCAACCTTACGAACCGAGATCCCAGAATTTGGTTCAATGGGAAAACTAAGTTGTAAAGGTTCAGTTGATCGCTTCAGTTGGAAGCATGAGCACTTCGGATAGTGATTTACGAAAGAAACACCAAATCCAAAGCCGCTCCCGCGATAGACTTTAAGTGCTATCTGCGGTGTGGGTAAAGGTTAAGTTTTCAAAACCTGTAATGCTCCTCAACAAGTTGAGGTTAGGTTTTTGGGAAACTTTAATGGTTCCTAACACTTGTGAAGTGGGGTATAGCAGATACCTTGTAGGAGACCACCTATTTAAGTGCGAGGACGGGCCGCCTCAAAATGAACGCACTTAAGAATCCAAGACGCGTTGTCCATGGCCAAAACGGACAAAACATTACGAAGAAGAGAGTAAGGCAATTTGTTGTGTTGGTATCATTGTCTTGGCTTACACTAAACACCGACGGTTCAAGACATCATGTTCACCGCTACAGAAGTAAGTCCGATGGTATTCAACTATGGAAGGTTCAAAGTCGAGGCTACCTCTCCTTATGCAACATCGGTCCATTGAAATATTGCCGAAATGAAAAAGACACCATGTGAGTGCGCCAAAATCTCTTTCAAGAGGGATTGTTGGAAATTTGCCTTTGGCGGGAGTTGCGACCGACCAACTTTAACGGCTTAAACACTAGTGTTACGTATGTTGGAGAATCAGGTTCTTCACACACGATGATCTACTAAGCACGTGAGATAACCGTAGGGCCAAGAATCGCCAAATTTCATTGAGAAATGAAAGAGATATTGGTCCACGAAGTAAGGTGTTTGAAGCATGGAAAGTGTGGTATTGTGTTCAATTCTCCCTCATCGGTAGAGGAAGAAAGAATTGTTGTGTATATAAGACTGGAAATTGGTTTGGGGTGTGGGACGCCAGGGTATCCCATGTGTTTAAAGGAGGGAGGACCTAGATGTGCTTTGTTCAAGGAAAGACCACACGCCGCTGCCGCCGCCGCCCGCCCGTCCGGCCCGATTCTCGGTTCCGGTCCACGTCCACTGGCCGCGTCAGGTCAGGCCTTCGATATTATCTTTTGGGCCGTAAAACTTTGTCGTAAGTACGCTTTGATCCCGAAGTTTCAGATGTGCGCTTTGGACCGTAATTCTTTCAGATGTGCGATTTGATCCCTGAAGTTTCAAGATGTACAGCTTTGGTCCTGGTTTCAAGATGTACAGCTTGATCCTCAAGTTTTCGTAATTTCGACGGTCAAAGACTAATTCACCATTTATTTTGGTGAATTACACCTCCAATAATGGCCAATCCGTTGGCAACCTTTCACCATTTATGTTGGTGACTTTACTACCTCCATAATGACCATTATTTGGCTATTATGGAGGCGATTTCAGCGACAAAGCAGTCCATCCCTCTCCTATATAAACACCCCCTTACACCATTGTTGAAGGGAGAGTTAATGTAAAGAGATGCAAAGAAACAAAGCGATTGCGAAAATACACAACCAAAATAGCTTTCTTCCTACAACTTCCAAGCATCATTTCGTTACTCAATATTCTTCACGGTAGCTCTTGAGTTTCCTTTGCTCAAGTGTTCCATTCTTGCTTTATCTTGGGAGACAAATTGTCCAGGACGTATAAAGGATACATACGGGGCAATATTGTCTTAAGGACAGAGTGCTACACTCGACTCAGCAAAAACAATTTACATTTTTCCGTCTTCTACAAAACTGGAATTTCTAGTTTTTACTTGTGTAACAATTGTAATTTCAGATTCCATGTTGAATTATTGAATCTCTGTTTATCCTTTTGAATACCTGTAATAGTTATATACTTCCCGTACTGCTTTATAAAGTACCATAGAGCAAAAATACCCAACAATAATGTGATCAGTACTACTGAAACAAGATCATCAACATCCAGCTTGGGATCCTCTGAAACCAATTTTCTGAATAGAAACCAGACAACTGTGGATTCTAATGACACATCAATAGGAGTTTCACCTACAAGGCTTTCGTCTTTTGATCAATGGCATCCCAGTTTAGAGAGCATCTCAGAAGAATGACATGTTTTTGTAAGCACAAAATGTCAAGTGTGAGAGAAATTGGAAAAGAAGCTGACAAAATAAAAAACGTACTATATGAGAGAAATTGGATAAGAAAACTGTACGTCTGTATTTAACTGAAAATGGCAACGAGAAATGAATGGACGTCATAAATTCAAGACGAGCCAAACTTTAATTAATTGGAGTTACTTAATTCAACTTTCTGCCTTCCATTCAGTTAACCTAACAGCTAACACTATGACTGTGCAACAACAACAAGAACAACAACATATCCTAAATAGTTGCGATTATTCTGGAACAAGTCCAAAGACTCTGACACGGCAGCATCCAACCCAAAAATAAGAATAAAAGATCTTCACGAAAATCTTTCTACTTATTCGTCATTGGCACTTAACAGAATAATAGCATCTCTGTTTTTGGATGTGGCACAAGTATTATCGCAACTAGTTAATATGCCCGCGATTTGCGCGAACTTGAGTAACCTTATTAAACTTATGAATGATTTTTTCCTTATATCGAAATATTAAAAATAATGATAAGGTATCCTTATTAAAACTAAAAATATTAAGAAAATTTTGACATAAATTAGAAGATTTGATATTGTCATCCAATTGTAGCATTTGCTCCTTGATATAATTGGCTTCTCAATACTGATTTTTCATGAATTTATCAAGTATCGATTTCTCTATTTTTATGTACACAAAAGATGTAGGTTATTCAATTTCACGGCATACACTATACGTATTCTCAAGAACTTCATGATGTGAAGGTTTCCTAAAATCACCATTATTAAGATCTATGATTAATTTAAATAAGCTGGACCAGTTAATAAATAACACCAAAAAATTGAATAAAAAATTAAGTCAATAATAATTTTGATTATAAATTGCTGAGGACAATGTTCTTTCAATAATATTTCATACAATAATTTGCACCATTTAGGTTATAATTGGAATCTTTGCGTTAGTTTTTTTGCCCAATGAAAACACACACACAAAAAAGAATAAAGTAGAATAGCGACCAAACTGACTCCCCGTAGTTCAATACGTAAAGAAATAGCAATCATTCTGCAAAAGTAGTGCGGATAATTATGCATAACGGGGGGTTATCAGATGGTGTATCGGTTAAATAAAAAAGGCAATGAAAATTAAATAGACAAAGAGTTATCTGTATTCCATATAAGTCAAACAAAATTAAAAATAAGAGAGTAAGATACGGTTATTTGGGTTAGTAATGGTAGAAATCTATTTATACAATTATATGAAATGACTGTTAGAAAACTTATACAATTATATAATAAGCAATATTTTATAACTAAGAATCGCAAAATATTAGAAAACTTTATTTCAACCTAAACTTTCGCTGTTCCAGTAGTTTACAATTTTCTTGTATCAAGTAGCTTATTAGTATTGTTTGTTCTCGACATGTGTTTTAACTTTATATATTTAGAGGTAAAATATAAATATAATTATTCTTAATGGGTTAACGGTTTACCCAATAAGAAAATTGAGTAATCAGCCCCTACACCGATAAACCATTAACTATGAAATTGTAATCCATTCACCAACCGTTAGTCCGATAATCCAATACCAATAAGTCAATTAGCCATTTTTGTGATTGGGTTATCGATTACAGTTCGATTTTTAACAGCCCTCCCTACTTAAGATAGGGGAGGAACGAAGCCTCTTCCTATCAAATGTTACAACATACAAGTATAATGTTATACATCCAAATATCAACTTTAGCTTAACTTGGAGAATGTCCTTAGCATAGAGCCATAAGTATTGTCTAGTTGCTTAATCCTTTTTTCAGAAGCTTCATAGTCCGGCATCACAGCCCTCTGGAGATGTTTTTTTTCCACCATGAAACTCATCAAGACTCAATCACTTGGGCATTTTGATACCATCAAGAATTGAGCTAAAGTACTAAAGGTGGGCATCAATTCATTTACTATACATATCATTTAAATAACCAAATGCAGCTTCATAATTTCCTCTCTCAGAGTAACAGTCTATGAGTAGGTCATCTGAGCAATCAAAGATCATGTAACCATATTCTCCTGAACCCCATTACGAATAATAGAACCATAATAACACCAAGCCAGTCTTAATCTTCCATCTTGTATTAATGACTAAATAATTAAATTAACGTCATAAAAGAATATATTAGTTAAATATTTCTTCGTGATTTTACCATGAACTAATACAATGATTATAATTAAAAAGTGAGTTTTTACGCATTAAGTTTCCATCCATATGTAAAGTGAAAGCCAAAGCTTCAGAGATAATAACACCTCTAGCTTCATCTAAGTGAAGCAACTCCTCCTTGATAATATACATTGATAAATGGGGGAAAATGATGGACAAAGGGAAAAAATATATTTCTTGTCCAAAGAAAGGTGCCAAGTCACTTAGACTATGCCCTGCTTCATGTTACGATAAAACCTATAGTAATATTAGTAAATCAGAGTATTGAACTAATCTTTAACCTTATCTCTCAGAAAGAGGAATTTCTCATGTTGCAAATATAATAAAAGCAAAACTATCTCCATAATCATTTGTATCGAAAACCATTTGCATATCCCCATAATCTAACAACAGCTCATCTTATCAATAATTTCACTAATAGATTGCATTTTCCTACTAAACTTTTGAATGGTTTTTTTTAAATTGTACTTGTAGAAGTTTTAAGACAGTATCTTGAAAATTCAAAAGATAGAACTGTATGTAAGCTGCTTCATAACTGTATTCATTAGGTGAAGAGTTGAATATTTATATTTGACCAATTCATTCACATCAAGTCACATTCAAGACGGGTGTTCTATTTTTCCATCTCAAAAAAAAAAAAAATCACGGAAAAATAATTGATAGAACTCATGAAACCAATGAACTCATGAACCAGTTATGCAGTTAAATCCAATGCTCTAACCATATTCAGTACTTCCCTTTTCAATTTAAAATGAATAAAACATCTTGATTTTACTACCTAATGAGAAAAGTAGATTGGAACATTCCATTAATAAAAGTCATAATAAATGAGTTCAAGTAATTTGGGACAAATATTTTTAATAATGTGGCCAAGTAAGGGAGTAATAAATGAGAACAAAAGGGGAAAACCACGAGAACAAAATCATGAACATAGCAAAGCCAAAAGAAATAAAACAAATAAATAAGATGGTCTGTTATTTTGAGAGACTGATTAAATAACGTAGCTAACTACGTTTTTATTAATGCTTTTATACTGCTTCTGAAGATCGTAGGAAACCAAGGCCTTATCCCACTTTAAGAATTTTTATTGATATTGAAACCTCTTTGGATCCTTTTCCACCCCACCACATTCCCCTCCTCCTCTTGACTCTTAATGTCCTTTCTTTTTCCCTACCACTTCATCTTTTCTTACTTTTTTTCTTTCTTCATCTAACGTCTCCACATTAGTCACCATTTTGCATTTTTGCCTGAAGGAAAGGGAAGAGGGAGATATATTTGTTATTATCTCATTATCTTGTAATTGTTTATGCTTATTGCTACCGCCTCATTTTCACCATTTTTTGAGCTGAGGGTCTTTCAAAAATAGTCTCTCTACCTTCTCAAGATAGGGGTAAGGTCTGCATACACACTACTCTCCCCAGAATTCACTTGTGGAATTACATTAGGTTTGTTATTGTTGTTCTTCTTCTTCTTTTCAACAACAATACAAAGTAACGTGATATTCTAGAATCTTATTCTCAGTTTTTTTCTCTTATTATTATAAAAATCCATTCCCAAGACAAGCACTGTGAAGCTAAACAGGAAAAAGAAGAAGAGGATTCAAAAGTTTCACCTGAATCCATAAGCTTGGACTGATACTTTGCCAAAACCTGATCCAACTCTGCAGGAAAACACAGTGAATTTCAAATGGAAGGGAAAACATGGTAAATTACAAGTGGAACGGAAAACATCGTGAATTATAAATGGAACGAAAAAAAAGAGTAAAATATTTCACCCTAGTCTCCATGCTTGGACTCAAACTCTGTCAAAGGCTGATGTAAAAAGGAAAAAACATAATAATACAGACACACATGAAATCAAACACCAACCAAACATGAACAATTTGCACCTTCTGTTACTTCTCATAAGCTGAAACTACTTCTCCTAAGTAGATTTTTTCTCTCCTCAGTTGCCATTGGAATTGAAAACCCTTAGATTTTACTTTGAAATGACTGAGGGGCTGAATTCTTCTCCGCCATTGATTTATCATTTTTTGCCACCACTGCTGGTTAGGAAAAAGCAAAAGGGTAGCCGCTTTATCAGGGAAAGCAAACGGCAACAACCAAGCATTTGGGAAATCAAACGACGGATTGATTAGGGGGGAAATGGTTATTTTTTTAATAGAGACATTGTGGCCTTTTAATCAAATCCCAGAATACAAAGTTTCAAAACGTCTTCTTGGAAATCCGCAGAAGTCTGAAACAACAACTAAAAATCTCCCTATCTCAATGAAAATAGAATGTCCACAAAATAAACCAATTGATGTGGGTCGGTTGTAGATAAGAATTTAATGATGCAAATAGGAAGTAGGAATCTGATGAAGTTAATTTAAACGGAAACTAAGGGGGTGTATTCAATTAGGATTTTAAAAGACTATTTTGGGATAAATGTATTCAATTAAGACTTTTAAATAATCTAAACAAGTCTTGTCGTATTTAATCAAGACTATTAGGATTTTTTAAAGAGGATGTCCAAATCTAGTGGTATTTAATCAGGATTTTAAACAAGTAACAAAAAAGTCTTTTGGTATTCAAAAACTTGTTAATTTTGAAAGATTTTTTTTCTCAATGGAATTTGTGTGACTTTTTAGTGGGAGGTATAAATAACAAACCCTGTAAAAAATCTCACCCTTGTGGGCAGGATTTTTTTTCAAGTCTCCTCACAGCCACGAATGAAGAATCCGATAGTTCCCCTAGGAACACAATTCCAAAACCACCATGACCCAGCTTCTCTGAGAATCCCTTTGTTGCACACACTAAGCTCTTTATATGAAAACACCTTCAAATTCATTATAGGAAATACATCTTCCTCATCTTTTTTCTTCTTCCTTATTCTTCTCCTCCTAAATATCAAGACAGTCCCAATTCCAACTGACAGAATTACCAAAAATCCACAGATCATTTCGATCACAAGTAATTTGCCTTGAATCGGCTTCTTTTGAGTACTATTCCCTACTATTACAAAACCCCAAATTTCCACACAAACCATAAGTACTACACAAATTCTCTGGCTGTGACCAGAATATGTTCCAACTTTGTGCCTGTTGGATCCAAGTGAACTGTTTAATCTGTCCATTGAAATCCACAATGAACCTAGTTAAAGGAGGTGGCATTCCAGTCTCTAATGGCACCTCAGAGTAACCAAATGATGCCATAGGGGTAAAAGGTGCTATAAAATGGAAATTATAAATGTAAGGAATAGTCATTTCAGGTACCCCAACAAATGCATTTTCAGACCAATTCCCAGTGGACCAATATGGATAGGTACCATTGTAAATAAGAACTATCTCCTTTTAAATCTTTATAAATCTTTTAAAATCCAAAATCTTGATTGTAATTTTTTTTTTAAAATCTTATAAGTCATTACATTCCCAAATAGTCTTTCCTAAATACACTGGACTTACTTTTAAAATCTCAATTGAATACACCCCTAAGAATTTTTCAATTTTTCGCAAATGACCGACTAACAATTGACTGAGAAAAAGCAAACACGAGAAGATTACAGCATCATATAGAGATGAATCAACATACAAATTCAATTTAGGGTTAATTTGTAACTGCACAGGACTTACTTCTTATGCCTTTGTGCAACTCGAGAGTTCTTTGCTTCCTCTGCTGCAAAAATCAACCATCAACAACAACAAAAAAAACTTATAAGCAGGTAGAGAAAAGATATTGAGAAACGAACCAGTGACGCCGAGGGACATGTTGGTGACCACAAAACCCACGAGGAACGGCCAGTTTGCCGGAAAACACTGTTATATCTGTTGCTGAGTATGAGTGCTTCCCCGTTATTGATTGTTGATGTATTCTCTTTTCTTGGCACTGTAATTAGAGGCGCGAAATTATGGTCGAAAAGACGCGGCTTTTATGATTCAGTGTAAAGTTGTAAGGGAAGCCAAATTTTGCAGATTTAATAATTGAATTTATTGTGTGAAAATTCCTAAAAATCTGAGAAAATAAATAAATATAATTCCTGCTTTCTTAGAGTGCTATGCAGGACGGAATATGGTGAAGCTGAAAGAGTATACAAAGATTTGGACAGAAGTATTTTTTCTTTCTTTTAAAAAAATATAATTTGTATAACTTTTTTACAATCTTTAATATTATCTAAGAGAAACTAAAATTATAAAATTTACCATTAAAAGCTTTTTGGGGCTTCAAAATTTTAGGAGTCTAAAACAAAGGTTTTACTAGTCTCACTCTCACCTTTGAGTCACCCCTGAGGACATGCATGTCTATCTAGTTCAATATTATACTCCCTCCATTCAATATTACTTGACCACATTATTAAAAATATTCGTCCCAAATTATTTGACCATTTTATAAATACAAGATAGGATTAATTAAATTTTTCCTACTTTGCCCTTAACATTGATTATTTTTTAAAGTACCAATGTTGATTATAGTGCAATTAATTGGAAAGAGCTAAGGATAATGTAGTAAAAATATTCTTCTTATTTACGATTTCTTAAGGGGCGTGTAAATGAGAAAGTGACCAAGTAATATGGGACGGAGGGAGTATATTTTATCCATATAAAAGTTCTCCAATTCACTAATCCACCCTTAAGGCCTTAACTAGAGGTCTCGTGTTCGACAAAAAAGATTTCGTTGGGAGCATTTCCCTTAAAATGAGCCATGTAGCGTGCGATCCAAATTTAGTCGGGCTTCAATGCGGATATGGAACACCGGTTGAGAAACAAAAAAAAATCATTCACAAATAAAATGTTTTCCCCATAAGTCTATAAAATTAGCTCATAAAAATAAGGCATGTTTGATATTCTTAAATTTGAGATGGTTAACCATTCCTTATTTATTTACCCAACCTGTTTTGGTTTGCTCATTTCAGCGCATTCAAAAGTTTGTCAGATTTGGGCTAAATATGCAGCTAGATGGACTCAAAAAAATTCTTGTCAATGTTAAAAATATTTTGTTGTTTGATATATATAATATAGCCTAAATAAGAAAAAAAGTTTTATTAGTTTTGTAATTTGGTAAATAAATTATAAAAAAATTAGAATTTATTAAGAATTGTGCTTAGCTCATCTTAAACCGATTCATTCCAATCCAAGAAATATATTTGAGTAGGTTCATGATCGGATCATTTATAAAATCAACATAGTTTTAATTAACTCGTCTAAATTTAGACAAACTTGCCCATTTGATACCTTGAGTGCAGGTATACTGTTAAAGAACGAACTAAAAAACTATATATAGTAAAGCTAGATATAGGAGAGGCGATGTGACATACCTCTAAAGTCAAAAAAGACATTTATTTTTTTCTGAATTTTTCCTACTTAAATGATATGCTAGTAAATTTGCTTGCGCTCCGCGCGATTATAAAATACTTTACTAAATTATTGAAATGATTTTAGATGAACATTTGGATATTAAGAATAACCATAAAGTTTAGTTTAAAAAATAGTTTTTGACCTTTCTGTTCTCTTCACAATTGTATAGTTCTACATGTTCAAATATTCTTTTAACAAAAATCATTTTGAGATCTTTAGTTGTGAATTTATTATCAACCATTTTTTTTGTTTTGAAAAATGAAATAATATTGTTTAAATTTTTGACATAAATTTTAGAACTCTATCTTTATTTTTATAAATAGTACATTTTGTTTGTCACACAATTAACATTTTGATTTTTATGTGGGCAAAAACAGGTAAATATTTGATTTCTTCCCTTAATACATAAAAATTAGTACTTCAATACAACTACAACAACAATAACAACGTATCCAGTGAAATCTCACAATGTGGGGGTATGAGGAGGGTAGAATGTACGCAGACCTTATTTCTACCTTGGTAGGAAGAATGACTGTTTCCGAGAGACACTCGGCTCAAGACAAAGCATAAGAATAAGCAAGACAAGCACAACAAGGCAAGACAAGAGAAACAGTCAGATCCGGATAAAAATTTTAAAGCAGTATGAAAATGCTGGTACGAAAAGCGAATAAGCTATGATAGTGCATTCTGAAAAAAGAAGCAGTAGCTACCGCATGTAAATTAGATAAACAAAGTACACTAAAGAACACATAGCAGCAGGAATTAAACTACGAGGAACTATAAGGTAATACCGCGCCTATTAGTATGATAGGCGAAACGGACCTATAATAACAACACTACACTACCAGTTTGTAAGCGTATGTAGGACTACGCTCGACTACCTACTACCCTTCTACCCTAATCTGCGTTATCCACAACCCCCTATTTAAGGTCATGTCTTCAGTTAGCTGCACCTGCGCCATATCCCGTCTAATCACCTCTCCCCAATACTTCTTCAGCCTACATCTACCCCTCCTGAATCCGTCCATAGCCAACCTCTCACACCTCCGCACTGGGGCATTTTGTCTCTCCTCTTCACATTCCCAAACTATCTCAACCTCGCTTCCCGCATCTTATCCTCCACCGAGGCCACTCCCACTCCCACTCCCCATTATTTCAATAGCTTTTTCCTAATTTAACATGTCACAAAAAGAAAAGGGATATGAAAACTAAAAAATCAAAGGCTACTACAACTTTTTCAATGCAGTTTTCCAACAATTAGGATATTGGAACTCATTGAATTTGAAAATAAACATATTTCTTTTTTCATCCTGACTGTCATGTGTAGCTAGCAAAATTTGATTTTTTAATTGTTTTTTCAATATTGTTCATCTATTAGTTTTTGTTGTTCTTTTTTCTTGCCTTGTTTTTCTTCCTAATCTTTTTTCAACTTCCTTGTTTCTTTCTCTTACTTGGTACATATAGAGCAACTACAATCATTGCTCTAAACATTAACGAAATTAATTGTCCTCCAAATTTCACACTAAATGTAAAACATCACCTTTTAACACACAAATATCTAAAAGAATCATCTTTCCAATTATACAACTTTTCACCAACTTTTTGCATATAAAACACACAAAAAAATAATGACAGCAAGACTCAAAATTCAACGGAAAGAAAGAAGAGAGTATAATACGAGGCTATGGATAAGATAAATTTGCGAACCCAAATGTTTGTGCTGGAGAATTCAGTGTTACCGTATCTCCACGTCTTCTCTCTTCACTGTCATCACTTCTGCCACCTCCGTAGCCATATTGGCATTTTTTTCGCTGTTAAAGCTGTCGTCAATTTCATAATGTTCAATAAAATTTTAGTATCTTCACCTTTTTTCAAAATTTAGGCTTACAACAACAAAGAGCTCTCCCCATAATTTTAAATGGGAACTTGAGAGAAAGTGTACTGCTCTTCCATATACTCTTATTTTTTACAATGAGGGCAGCGCATTATGCCTTTATTTACTCTCTTTTGTGACATTCAATTTAAGACAATTAATATAGCTCACGTTGTGGATAGTGAAAAGGCACCAGAAGTTTTAAAGAAATAAACGATTTTATTGAGCATAATAATTAAGAGATAATTAGAGTTTTTCAATTTATAATTAGAGCAAAGGCCAAAAAAGAAAAAAAAGATAACTGATTTTCTAGGTTATAGAGAGGTGTCACATGAAGATATTCGGGATAACGTGGGGTGGTCTCAATGGAGGACAAGATGAGAGAAACGGGAGCGAGATGGTTCAGACATGTGAAGAGAAAATGCATGAATGCCTCAGTGCGCCGGTCTGGGAGGTTGGCTATGGATGTCTTCATGAGAGGGAGAGGTAGACCGAAGAAATATTGGGGAGAGATGATTAGATAAGACATGACACACTTTTAGCTCAACGATGACATGACCTTAGATAGGGGATTATGGAAGACACGGATCAAGGTAGAATGCTAGTTAGTAGTTGTGTGTTGTCACACCTAGTAGTACTCTGGTAGTTTCTTGTTCTTTGATTTCTATTAATATTTGTTGTTTCTTGTATTTCGTTTGTCGTATGATTTCGTGGTAGTTAATTATTGTTCTCATACTTCTGCATCATGCTTTACCCAGTATTTTTTCATGACTCTTTACTGCTTTTTTCTTTTTTCGGACTGCTTTAGTTTGTGTTTCTTCGAGTCGAGGATCTATCGAAAATAGCATCTCTACCTTCACAAGTAGAGATAAGGTCTGCGTATAATCTACCATCCCTAGACCCCATTTTGCGGGACTACACTGAATATGTTGTTGTAGAGAGGTGTCACATCACCTTCTTAAGGCTTAATATTCCATTTATACATGCGCTTACACTACTTGATTCGGTGTGATTATGTCTTTAATTAACGTTCTACTTGATCAGTAGGAACTACCATAATTTCTTCATTATCTTTTGTTCATTTTGGAGAATAGGCTAGCGTGAAATGATAGTCGTCCTAAATTCAAGACGAGCCTAACTTTTATTGATTGGAGTAGTTAATTTAATTTTCTACCTTCCATTCAATTAACCTAACACTATGAACAGAAATAAGAATAAGATCTTCATCAAAATCTCTCTAATATTACAGGACTCGTAATTGATGAATTGGAGTTTTTCACAAGATTAATTTGGATATTTCTGATGCAAGAATGAACAAAGGAGTTGTACGCGAGGACTGCGGAGTTGTACCTAGCTGTTAAAGTCGTTAGGGCTGCACTATTTTACTAGTTTCAACTGTTCATTTAAGTCCACTGTCTTTTAGGCATTAGCTACTAGAAGTTTAGCATTGGACACTTAGGTCCCGATAATTATGGAAATAGGACACATTTGGTCCTGTTTGTTATTTCTGCTTTTGTACTGGAAATTGCCAGCTGTGGTCTGTAATTGTCCTTTCTCTTAATTATCAATGACAATACGTTTAGCTAGATGTAGAAATAGCTTAGCTTACCAGCTTATTCCTTCCCCTTTGCCAATTTCGTGCATTGTTCCATTGCATCAGTTAATGAAATATGGTGAAAGCTGAAAGAGTTCTTGATGTGGCCTTCATGGATGGAAGCTCTAAAGGTAAAGGTAAAAAAAATGTATTGCCTTGTGTTTATTTGTACACCCCTTGAAAATAAAACATCTAAGCCTTAATCATAAAAATACTTCTAAATAATTACTATGAAATATTTCTTCAAAACTACTCTCATCTCATTTTATGTGCGAAGGTTTTGAAGGTTAAAAAGGGATGTGAAATATTTGAAATTTGTTATCTAAAATATATCCCAGACATTTTCATTAAGGATTAAAATCAGCCTATAGTTAATTTTTTTTCTGGAAAGGTTTTTTTTTGGGGACAAAAGTAAGTGTGTCAAGTAAAATTGGCGAGAAGTATCATTTGTCTTCTTAAAATAATAAGATGAGTTTTTTTTAAACGTCACTGATTTGAAACAAAATCAATTATTCGTTAAATATTTTTAAATTATGAAATCACGATATATGGTAATGATAGAATATTATCAGAATATTACCATATCGTTGTATATCTTTTATATTTGATTAGTTAATATTCTTATTGTAATTAGTTACCTAGTTTGTAGCCTAATTTGTATCTTTGTCAATAACCATGTACTACTATATATTGTACACAATAATGAATGAAAAGGTATGGAACATATTCCTTTATGGTATCAGCCAAACCCTAAACCTAAACCCTACCCCCTAGCCATCGGCCTCCCCCCGCCGTCGACCCCCCTCTTCTTCTTCTCGGTTTCACCCCCCCTCTCTCTCTCTTCCTCCCCAATTTTCAATGGATGAACAACCTAAATTCCACCTTGCTCTTGTTGTTAACAACATCAAGAATTTCATTCTCATAACTCTTGAGATGGAAAAAGTTCAGTATTCATCTTGGGCGGAATTGTTCAAGATCCATTGTCGTATTTACAAAGTCATCGATCACATCCTCCCTCCTAAACCCAAACCCAATGCCGAGCACATGAAGAAACATGTTGGTTCTAATGATGAACTTTGGTCATGACTAGATGCGGTTGTTCTACAATAGATCTACGGCACGATCTCGAACGATCTATTGCATATAATCATTGACACCGACGCTATCGCACGAAAAATATGGGAGCGACTGGAAAGCATTTTTCATGACAACAAGACACAACGGGCCTTGTATTTAGAAAATCAATTTCGGGACATTCAACATGATGATTTTTTAATATGTTGGCCTATTATCAAGAACTTAAAATGATTACCGATCAACTCCCAAACGTCGGTGTACCGGTCACAAATCAACGGTTGGTCATGCAACTAATTGCAGGATTAAATGAAAATTATGATGACGTCACTACAATCCTCCAACAAAGCACTCAGTTGCCTCCGTTCTATGAGGATCATTCGAGACTTATCCTTGAAGAAATTCAAAAATCAAGCGGGCAGCGGCTAATGCTAGAACCGCCAACGTCGCCTTTCTCACCATTAGCGGCCCATCTGTCGACACAAGGGGCTCGGGTTTTGGTCCACGACACACCAACGATCCAAAATGAGGTCCACATCTCCGGAATAATAACAAAGGCGAAAATTCCTACAGAGGCCACGATGGCCATGGCGGAAGCGATAAATGGCGATGAGAACAACCTCGCCACGGCGATACCCACAACGGAATCAGCGGTGCCGCCGCGTGGGTTGCGTACCCACCATGGGCAGCATGGGTCCAGCAAGTATGGGCTTCTCCACCTTGCCCCTACCCGATGTTATCCTGAGCCAAACCTCCGGCTCGACAACCCCAGCCTGAAATCCTCGGAGCCCGTCCACAATAGGCATACAGTGCACAAGTTTCTCCTCCGTCAATCTTCGCACCAACGGATATTAAGGAGGCTATGCACACGATATCTCTCAATGTTCCAGATGAAAATTGGTACATGGATACTGGTGCAACATCTCATATGACGGCATCCCAATGTACTATCTCGTCTTATTTCAATATGAGCAATTTAAATCGTAATATTATTGTTGGTAGTGGACAAGACATTCTCATTCGAGGTTATAGGCAATCATCACTCACCCTACCATATCCCCATTAACTTTAAAGATGTCCTCCATGCCCTGAAACTTATCAAAAATTTAATCTATGTGCGTCATTTCACAACCGACAATGATGTTTTTCATGAATTTGATCATTTTAGTTTTTCTGTGAAGGACCTTCTGACATGGATGCGAATAATGAGATGTGATAGCACCGGAAACCTTTATCGTATCACAACCACCATCGGTCATCTAGCCTCCTCTCCATCAACCTTTGTAGTTATTTCATCTATTCTATGACATAATAGATTGGGACATTTCGGAGACTCTGTTTTACACTCCCTTAGCAAAAAATAAGTTTATTGATTGCAAACATTTGTCTTGCCCTCCTGTTTGTGAATCTTGTATTTTTGGGAAACATGTCAAGTTGCTATTTTATTATTCATCCTCTAGCACTTTAATGTCATTTGATATTATACAGAGTGATTTGTGGACTTCTCATTTTTTAAGTACGGCTGGGCATCAATATTATATGTTATTTTTTATGATTACTCAAATATCCTGTGGACTTTTCCTACTGGCAATAAGTCCCAAGTCTATTCTATTTTTTCATCATTTAGTGCTTTAATTAAGACACAATTTGAAAAGAATATCAAATATTTTCAATGTGACAATGGGAGAGAATTCGACAATAATCAATTCATGCCCCCACACCTCTCCACAAAATGGCAAAGCCGAGCGAAAATTAAGAACCATAAATAACTTAGTTCATACCCTCCTTGCCCACGCCTCCATTCTCCTATTTTTGGCATCACGCTCTGTCAATAGCAACTTATCTCTTGAACATCCTCCCAAACAAGTCTCTCAAGCACAAGCCTCTGACTTAAGTTCTCTATCTTTGGATCCTTCCTATAAGCACTTACGAACTTTTGGGTGCCTATGCTACCCCCTTCATCCCTCCACCAAAATCAATAAACTTAAACTTCGTTCCAACCCATGTGTCTTTCTTGATTACCCGTCTAATCATCGAGGTTATAACTGTTACGATTTGTTCAGTCGCAAAATAATCATGTCTAGGCATGTCATAGATGATGAGTCCCAATTTTATTTTGCCAAGTTGCATTCTCCGCCTCCGAATTCCTATGACTTCTTAAATGATGGCCTAAATCCCCTTTTAATTCATCAATTGCAAAATCAGTCGCTACCGTCACCAGAGCTTGACCCACTTCACACCATCCCGTGTTGGGTGGGCCACCAAACCCGGCAATGAGAATTACAGCCCATCCTACTCGTTGGTGTCCCAGATCCCGCCCTTACCTCTTCTCGGCATGTGGCACAACCCCACCGTCTAGATCCTAGTAGCGGCTTCCCTCACAACCCACAGCTAGCCCAGCCACATCCCATTCAGCCCACACCAATCTAGCCCTCCACGGGACCTCTATGGACAATAGAAACCCGTGTTATGCACGACATTTCTGAACCCGAACGACAGTTCAATTTGTCGACTTCGGTTGCCTCTTCACCTCTTACTCGTAACCCAAAAATGAACTGTCCATTCCAAATTGGAAAGCTGCCATAATAGATGAATATAATGTTCTTATTGAAAATAAGATGTGGGATCTAGTGCCCCGTACTGCTGATGCTACCGTACTGCTGATGCTAATGCTATTCGTTCTATGTGGGTTTTTCGATAAAAAAAGAAATTTGATGGTTCTTTTGAGAGATGCAAGACCCGTCTTGTAGGTGATGGCAGGTCTCAACATGTTGGTGTGGATTGTGATGAAACCTTCAGCCCGGTGGTAAAACTTTCAACTATTCAGACTATTCTCAGCATTGCTTTGTCCAAATCATGGCCTATTCATCAGCTTGATGTCAAAATGTCTTCTTGCATGGGACCTTCATGAAAATGTTTATATGCATCAGCCTATGGGATTCAGTAATCCGATTCATCCAGATTATGTGTGTCATTTGAAGAAATCACTCTATGGACTAAAAATAGGCTCCTCGTGCGTTGTATTAATGGTTTGCTAAGTTTGTATCCTCTATTGGTTTTTAACATAGCAAATCTGATCATTCACTTTTCATCTATAGCAAGGGTAGTGACATGGCATACATTCTGTTACATGTTGATTGAACAAACATTGAATAAAACAGTACCCGAAGGTTCACAATCAGCTGAATACTTATTCCAGAAGGGTTTATTCGACCAAATTGTATGATATCATACTAACTACCTCTTTTGATGCACTTCGTCGATCCATTATGTCACTCCTTGCTTCTGAATTTGCTATGAATGATTTGGGCCCCCTAAGTTATTTTTGGGCATTGCTGTTATTAGACATGCAAATGGTTTATTTCTTTGTCAAATAAAGTATGCCGAAGAGATTTTTGAACGAGCAAGCATGATTTCTTGTAAACCTGCCCCCACACCGGTGGACACTAATTCCAAACTTAGTGCCTCTTCGGGTTCTCCATATGAAGACCCTACTGACTACCACAGTCTAGCAGGAGCATTACAGTATCTCACTTTCACGAGACCAGCTATATCTTATGTCGTGCAACAAATATGCTTACATATGCACAGTCCAAAGAATGAACATATGAATGCTCTCAAACGTATTTTGAGATATGTCCAAGGTGCTATCCATTTCGACTTGCACCTATACAAGTCCTTAGTCTCTAGTCTCACCTCTTACACTGATACTGACTAGGGTGGATGCCCCGACACTCGACGATCCACGTCGGGTTACTGTATTTTCCTCGGATATAACTTGTTTTCTTGGTCTTCTAAACGACAACCTACTTTGTCTCGGTCCAGTGCCGAAGCCGAGTACAGATGAGTCGCGAATGTTGTTTCTGAGTCTTGTTGGATACGAAATCTTCTGTTGGAACTTCACTGCCCAATCCGCAAGGATACATTGGTTTACTATGACAATGTAAGTGCGATATATCTTTCCGGCAATCCCGTCCAACATCAGCGCACTAAACATATTGAAATGGATATTCATTTTGTACGTGAGAAAGTTGTTCGTGGACAAGTTCGTGTCCTTCATGTCCCTTCTTAGTATCAAATTGCATATTTACCAAAGGACTTCCGCGCATACTCTTTGATGATTTCCGAGCCAGTCACAGTGTACGAGAACCTCCCGCTTCAACTGCGGATGTGTGAAAATATTGTATATCTTTCATATTTGGTTAGTTAATATTCTCATTGTAATTAGTTACCTAATTTGTAGCCTAACTTGTAGCTTTGTCAATAATCATATACTACTATACATTATACACAATAATGAATAAAAATGCAAGGAATATATTTCTTCAGTTAACTCAGCCCTTGTCCCATTCAAAAGGTTATGGTATCTTTACTATTACTGTTACTTACTAGTTGCCACTTGTTTCAAGTGTCAAATACCGCTGGCTAACATCAATGACTGACAAAACTTAGGGATTAGTGAGCAATATCATGAAATGCACTTCGAATTCCATAGTAGTACGTTATTGCAAAGTCATGAATAAGTGGAAGAAGTATGTTTGATTATTTATCTAATGCTTTTTGCGAGTTAACTATTTAAGGTACTCAAAATCAGGGCTCCACTAAATCACAATTGTACGAGATTTGCGCAGTAAATCATTGGAAATCACCTTTATTTGAATGTTGCAATGAGGAAGGTCCTGATCACCTGAAGTTGTAAGTTCATTCCTATTCCAACTTAAAAGTCTTAAAAGTATGCCCCCGCCTTTTAAAACACCCATTCATAGTAATAGTATTGAACTATGAATAGATTTTAAACGTATAATCAGTAGTGAGAACGATTGAGAAGCTAAAATACAGGTTCACTTTCAAGGTAATTGTGGAAATAAGAGGACTTCGTACAACAACTATAGAGTGTATGGGCAATCCACACTCAAAGAAGAAAGTTGCGGCAGAGAATGCAGCTGAAGGAGCATTGTGGTTTCTAACGCAAGCTGGTTATAGATTGAAGAAGTACTGAATTATCTTCCTTTTTTTGCTTTGTTGAACAGTTAGTGAATAGTGATTTCATAAACAGAAAGCAAAAGAAAAGAAGGGAGGGGGGAAAATCATTTAGACGTAAGTTTGTAAATTACTTAATCTTGTAGAGCAATTGCCAGCGCGAAATGATACTCGTGTTAAAATTGTTCGTCTTTGAACCATGCACTTAATATAGTGCAGGAGTTGCAATATGTGAGCGACAACTCAAATCCTTGTTAAAGTTTGGTTCAAATCTCACGAGTCACACATGTTTGTCTTAAAGAGAACAAATTTCATCAAAGTGAATTTTATTTGCATAAACAGAAATGCTGCAATATGTAAATCTGGCTAAATACCGTTAAAATAGTTAAAACTAGTAGAATACTAGTACAAGCTAAAAGGAAAACTGTCTAGCTCTCTTACGAGACCTCTGCTTTCCGACCTTCTTTGCTACATTATTCCCAGCACATATCATAAACAACGAAAGGAGGGGAAAGAGGGAACCTAGAAACAGTTGTCTAATTCTTATTTCGATTTCTTTATTTCTACTGGTGGAACTTGGCAACACACTTTTCCACCGCAGTTCCTGCACTAAACTGTGTAATGTTGCTGAATTGTCTCAATGTCAAGTCCCTTGAGCTTCACCACTGATTCCACATGCCCCTTAAGTGTATGAAGCTCCCTTAGCCTATTAACAAATGCAAAAGAATCGAAATTAGAAATCGTAATCAATTGAAAAATGACCCTGCAGGCTGCAACATGGATATATCAATCAGAAGTACCTGGCAACTTCAGCACGACGCTTGGCCTGTTCAGCTATGTCAGACAATTCCTTAAAGCTTTTGTTGTCATACATCTGTGCAGAAACAGGAGGTTGAAGTCCGTGCAACGTGCGTTGAGCCAATGCCCATTGTGCCTCTCTTTCTCCTTTACCATAGTCCTTCTTGCTCGTGAAAGCAACCTGCACGGTGTGAAAAAGGAGGAGAGTGTCATAAGTCATAACATGTTAGATGGATTTTTTATTTTGACATGAATGTTGATGTGAAGTACCTTGTTTTCCATCATATTATTCCAGGCCCTGCCACTCAAAATGTATCTGATTGCGAATTTTAGAAAATCCAGTGGAATGTAGAAAATAATACTGTAAAGCCAAATAACACCAGCCCAACCCCAACCAATACCATGGATCCTAGCAAAACCCCAGTTTGCATATACTGCAATTATGGTGGCAACCTGAAAGATATAATAAATAATCATTAGAGTTCAAGGAAGCTACAATTGGTGTTAACTGCTAATCTGGTACTGGAACCTAACCAACTTACCAGCTGTGCTATAGCAAAAGCAGCTAGCAGAAGGAGACCAGGTCGTTCTACGTAAGACCAACTCCTTGACCTAGTTACAAAAATGAGTGCCTGACTAACGATGCTGACTTGAAGATATAGTGCAGCATTGAGCTCGTGTACATCATCTCTAATTGATCTTACACCAAACTTGTCCTGCAAATACATCATCCAAATTTGAAACTTGTGATCTAAAATAAGTCAGAGATATTTGTGTGGATATAAATCATCTCATTAAGGGTAAAATAAAAAGTTCAAAGTTAAATTGTTACTAAATATAGAAAGGTATAATTCTTTTTAGAAGGAAAGGGTGTCAGATAAATTGGGATGGAGGGAGTATTTACCAAAGTAAGCGAATAGTGCTAACGTTTCAGTTATATTGTTTGTTAATGTAGTAGTGCACAAATTACTTACACTGAAGAAATTTGACTGGTGAGCAGCCCAAAAGAAGATAACAGTCATCACGGCTAGGTAAGTGCCAAGAACTATGCCAGTGGCAAAAATCTCTCTCAGTTTCCATGAGTCAGGCATGGGTGACGGCTTCACCTTGTCTTTAGATATGGTCATTATGGTTCCATCATTGAGAATGGCAATGACAAGAACCATGAAAGGTGAGAAATCGAACTTCCAGATTAATGCAATGAGCATGAAGCCTAGCACGATTCGGATGGTTATAGAAACAGCATAAATGGTATAATTCTTCATCCTCTGGAATATGGCTCGGCTGGTCAAGACTGCACTCACTATCACACTTAATCCTGGCTCGGTGAGAACTATGTCAGATGCACTACGGGCAGCATCAGTAGCGTCAGCCACAGCTATGCCTATATCTGCTTTCTTCAGAGCCGGGGCGTCATTCACACCATCTCCGGTCATACCACAAATGTGCTTTCTTTCTTGGAGCTTCTTCACAATCTCATATTTGTGCTCTACAAGTACAAATACGTACAAAGATTGTTAATAAAAATAAGGAGGATGGCTTACTAACAGTAGAAAATATATGGGAAAAGAGGACGGAAATAGTTAGTTACCTGGAAAGACACCAGCAAAACCATCAGCCATCTCAATGAGTTCATCCACAGGGAGGTTAGCAGTACTTTCATCCTTGTGCTGCCCCAGGAGGGAGGAAGAAGGATACATGTTAGTTCCCATGCCAAGCCTACGACCAGTTTCCTTGGCTATGGCAAGCTGATCACCAGTTATCATTTTTACATTGACACCAAGGACAAGGGCACGCCTAATTGTCTCTGCACTATCATGCCTTGGAGGGTCAAAAAGAGGCAAGAGCCCTATAAAGACCCAAGGCCCTCCTGGACTTTCTTTTGTCTTCTCTGGTACTGTCTGTATTTACAAAGAACAATCCATTGGCTTCAGTTTGATGCAGAAACCAAAAACAATACTACAGACTTTGTTTTATTAAAAGTTCACCTGTTGAGCCACTGCAAGAGATCGAAGACCACGATCAGCAAACTTGTCAATGGTCGAGTGAACTTTCCTCTTTACATCATCACTTAGGCCACAAAGATCAATGATCTGGAAAGACAATTTAATTGATCAAGCAAATAACCAACTCAGTTATAGACAAAGAGAAGTATCAAGTTTTATTGCTTACCTGTTCAGGTGCACCTTTGCTAACCCTATGCCAATTTCCATTGGAGTCTATGTAAGTAATAGCTGTGCGCTTGTCGACAGGGTTAAAAGGCAGGAAGTGCACTTCTTGGATCCCAGCTCTAGCCTACAGAGCACACATAAATAAAAAATTCAGGTACAAGTAAGTTGATGAAAGTTGCTAATGATGCCTATCATAAATGCAGGGATAAATTAAGTGAAAGTAGGTTCCACAACCAAAATTATGAGACACTGCAGACCACGACATTATTTTGCTAAGGAAACTGAAGTGTTCAATTAGCAAGTTGAATTGATACTACTTTTATTTACTACCTCCTTGGCATCTGCCAGCATTCCAACGATGCAAGCATCAATAGCATCCTGGTTTTCGACCCTTGAAGCTCTGGCGCCGAGAAGAATAACAGTATCTTGGTCCATATCCTTTCCGAAGACCTGTACCACCCCTCCCAAGAAGACAATCTAGTTAGCTTACACTTTGGCTTATCACTTCAAATACTAGAACGTCGTGTTAAATTCACAAACCTCGACTAAGTTTTTGTCTACTTGAAGCTTGTTTAATGTAAGAGTTCCTGTCTTGTCACTACAAAGGACATCCATTCCAGCCATCTCTTCTATAGCAGTCATCCTCTTGGTGATGGCACCTTGTTCAGACAATTTGTGGGATCCAATTGCCATAGTGACTGATAATACAGTAGGCATGGCTATTGGAATTCCTCCAATGAGAAGAACAAGCAGATTATCAATTCCATCTCTGTACTTCCTGTGCTGAATTGGGTACATCACCAGTATTTCTATGATAATTCCAACTAGAATGGAGCATATGCAGAAGTTCCCTATTGCTGTCAATACCTGTCAATATCAAATATAAATCTTATTTGGCAATAATTCTAAAAACAAGCAAGAAACTAGCAGGACAAATTTAGCTGGTCAACTATATGAAAAAGATGGTTTGTTGAGCTCTTAACATGAAATCCAACTTTTCAATTCAGTGATAAGAAATGTCAAATTTTACCTTCTGGAAGTGGCCAACATTATTGGTGCTATCAACAAGATGAGCAGCTTTTCCGAAAAAGGTGCTGATTCCAGTTGCAATGACAACAGCCTCAATTTCACCCTGTTTACAGGTGGAACCGGAGAACACTCCCTCGCCCGGGTACTTTGTCACGGGTAATGACTCACCCGTGAGAGCAGATTGATCAATCTTGAGAGGATCTCCTTCAAGGAGACGAGCATCGGCTGGTATGATATCCCCCAACTTGATACTTATCACATCCCCTGGTACTAGGAATGCTGCATCCATCTCCTTCCAGCTACCATCTCTAATTACCTTTTGAGGAAACCAAGTAAGATAAGAACCAAAAACAAGGCAGAAAACTCACTTTGTTTCTACATTTTTTACTTTATTATTGATATTTTACCTTTGTCTTGGGAGCAAGGCCTGCCATCAGGGCTGCTGCAGCATTGCCTGCATTGTTTTCTTCAATGAAGCTGACCGTGGAGTTGATGACAAGCAAGATCAAAATTCCAAGGAAATCTTGCCAATCTGGAGGCCTACCCTGTAATTGATCATTGCAAACAGTAAAGCTCGCTGATAGAAACACATTAATAGTCTGTTTGGCCAAGCTCGTGTTTGGCTAATCAATTTGAAAAACTCTTCTGCAAATATTCAACAACAATTTGTGCTTGGTCAAGGTTCCAAAAGTGCTTCTCGGGAAAAGGTTTTTTTTCTCAGCTTATGTAAAAGAGCGTATGCTACTACCAAATAAGTATTTTTGACTTTCCAAAAGTTCGGCCAAACAAAAGAACACTACTATTAGATATGTGTACAAACCTGTCCATTAGCCAATACAATGGCAATGATGGCAGCAACTTCCATGACCCATGACAAGGGGTTCCACATGAAACCCAAGAATTTTAGGATCTTGTTCTCCTGTTTCATTATGGAGATCACAAAAATTAGGTGTAATCACTATAGAGCAGAAGAGGAAATAAAAATCAGTAAGATAAGAAAGTTTGCCTTTTTCTCCTCAAGTTTGTTTGGGCCAAAGACATGAAGCCTTCTCTCTGCTTCCTGATCTGTCAATCCCTCCTTGGAACTAACCAAATTCCTAAATACATCATCCACTGGTATTGTTTCCTGTATGCCACAAAAAAATTAAGTGCATAAAAAGCTCGAGATTTCATCAAGTAGATCAAACCTCTCTAGTCTGATTAAAGTTGTTGATACGTAAACTACTTAGCCTTATTCAAATTGAAATATTGGAGAGCAAAAACAAAGAAACATGGATTAATTCTATCATCTGGCTGAATTGCATGTTAGAAACTTTTCGGGACAACAAGATTCAATTCTTAATTACTCCATAGTACATACACCAACATAATACATACACGCATGATAGCGATTCATTTGGGAAATTCAAAATATATAAAGAATACACATGCGAAAAAGCCAAAGGTATATATACATAAAAATAACTGTCATTATATATACAATATAGTTTCCGGTGAAAGGAATTTGGATTAAAAAAATTCATTTTTCCTATGGCAGAACACGATCATACTAGCAATTTTATCTCCAGAGGAGGAAACTATCTGTATTCATATTGTGCATGTAATAGTAACATCGTGCATATTTTTTTACAGATTTAACAGAATAATGCAGCAAAAAAGAAACAAAAAATAGAAAAGCGCTGATACTTACGAGATCAACGTTCTCCTTCTTGATATCATCCAAGCTGACGGTTCCCTTCTGATCCGCCATTTTTAATCCCTATCAGCAACACACACTATATCAGCTATGACCAACACACGCTATATCAGCTGCGACCAACACATGCAAAATGCTGATCATGTAACAATTGACATTGTGAATTTCTTGTCGGATTGATGGAAGTTTTGTGTTGGTGAGATTAGTTCTTTCTTTTATATTACTTTTACTAACATGTGACAGATTGTGCGGATTTTTAGATTAGATTGAGGTTTGGATTGAAGTAGAATTGTTATAGTACGAGGACTCCCACAATTGAACTTAGTTTTACTATGTTGTAGTAACTTACTCTCGGCCAAGTATTCTAAACCAACTGAAATTAGTGGTATTAGTTACTTGGTCTATTGGAATTAGTACACATATTTACGGATCCTCCTCTACTACTCACAATTTGAATAGAAATGGAATAATAGGCGGAGGTAAAATTTTTAGTTTATGTATCAATTCTGAATCACAACTGGATAATTTTTATTTTTTTTAACATAAATATAAAGTTTGGGACTAAGCAAACTAGAACACAAATACGAGTTCATTAATAAATTTCCGAAAAAGAAATAAAAAATTAAAGAGAATTACGGAGTAATAAATACCTGTCGAAAACTTTGTCCAAATCCAAAATTATTAATGTCCAATTCTCCCTAAAAAGTTTATGATGAATAATGTGGAACAATGACTTCTTTTATAGAAATATTTGGCTTATCCTTTTTCTAGATGGATTCACGATAAAAAAAACTAAATCCTATACAAATTGGAAAACTAAATATCAAGTGTAAACCAAATCAACTTAACCATGCATACTGTTATCCAAAAAGAAGTAATATTGGCGGTGAACAGTAGTCCAAAACGAATATGTTAAAGGCCAAAAAAGATCGAGTTATACCCAATATCAAATTTGTATGAATTTTTGGTCGGCTTATGCGTGGTGTAAATCGAAAAGAACTACAATTAAATCCAC
This sequence comes from Anisodus acutangulus, assembly GCA_029783415.1. Classification (NCBI taxonomy): domain Eukaryota; kingdom Viridiplantae; phylum Streptophyta; class Magnoliopsida; order Solanales; family Solanaceae; genus Anisodus; species Anisodus acutangulus. Next base: position 6,706,940 of record CM056497.1, read on the forward strand.
CTTTAAATTGCTTCATTAATAAATATTTAAGGGCGTAAAAATGTTTTATCTTATGTATTTTTTTTTACTAATCTTAAAGATAATACGATTAAATTAAGATTCTTGTAATGGACTATCAGAGCGGCTCAATGCAATCAGTGACCTAAGTCCAAAAGTTAATAAGATATTATAAATATTTTAAATAAAATACATGCATTTTTTTTCGAAATTCACTCTTTTAACTTTCTTAGATGTAAAGCTATAATTAATCCTTTTAGTGATTACTTCATTCAAATATTCATTTTAATTGATAAATAAAAATAATTGATTCAGATAATTGAGTTTATAACATAATATAAAACCGTCATAAAAGGAGAACAAATGTACAGGATGAAGGAAAAATCATAACCAGCGGAGTAGGTATATATAAAAATAATGAGAGATAAAATTTAACCTAATTTGCTCACTCATTTAAACAATTCAAACTAAAATCTAAAAAATATGAAGCCCTTTTATTTATGATAATTAAAAGCATTATATATACCATTTCCAAGTCTTTTTCATATAAAAATTAGAATTTTCTTGTATAGAGACATAGTAATGTATTAAATGTTCTTTCCATAATATCATATTTTAATTTCAATATTTCAAGTTACGTTTAATTTTAATTCTTTAGCAAAAGTCTTCTTACGGCCACTAAATATGACTATATGTATTATAAGGTTACAATTAATATTTAGAAAGTTCATTATTTCCTTATATAATCATGACACTAGAAATGTAATAAATTTTATTTTTTAAGTTTTTCAATTTTTAGTTTTATGACAGTAGAATTTTGTCTGATATTCTAGAACTCTAAATTAAATTTGGGCTTAGAACAAACGTATTTGGGCTTCTTGCCTTAGAACAAGCAATCGGTCTTCTTGCCTCAGAACAAGTGATTGGGCTCCTTGTCGAGCCTTAGAACAAGCAATTTGACTTCTTGCATTAGAACAAACAATTGGGTTCCATGTCGACCCATAGAACAAGCATATTTCAATGTTTCAAGTTACCATTAATTCTAATTCTTTAGTAAAAGTTTCTTATAACCACTAAATATGACTATATGTATTATAAAGTTACAATTAATATTTAGAAAGTTCATTATTTCTTATATAGTCATGACATTAGGAATGTAATAAATTTTACTTTTCAGATTTTTCAATTTTTAGTTTTATGACAGTAGAATTTTGTCAGATAATTTAGAACTCTAAATTAAACTATTTAAATCTTCATATCTATCAATAAAACTTTTTACAACAAGAACCAAGTCAATTATTACAATAAATGGTTAATATTCTATTAACTTGAAAGAACTTTTTTTAAGTTATATAATACTTGTGATATAAACTTTTTGCATACAAAACTATAAATCATAAACACGCACTAATAACTAAGTACATAATAATGACAAATTCTGAGGGCCTTTAACCCTTGAGGGCCTAAAGCGGATGCTTTAGTGGCCTTACCTTGAGCCACCCATATGGACTATAAACTAAATTTAGCATAGTGAATCTTTCTCCAAAACATTATAGACACCACATCTCTCCTTACTTTTATATTTGTTCTGTCTCCTTTTGTGTAAATATCTTCATGTTTCTTGCTTGCCAGGTATGATAGATCATTGCTCCCCATACTGCTGCCACTGTTTCCTTTTTGAATTCCCTCCAATGTCTCCCTTTGGTACACTGTATTACTCTATGCACTTCTCCATATTCATGGTCATTCCCAACCACTTTGATACTTCATTTCCCAGTTTTTTGGCCCATTCACAGCTTCCAAATAGGTGCATCTGGCTCTCCTCAACATTTGTATTGCATAAGCAGCAAGATGTGTCTTCCATTGGTATGTTCATCTGTTTTAGTCTCATTTTTTGTCAGCAATCTGTTTTTATATGCTAGCCATAGGATAAATCTCTGTTTAGGTAGCATTACAGAGCTCCATATTAGATCAGCTTCCGCCATTCTTTGCATTGGTCCCAGTATTGCTATGTAACTATTTGCAATAGAGTGTACTTCATTAGCCCGTCAATATGTAGTGCCCATTAGTATACCAATTTCTCATTTGTTATTTGATGGAATTTAGTTTCCTCCAATACCAGTTGCTGTCTTGTGGAGGATTATGCTCCCATATATTTGTGCCTGCTTTAATATATACTTCATGTACCCATTTTATCCATAGTACATCTTCCTTTTTAGCCAACTGCCATATCAATTTTCTACTGATGCAATATTCCATTTTCTACAACACTTTATGTTCAATCCACCATATTTTTTTGGGCATACATACTCTTTTCCATGCTACTAAGGACATTTTCTTTTTCTCCACTGTACTTCCCCAGATGTATTCCTTACATTTCCTATCCACTTCTTTTAATACACTTTGTGGTAGAATGAAAGTAGCAGTCCAGAAATTATATATTGAAAACAGTACTGCATTTATAATTTGTAACCTACCTGCATATGAGAGTTTCTTGCAGTATCCATTATTGATTCTGCTTGTGATCTTCTCCACCAGTTGATGGCATTCCATTTTACTCCACTTTTTGGATGATAAAGGCAATCCTAGGTATCTGATAGGTAGAGTACCTAGATTAAAATCATTCTTTTTCAATATTCTGTTCTGATTGTCTTTATTCATTTCAGCTATAAATATATTTAATTTATCACAGTTTAGCCTCCAGACCTGTGACTTTACTAAAGTAGATACATATGTCATTGTGCCTTTGCAGAATATCATTAAATCATCTGCAAACACCATGTGTGTTAACTTTGTTGTTTTGCACATTTGATGGAACCTAAAATCTGGTAATTCACTCATTTTTTTTAATATTCTGGATAGGTACTCCATCACAATTACAAACAGCAAGGGTGACATAGGATCCCCTTGTCTTAAACCCCTCTTCCCTGCAAAGTATCCATGTCTTATTCCATTTACCTTTATTGTAAATGTAGTTGAGGTGACACATGTCATAACCAGCTTTGTAAAAGTTTCTGGGAAGTCCAATCCTCTCAATGCTTCCTCTATAAATTCTCAGCTAACCATATCATATGCTTTCTTTAAATCAATCTTCATCAAACATCTTGGGGAAGTCTTCCTATTATAATGTCTTAACAGATCATGGCATATTAGTATATTGTGAATTAATGATCTATTTTCCACAAAGATTGCTTGATTCTCTGCTATTAGGACTTTTAGTGTCTTCCTCAATCTTGCACATATCATTTTTTATATGCACTTATACCGCACATTGCAACATGATATTGGTCTGAATTGGCTAGCATACTGAGGTAATTGTACCTTAGGTATCAGTGTGATTATGGTGGCATTGAGTTGTTGTAGTAACTTCTCATTTTCAAAGAACTCCATTATAGCTGTGGTGATATCTACTCTTATCACTCTCCATGGATCTTGAAAGAAACCACTTCCATAGTCATCTAGTCCAGGGCTTCTATTTCTGTTTATACTGAATACTGCTTCCTTTACCTCCTTAGTAGTATAAGGTCTGATTAATTCCAGTTGTTCTTCTGTTGTCAATATGTGCCAATTTCTCAGGAAAACTCTACATGTTGGTAGTCTCCATTCTCTCTTTTCCCCAACATATGTTTATAATACTCCACAAATATATTGACTATAATCTCCTGTTCTGATTGAAATTCATCTTTCTCATCCTTCAGTTGCACTATTGATTGATGTAGTTTCCTGTGTTTTATGATGGAGAAGAAGTATCTAGTGCAGTTATCCCTTATTTTTATCCAGTTTGCTTTACTTCTCTGTTGTAGGAACATCTCAGCCAAGTAGGATGATCTTCTAAATTAATATACTTTTCCTTTTCTATCTGTTGCAATTTTGTATTTAAAGGACACATTTGCAATTCTTTTTATACTTCTTCCGGTGCACCTCAGCAATAATATTCCTAAAGTGTTCCCCATTCTCAACTCCTTTTTCATCCATTTCAACTTCTTTACTATTTTTAACATCATGTGTTCTTCTATATTTTCCTGCCACTTTCTTCGCTTTATTCAAGAAACAAGGATGGCTTGCCCATACATTACAATATTTAAATGGCATCCTAGTTTTCTTTTGCTCACCCTCAGCAATAAAGAGCTTTTGATGGGCAAGAAAATTACTTTTTACATTTGATGAATAAAATCAACAATTATTATTCAAGCACAGATTTAATATCAGGAACCTACAATTTTATTGAGTTAGCTATATAAATCAACAATTATTATTTTTAGGAACTTATAATTTTTTGTTTGACAGCTATTTTATGATTCAAGCAATAATTTAATAAAGTATTTAAAGTTTTATACTTATTGAGACGAGGTGCACGCATAATATGCGTACCATTAAAAGACTAGTATAAGGAATTATAAAAGACTTATGATGTGTACATTTTTAATATATATATGAAGTACTAAAACATTCTTTTAAAAGAGCGGTGATGAGAATTTTGCATGTTTTTTATTACACCATCTGTTTTAATTTATGTGAATTTTTTCGGAGTACGATGATCAAATTTTATAATTTTAACCTTAAATTTTGATATAGATTTTTCAGATTTGTAAAAATAAAACTTATATATTTAGAAACTACATTAAAAATACTATAAGTTATGATAATTTATAATTTAAATAATTTAAAAAAAAATATAAGAAAAACATGATCAAAGAAACACATTGTAGATTCAATAAAATAGTATAAGTTTCACGTAAATTATAATAGAGAAAGTATTATTTTAAATAAGCAATGATGAGAGTCCTATTAAATTATGTATGAGTAAAATTGAAATACTAAAATAAATAATCTTGAAATGACAGGTTAAAGAAAAGTGTGTAAACTTATTTTACCTATAACTGTTGGCAGCCAGTTGGTGACGACCTGTTTGAATCATCATCAATAAATATAAAGCTTCCTCACCAACATCAACTTGCAATTCGTCGATCCCAAATTTGGATACGTACATATATATTCAATTATTATTAATTCGAAGATGCCTCGTACTTCATCCAAGAAGGGCTTAACTGGTTCTACACCCTCCACCAATCCTGCCGTCGATTTGTTTCGCTCTGGTACTATGTTAATCCTTGATTTCAATGCATCTTTTCGGACAATTGGAATTGCATGTTTACTTTTCCTCTTTAATGCTTATGCAATTTGATTTAATTGGAATTTAACTTTTTCTTGGAAATTGGAATTTAGGGGTGGAGATAACTGTGATGATTAATGATTCAATTCACGTGTACAATAAGATTTATAGGGAGTTGAGTGAAATGTTGAGCGTTTTACTGTAATAACGTGTCCATTTATCAGAATTTTGTAAGACGTTGGACTTGATTGAGTGCCTCTCTACACCTTCACAAGGTAGGGGAAAGGTTTGCGTACACATCACCCTCCCTAGTGATTACATTGGGTATGTTGTTGTTAGACTTGATTGAGCACTTGAAGTGCGTTGTCTGATTAATATTTCGGAATGTTGTTTGATTAGAGATGGTAATTATTGAATTATCGGTAGTAAGGTAGGGCTGGCCAGTGGGCCGGGCTCGGGTCTGGCGAGACTTGCTCCAGTCCCGTCCCGATCCCGATCCCGTCGGTATCGGGGCGGGGCGGGGTCGGGGCGGGTCGGACTCGGGGCGGGGTCCGGCGGGTTTTCCTTTTTTTTTTTTAAAATAACATATGTATAAAAAAAACTCAATAAACAAAATAAGATAGTGTAATAAAAACATCTCAAGACTGTTTTTGTGCCTCTTATATTATTTAATAGACATATGATTTTTTTGTAATACAAAATTACAAATACAATTGTCTAAAATCTAAATTGCAACTTTGTGGTGTTGTCCAAAAGTCCACAAAGTTGCAAATTACATAATAAAATTGCAATTAAAAAAATTACATTCTCAAAAAAATCTGTTCTAATTGCTTGATGATTTCCTGTGGTTCTTCGGTTGGAATTGATATTTGTTGGTCAAATTGATCCACGTCGCTTCCACTAACTTCAGTTAAGATTTCGTTGTAGTTTTCATCTTCTTCTTCGTTGATCTCCGGTTGACCGCACCTTCTCCGCTCCGCTCGTATCCAATCTCTGAATAATACTGCAATTTCCAAGCTGTCTCCGGCTAATGAGTGTCTGTGGTCTCCTATTTGATATCTGCCAGCAGAAAAAGCGCTTTCAGACGCAGTTGATGACGCTTGAATGTTCAAAACATCTCGGGCCATCAATGAAAGTGTCGGAAAGGTCTTCTCATTCCCCCTCCAGTACTTTAGCAAGTCTTCATGTCCATCTTCATTGATAACTTCTTGATACGGTACAGAACCCTGCAAAATAAAAATATCCAACTCGCTAATTTGGTTAGTAGTAGAGGTACGGCCAAGACATTCTATTTCCGAGGCTTTCAATACTAGCCATGAAACAACATGTCTTTTGTGAGGTTGTGTTGAAGATGAAGAAGATGGTATGGAAGTCGGTAAGTTACTAGCATTTTCTTGTTGATAAAATCTATATATTTTTTTGCATTGGTGTTCTACGCTAGAAAACACTTCTTCTTTAGTTTGACTTTGTTCAATAGGTGGTGGGTGATTTAGATTTTTGGGACTTGGAGGTGGTAGTACTTCTATACAATCTAAATAGTTTCAATTAGTGATTTACTACCGCCTATTTTAATAGTAGGATTTAAGACAGAACCAACAATACAAATAGAGAAAATACGAATAAAATATTTTTTATTTTGAGAAACATTTTTAATAGTCGCCTTATAATTTGGTTTTTCCATATATTCACTAAGTAATAAAAATATTAGAGTTATATAAAATAACATAGTTGAAATAGTAGGATAATATATACCGGAAAATTCTTTTGTTGCTTGAAAAAATTTCTCTAAAAATACAATAAGTTCGGAAATTTTTTCCCAATCACTATCTAAAATCATATCAGCTGGCTTTTTATTATGAGAGTTAAAAAATAAAGTTATAGGTAATTTATAGTCATAAGCAACAAGTAGTTGCTCGTATAAAGAATTCCACTTAGTGGATACTTCTTGTGGAATTTTTCTATAAGATAGTCAACAATCGTGACAAGTTTTTTTATATTCTTTTCTTCGTTGTACTTTATTACTTTTAAAAATAAAGTTTATAGCAAATTGTATTTTACTAAGAATGTCTTCAAAAAGTGATAGACCATCCTTTACAATTAAGTTATATATATGACACGCGCATTTTATATGAAAATGATCTGGAAAAGATGGAGTTAAACTATTTTTTAAAATTGTAATTGCGTAATTGTTAGAAGAAGCGTTATCTAATGTAATAATCATAATTTTATTGGTTATTCTGTAATAATGACACACTTGATAAATATTATCTGCAATAAAAGTACCAGTGTACCTATCATCTATATATCTATACGCTAAGATATTTTTTTGCATAGACCATTTATAATCTATCCAATGACAAGTTACAGTTAAATAATCATGGCCGTTAGTACTACGACCTATATCAGACGTGATAGATACCTTGCCATTAAAATGATATAATGAATAACGTAAATATTGTTGATATTCATGCGCGAATTTAAATACATCTCTCTTAACAGTTGATCTAGAAAAACGTTTAAAAGCAGGATTATATATATCTCTAATGTAATGAATAAATCTGGGAGATGAAGGAAATGAAAAAGGCAAACCCTCCACAACAACTAATTTTGATATTGCTTCACTATCTCTATGTTTATTGTATTTAGGGCCTACAATTCCCCCCCGTCATAGGGTTAATTTGACCCTGTACTTGGTCCAGGACAGTATCAGTATGTGAACCTTGTTCCGATGGAGCGGGCGTTTGCGCACCTGGTTTTGAAGCCTGGTATTAAGCATACCTAGCTGGATGAACACTTACTACGTGTCTAATTAAACCCCCGGTCCCACCGTGACCTTTTCCAATTTTAAATTTTAAAACATTTTTACAAATTTTACATATAGCTACTTGATTCTCTACATCCCTATCAAAAAATGTCCATGCATCTGATTTTAATGGTCGTTTTGCTGGACCTCGTCTCATACTAGGGGGAATAGGAGGTATTTCAGTTGAAGGTGCACTAGTGGGTGTGTTGTCATCAACATTAGTGGGTGTATCATCTAGATCATCGTCTAAATTAAAGTCTTCTTGAGTTCCAGAAAATAGCTCCTGGTCTAAATCTAATGGTATTGTAGGAAAATGTTGAGTATCAACAAAATCATCCTGTGTAGGAATAAGATGACTAGAAGAAGTACCCTTACCCTGGTTGCCCCTACTAGAAGAAGCACCCTTACCCTTACCCTTACCCTTAAACATACCTTTTAATCCTTCCATTTTAATTATGATAATAAATAATTAAAGACAATAAAATTAAGTGCGCTAAATAAAACAAACAGACAATAATAGTTTAATGAAGGAACGAATGTACCAAACGCCGACGTAACGTCGACGTGTAATCGAGAGGTTGAAAATTGAAACTTTGCTCGATGGAAGATCCTCAAGCTAGTTGCCAACTTCACTCCCAATTCCCAAATGAATAAATAAAATTGAATATTTAGTAAACAATGTAGACTTGTAGAGAGATATATTGAGAGATTAGAGAGATTGTAGGAAGATTTGTGAGAAAGATGAAGAGAAAATGAGTTATTTATAGTTGGAAAATTGGGTTAAAGTGTAAATATAATAACTTATGAGTTAAAAATAAATATTAAGGGGTAGGGGGGGAGGCCTCAAATGGCCGTTGGCCAACGGCCAAAATCTAAAATGGCCGTTGGTGCAACGGCCATATTTGCAAAGGGGGGACAAAGGGCGGGGTCGGGGTCGGGCTCGGGACGGGGTCGGGCGGGGCGGGCCTGGGGCGGGCTCGGGTCTCGCGGGACGAGACATTGTCCCGTCCCGAGTTCGAGGCCCGCCAACGTTTTTTTTTTAGCGGAGTCGGGGCGGGACCGGGGCGGGGTCGGGCCGTCCCGGCCCACTGGCCACCCTTAGTAAGTACTAGTAGCAACCATCTGGTGTGGTGAGCATTCTGCAGAAGTCTGGTTACTGTAACAAACTTGAGACAGATATGAACCACAAGGGCAGGCGTGACTGCCAAGTTCTTTTGTGATAGTAAAGATAAAAAGAGAGAAGATGAAGAAAACGACCCTATGTACACTGGGTATGTTGTTGTTATTGTTGTTGAATAAAACGACCCTATATGTTAGAAGTTTAGTACTGCTTTTTAATTTTCACCGGCTTACCTCTTAACCTTCTTCCTCCCGAGCTCAAAATAAAAGGGAACACGTAATCATTAAGGTCAGCCCAAGATATCATCCGCTTTCCATTAATCTGGCTCGTGTAGGCTTTGATGCTAAAGTTGTTGGTCTTGTTTGGTTTTAGTTTGCTTTTTCTTGATTCTTGTGAGCGTTTGGATATGACTAATATAAGTTCCAAATTATAGAGGTATTCTTGGTTGAGTGGCAGGTACTTCACGGTAGAGTGAAGTGTCAGAGTTTTTGAGACATATCTTCATGGGAATCAAATTAATATTGTTATGCTGTGGTATTAATATTTTGACGTGCTTATGGCTGGCTCAGTTCAAGTGGAAAAAAAGTTGAGGGACTTGTGGTTAGGTGACTAGTTCGAGCCATGTGCCATGCGAACTATGCCTGGTTTTTAAGTGGAGAAGGGTAGAGGGGTGAGCTCACTATCCCCCAGTTTTGGAGGCTGCAGTGATTCTAAAGGTTGGCCCAAACAGTCTTTTCGGTCGTCTAAAAGAAAAAAAAATTGACGCGTCTATGTTGTTTTTATTGTCTACATCTAGATGCTTTTGGATTTATTTTCTGTTGTATTTAGATCTTCAAGGAAATCAATTTCATTGCCCATTTGATTTGGTGTATGTTTTGCATTGGCTGAAGCATTTTCATAGTGCTTCAGAACTACTCTACTGATCCATTCAGACCTCTTGGACATCAGTGTTCTTTTTTTTATGTATGTTCTATGATTAAAATATAACGTATGCACTGTTGCTGCTTTACACTATCTCACATTGTTTTCAATTTGTTTCAGCTTCAAGTAAAGCAGCAAGTAAGGAACTGGAACGTATCGATCAATTATTTTATACATATGCCAATGCTTCGTCTGGTATGATTGAGTAAGTATGCGTTACCATTTTTATTTCCCAGTTGTGTAATTCTTATTGTATATATTCCTAGCATTACAAGTTATCTTTTGTTGTTTGCACTTCTAATAATCCATCTCTAACTGGGAGAGAATCTAAGATTTTTAAGCAAGAAAGTTATGCTTGGGAAAATAAAAAAAATAAAAATATGGATATCTCCTCTGGCGCGCCCTAGCCGAGCGGTCCTCGCCTGCACAAGCAAGCAGATTAGCTCCCTCATTCA